>LPNX010447723.1:115694-127007 GCA_001517045.1 Pseudotsuga menziesii
CTAGAACTTCTGAGTAAGCGATGAATTGTGATGCTATCTTAGCACCATCCCTGTCAATAAGTGCACAGGATTATTGAAATGAAGATTGGAGGCTTAACGAATTGGATTTTGTGAGTGAATAGAGGATGAGGTACCTCTGACTATACAACAAAAAGGGTCTGTTGAAGGACAAAATAGAAGGCTTAGTGTGCAACCCTCACACTTTCCAATTTCGGTCAACTGAACAAGGATCCTGCCCACTGTAACCACAACAGGAATCCTTCTCCACTTTAGACTTAGGTAGTCTAAGGGTATCCTTGTGATGGAAAGAGGATAAAGGACAAGAAAGGATCAAAAGACTCTTTTGCAAGGAAAAGGAAAAGGTATGCCAGATCAAGGAATAGGAAAGGGTGTAAATTTATTAAACAATGCTTAACCTGTTACAACCAAATAACCTGTTACAACCAAATAGAAGCATACAATATACTCAACAAAACCCCAATAGAATATAAACAATGGGCATGCATGAGCAATGTTAAACATGTAATAGCAGTAGATGCACAATGTAACCGTTTCTAATTATTAACCACTTGTATGTTTCCTTATTTGCTGGTGCTCGAGGTTGGAGATGACAATCAAAAGAGGTGGAACGAGGTTTTTACGAGGACCAAAGGACTCTTTCTATCAGGCTGGAGATACTCAATGAAAAAAGGAGGCAGGAAGGATTGAAGAGGATCCAAATAATCTTCCTCACTCATGGTATAAACCCTACGAGACAATCCCAGTGTCACGAGACAAATGGACGAGCAAGGAAATAGGTCAACAACCTTTAAAGGAGTGACATTGCTATACTCAACCAAGTCAATGCCTAGGTCAGGAGGGATACAAGACTCAACAACTTGCATCAAAATAGTAAACGACCTAGATAGAGTAGAAAAGAGGCTTAGGTTAACATGAGACATAGACTATTAGCTAGGGGTTGACCTAGAACTGAGAGATATTATTCAAACAAAGTAAGAGATCAATCAAACAACCCAATGAACTATGACGAATTGAAGAGCCAAGCCTCACAAATCGTTCTCAACAACCAAAGAGTAAACCCTATGATTACTTCAGGCTTGTAGGGTATGACGTCAAGAGGATTGGCCTAGAAAACCCTAAGGAATGTAAGTAATTCAAGGATAAACATGAAATACAAGAAAGGAGGTTTCAAAAGATAAACGTTTGAGACCTTTGCATGAAAAGTAGCCACCTGGAAGTTAAAAGCCCTAGCATCAAGATGACATCAACCATCCTTAGCAAAATTCATGAAGGACCGGGTTTTCAACCCTAATCCAGGAGTAAAGTAAAATAGGAGTGGAATAATGACGGAGGATGCACAATGTAGAGACCAATGCCTTATGATATTTTTGTAAGATGATGCAGTTAAAGATAGGTCAAACTTAACTTGCAAAAGTAGCCTTGGTATGATGAACACCAGTCCAGGGTAACACCAAAAACCAGCAAGGGTAATCTTTAGGAAAAACTAGTTAGGGTTTCAAGCATTACCTGAATTATCCAATTCATAGACTTTAGTTTGCATAATCATAGCAGCCGTAGATCAATTAGAAGTCAGAAGAGGGAAGTCCAATGCAAAGGAAACATACATGATTCTCTCCATAATAATGAGCATTAAACAATTACTTACTTGTCCAATGACATGCAAAGCAGTAGCATAAAAAGCCTGAAGAAAAGTTTCGAATAGAAGAAAAAATCTATCTTATCGTCCAAGTGCTGCAAAAGAGAATAGGAGTTATGAGCAAAACTAGAATTCAGCAAAAATGAGGGTCTCTTCTCTGCGAAGCATTTACTTATGGTGGTTGACCAACAGAAGTGAAGTGTGTTTCTCTTTTTAGTAATAAAGGAGGTGATCAATGGATTCGAGATCGAAGCATGTAGTCAAGTAAAGGGCAGTGGATTCCTCGATTCCAAAGTCCCATCCCGCTCAGCTTGGTTGGTATGGATCTTGAACCCATCAATAAGGAAGGACGAAGCCACGGATGGATATAGATATGGAAGGGGCTTGGTCCATCATAATGAAATGACACAAAAATACAACTCTGAAGCTCTGTAAGGTAATAGGAGGATTTAGACTAGCAATTGCCTGAAAAAGGTGGAAAAATAAGTTTGATAGGTAAAAAAGACTAGAAAGGGAATTAAAATTGAGTTATTGTAGACTTACTAATGTACATTAAGGAACTTCAAAATTTAGAACCTCAATATTCTAAATTTATAGTAAGTTGTAGTATTAGACAATATATTGAAAAAATGCAGAAAATTTCAAATTTATTTGAATATGCTCATTTTGACCTACCTAGAATTGTATAACAAGTGTAGTTTTTTGAAATATTCAAATATATTCAAATGCACAATGTAGTAAACCTAACAAAAGTAAAAAACCTTTCTTAGAAATCCACATTAAATGTACAAAGTTCAAACTAACCAAGAGGTGGAAAAATAAATGGTCTATATGGATATGCTTCAACTCGAAGTAATAATTGACTAACCAATTATTGATTCCTTTGAAGCACTATGGAAAATAATGATCTTCTTTAGGAATTTTTCTACGCATATATGAAATTAGCTACAATATTTCTCCAAATCCTGGTTATCCTTAAAACCATGTTGGTATTTAAATTAACCCTCCAACGCCCCAAATTTCAAATATCAGGTGAAATTATATAGGCATTTGACTAATACACAAACAAAAATCATGATCACTAAAGCTTGAGTCCTCATATCCTTCATTCAGTACTAAAAGTACATAACATGAAATGAGGTGTTCTAACAACTCTTCTCTCCTTCTTCTTTTTGTGTGTGGGTGGTGATAAATTTAGAGTTTGCATAAATAAGAGCTTCGGAAATGGAAGAAATATTGGATCCCGTCACTGTAAAGAAGCTGGACGCAGTAAAAAGATTCAAGTGATTTCATCAATGGAAGAAATCCATGCGCTATTTGTGCTCTTCAGCGTTCCTGTGATTCTTTGCTTTTCATTAGTTGATTTAAAAGCAATTTTTCCATCTGTTCGCGAAGTTTGTTTGGTGAAAATACCAGAGATTTGGCATTCTTTTTCGGAGTTGGATAATCTCTAGACTATTTGTAATTTTTTAGTCAAATTGCTTGGAATCTGGCAACACGATTTGTTGTTGAAAATAAGATTTTCAGTATTAAAATGGCAATTTTTATTGCAGAAATTGTTTCAGGACCCTCGATTACTACTGGGCCACCCAGATTATACTATTCCAATCACTAAAAACTACCATTTGAATAATTTCTACCAAATTTTGACCCAAAAAAAATCCTCGAATTTTAAGTGCAAATAGTCTAGAGTTTAACTTAGTCCTATGAGGTTCACATTATGAGGTTCACATTAGGGCATTTATTTTGAAAATTCTATGTCGTGCCATGTTGAATGCCAGTGCGACAGATAAAAAGAAGATACAAATTTTTAATAATAATTTTTGCAAGACTTCCTACCAGTGAATTCCAGTAGTGACGGGACCAACAGCGCGTTGGCACCATTAGAGCGTTTGACAGTTGCCAAGTCCGTTTATTACGTTTTGTCACGGCAGGGTAAGATGACCCAAGATCAAGGTAAATACTAACGTGACTTCCCGTTTGTATTGTGGCCGCCAATGTAGTTTCTGCTGGACACCTGGTGGTACAAAAAGCTATTGAGACCTTCAGCTGTCATTTGTCTATTGTTGGTTGATAAAAAAATGTGCCTGATTTAAGGTTATTGGTTGGGTCCTCGTGACGTGTCCACGTCGCACTGTGTAATGACCACCATACATATCTAAATTGTTGTGTCATTTTATGAACATATGGAGAGGTCTATCTTGGCTCATTGTTGTGTCACTTAGGGTCACATGGAGATGTTTGTCGAGGCTTGTTGCGTCACACGTGTCATCTCATGAGAGGTAACTATCTCCACGAGAGGATTCGAACCATAGACTTGCAAGAATAGATTTAGTACACAGAGAATCTAATCAGAGAAAGAATAGATAAAAAATAACAAAAATTCTTTGTGGATCAAAGATTTTACATAGGGATTTATGTTTATAATTGGTATTGTTTTTTTTTACTAGAGGTTTTTGTTTAAAAATGTATTTATAAACAATATACCTAAGTGAATCTCAAAGCATTAGCCCACTCAAGCTAATGAAATTTTTTTTACTAAATATAATAATAAAAATTTATATATGTAAAATAAATTACCTAAATCACACCTAAATACACCATTTCAAGATTCATATATTTAAAATATTCATTAAAACACAATAAGTTAATAATAACACATTTTTTATATTACATCATTTTACCCATTTTCGACATAAATATAAACACTCAAATATTTTTTAAACATAATACATTAATAATACATACATATAGGTAGTATTAAAACCTTTCTACCATAATTTTTAATAATTTCATGAAAATACTTCTATAAATGTATTCATTAATCAAATTGAAAATTTATATTAAAGTATTTCATTAATTATACAGAAAATTTCACACTAACAGCAAGATAGTAATAAGTGTATGCATTATTTTATGTTGAGAAATATATTTATCCCATGAAAAACTCCCATATTCATTAATCAAATAGAAACTCTTTCCATTAATATATTAATTAATTATACAAAAAATTTCACAGTAACAATAAGATAGGAATAAGTGGATCATGGATGCATGATTTTATGTTAAGAAATATATGCTAAATATAAATGTTACACCAGCCATAATCGACTTTAATTAGAAATATGTGGTAAAAACTAAAACCCAAATTTGCAATAAAACTTTTGAAAGCATAAACATGCTTATCCGAATGGATGTGTTCGGTAATTATTCCAACATATACTAAAATTTCGAATACAAAAATATTTTCAATATTCAATCCTTCATTCAATATTCTATCCTTCATGTATATATTCTTCTAAGACGAATCTGTGCTCCAGATGACGCTCTCCTCACATCTAATAGCTTTGCTTAAACCTTTTCTATGATTCTTATGATAATAATAAGTCGAGGGATATTCTTATGCTCAGCAATCAATATAAAATAGTTAAAATTTACCATTTTAAATAAATTTTAAGAATATCACACAAGCCTTAATTGAATGATGAGTTTATATATGGGAAATGTATTACAAAAGTATAACAGCATATGCCGAATATAAGTACCAGAAATAGAAATAGTAGTTTTATATAAATGCCTTGTAAATATTTGAAATCTAATTTAAGAGGACATGTTAGTTTTTAGAATATTTTATAAATTTTTATATTACTTTTTGATAAAGAACAAATGCCAGCTCTAGGATGAACATCTTTCCCTACTAGGCTACAAAATGCACCTCTTTGACCCAATAACTTGACTCAACAGATCAGTAAAAAGTAAAACCCAAAAGGGTAACCAGTATTCACATTGAGAAATCTGGATCATTTCACTGTCAAAAGTTACACGGCTATTGCTAATCAAGAATAGGGATAGAGGATTTTATAGTCATAGAAACATTTCTAAGAAGTGATTTATATTATATCTTATTTTATTGTTCACAGCTATGAAATAAACATTGTATAAAAAGGAGAACAAGGATGAACAAACAAGTAATCAGCCTTTCAGTCATGTGAAAAGTATAAAAGAGAACCTATTCTCACATGTACTCTGACCATTCAACCATTATGTGAAAACTACTAAAGAGAACCTATATGATCTGACCATTCAACCATTATGTGAAAACTACAAAAGAGAACCTATTATCACATGTACTCTCACGATGACAACACGGACAAACAAGATGCAAGGACAAAATCCCTTCCATAAACCAAATTGTATATTCTCTTTGCTTGAGCTGCAATGGGATCAGTAAGGTAGTAAAATACTTTAAGAATACTGGAACTGAAATTTGAACAACCAAATTAGATTATAGTCTAGAATCTGCAGGAAAAGTACACAGTGATCAATCTATCTACAAAGTCCAAACCAAAGATCTATGAGACAATGTTAAGCATTCTGCATCAGATGCCAAAAACGTGTAGGTACTGAAATTATTTAAAAACAAAACTGCACCAAACGTTCAATGATCCACGTTATACTTCAGATTCCCGTAGCATTTTGGACATAAAGACTTTATAAATAGATTACTCCTGCAATAAACAACAACAACAATGACAATACCAACAACGCAGCCAACTTTTCAGATCATCTCTGGAAACATTTAGTAGCATAAACATTTAGTAACATAAGTGATACATGACAGAGATCACATTCTATTTGGGATCAACTTCATATATATACTTCCAAAGAAGATCACATAAATAAGCCCTTTTACAAGTAGCTACCATCACACTCCATGATCTCCCCTTGCTACTACAGCCTTCTATGCTTAGTTACATCTACTCTGAACCAAACCAACATATATCAAGTTTCAAGCCCTTTAAATGGGGCAATGAACCCAACTACAAACCACGTTATCCATACATAATTATTATGCTTAACTCTTTGTCCTTATCATTACCTATAATTGCTATTTAGTACTATCCTCTTTTTCTTATTCCTTTTTATATTCTGATCATGCTAAATTTCATGTGCACTAGTCTGCTTGTACTTATGCTCATGCATTTATCTTCATCCCCTTACGTTCAGACATTGCAATTATATTGGTGCAAATGCTTCATGATGACTTTTCAAAAGGGATAAAATTATTCATGGAACAACTCCACTGATTCACAGAATAGTCTTACTGAAAATCAAAGGCCAAAAATGAATCTAATCTCTTGGATACATGGATGCATGGAAGTTTGAAAGCTGAAAAACTCAAATCAACTAAGGAATTTAATAGTAGAATCTTAAACTATAACATCTCAATACAAAGAACTAGCTGACTGAGATTATTATTATGTTCCAACAAAGATCCCTGTTTTGAGCGAATCTATTTCAGAAGTTCAGATTACAATAAGCTGTAGTATTTTAGCAATCTATTGGCTTCTCTCAACCCACTCAAATAGGCACCGTGAGTTGTTGAATAATAGTACCTATCAATAGCCTCACCTGCAAATAGAATCTGCAATGGCCTGCTGCTACTCTGATCCTCTGGATATGGCAATGGCTTAGCTAATATATCAACCTCACGCCTTATTGAGCCCACATGAACATAGCTATAAGACCCCCAAAACAGAGGATTCCTGCCCCAATCACTCCGTAGAATGCCATCTATCACAGGGCTCTTATCTTCCTCGGCAACGATGTTGGTGCTTCCCTTCTTCGGCTCCATGCTGAATGCAGATAAGGTATCACGTACCCCCTCGATGACCTCCTGGTCCAATAAGGTTTCCATTGCAATTGCTTCCTTCCCCGCGAACCACCCCGTATGAACTCTGGATTGCTTGTGGATTCGCACTATTGCATAGGTCTTCCTCATCCACCATGGAATCAAATCATCACCACCATCACCATGTTTTATCCCAACAAAGACCAATTTAACATTTGGGATCCCTGAAACACCAGGGCCCATGTGCAACAACACCTTATCCACAACCCTGAAGCCAAGCCTGCTGATTGCACTGGCTTTCCGGGGTGGCAGTGGTGGCTGGAAGCCATGAAACACAAGGTCATGTGGTTGTTGATCCTCTAGGCTATCTGCATCATTTCTCTTGCAATTTTTAATGACAGACTTCAACACACCCAATGAAACAGTCAGGATCACATGATCAGCCTCGATAACAACATTAGGTCCCTTCGACAACATAGGGCTCCCACTATCCCCCACCTCACTTCCCCAGACTATACTCTCAACCTTAGCATTGTACACTATACTCCCCTCAGGAAGCCTATTCGCAAGCTCCTGTACAACACTAGAATACCCCCTAGGGATGGGTAAATGTATCCCGGGGAACTCCCAATACTCACTGTAAGAATCCAAGCCCACGTTATCCAAATCGTCTGCAGCAATGACGGTCCTATCCAAGTGACTCCGGCTATGAAACACAACCTCCTATAATGAACTCAGATCCCAATTGCGTCTTAGCTCATGTTCCAATTCTGACAAAACAGCCGATGGGGATGCATATAGGGCTTCACTATTCTTATCATTCTTCGCTAAATATTCCTCTAACCCTGCTCTTAGATAAGCCCCCAAGCTGCTAGTTAAGCCACCATGATCATCGCCAACATGACCATCTATTAAAATCATATCGTTGCTCTTCATCTGATTCTGCGCCTTCGCCAATAAATCCTTGTACAGTTTAAACATTGGATTTGTCAAATATTGAGGCACCACTAACCCTCCTTCTGCCAAAACAGCCGAATTGTGCCTGAATTCATCCATGCACTCCCATGGCTTCTCCCTATCCTCCATGGCGCCAATCTGCTTAGCGATGGCATATACAGGGCTCCCTTCAATGCCATGAATCCATGTTGCACCCTTTTCAACTCTTCCGCCATGAAATTCCGTGCTGCAGACCTTCCTCCAGCTCGATCGCTAGCCTCCAGAACCACAAAGGCCAGCTGGGTTGATGCATAGGCCTCNTTGCCCCCTTTTCAACTCTTCCGCCATGAAATTCCGTGCTGCAGACCTTCCTCCAGCTCGATCGCTAGCCTCCAGAACCACAAAGGCCAGCTGGGTTGATGCATAGGCCTCCATTAAATGATTTTCTACAGAGAGGCCCACCATTCCTGCTCCAACTATGACGATACGGGGCTTTTTAGCTAGATCCATGACGTTTTCTGATGCATCTCTGCGATGGAAGGTATGATAATGAGATCCATCTGCTGTTTAGAACCTTGGATACTGTCTACAGGAATGATTTTCATCAGAACAATTACAAGGACACCAATCTTCTCCACGGAAGGCCCCAATGAGCCATGGCACGATGCCCATTCTAAGATCCAGGGCCTGACTGCTTACGATGTAAAGGGACGGATCAGGCGCCGGCGAGGACCAATCCCTGGAAACACTTTTTCCGGCTCAAACTCAGACTGAAAGCATTCATGATGCCAACAACATCACGGAGGATCACCAGAAAAACCAGAAATTTTTTGAAAACACGTGGATGATTCTTATTGGGTAGAGGGACGAACATGATTGGGAACTGTATCGAAAACCCGACCTCGGACAAAGACGTCTTCGACATAAATATAATAGCTTCGTGTTCCATTATGCCTCCTTGGTGCTCTACCCTTATGTAATGTAAGGGTGGCTCTTTCCAAATGATTCCATTATACTAGAACTTTATCTTTAGTTGTCAAAGCTCTATCTTGAAACTTGAAACCGATTCACTGTCTGTCGAGAGAGCCATGGCTTACGTTTTATTGATCTAAATGCAAAATTAAAGAGAATGTGGTCCATGGGGACTCGCCAAATAAATACTCACCAAACTAAAACAAATCTTCCCTAAATAGTTGTTATTGGTTCATAAATTAATAATTAAATTAATAATAGGGGCTAAACCTTCAAGATATAGGGAGCATTCAGAAGATTAAAACCTTCTATATATTTATGACAGGTGAGTAGCTAGATACTAGTAACAACCACATTAAATTAATTAATGTGTCTAAATACATCGATAGGCGTAAATTTAGGCATATATTTTTTATATTAATGTTTTTCCCTATAGTATGTGCTTAAATTTACGTCTATCGACGTATTCAAACACATTAATTAATTTAATGTGGTTGTTGCTAGTAACGGGTGCGCGCATAAACATATCTACAAAGTATTAATAGAAATAATATTGTTTATTTAATTATAATATATAATAAATAATATTTAATAGATTTACTACCATATTATTTAATTAATATAAAACATAATATACTTAAAATATTATTAATACAATGTTTTTCTGTATAGTATATATGAAAAATATATCATGAAGTTAATTATATCCAATATTTATTATTCACATGTTATAAACTAACCTATTAACAGATATCATCACAAATTCATAATGTAACCTAGCCATAATGTTCCATACCATGTTATTGATGTACCAAGTCAACATATGTTCATTATTATTAGAATAAAGATGATCAATGTCACAATGTGACATAACCAACGTTTTTCTCTATAGTATGTATTGTGCCGCAAAACATATGAAGATGTGACATGAAACCCTTGCAATCTGTGACAATGTGACATAGCCTTTGTTTAATTTCATAACGTGACAAATACATTGGGGAATGCAAGCATTCAAATACTATGTAGGAGGTTCACAAAGGGTTATGATAAATTACACCAGCGTAGATCCAAATCCTAGGCTCTATCAAGCGCCGAGAGGGATCAAATCTCTTCTTAGGTATCCATCGATTTGATTCAAACCAAAAGACACATATTTTTATTTAAGGTTCACATATAATATTTTTATTATTAATATTCAATATTATTTACAACCGACATATAATATTTTTTATTATTTTTTATTTTATTAGGAACGAACATTACAACATTTTCTCATACATGGTTTTAAACCACATGCAAGGCCCTCCTACAACCATGGGTTGTTTAGAAGGCCTTGCACATGGTCTTAAAACCATTTGCAAGGCCCTCCTAAACCATGTACAATAAAACCATGGGTTGTTTAGGAGGTCTTGCACATGGTTTATAAATCATGTACAATAAAACCATGGGTTGTTTAGAAGACCTTGTACATGGTTATAAAACCATGTTCACATGGTTTTAAAACCATGCACATGGTTTATGTGCAAGTCCAACATTTTTTTGAGGATAATTCAATTTTTTATTTTTTCTTATTTTGTTAGATAGGAACATTACAACATCTCCCCCATATTGTGTTTTTTCGTGACCCACATTTTTTTTACTGATAATTAAATTTTTACTTTTTTTATTGTTTTGTTAGGTAGGAAGATTACAACATCTCCCCCATATTAGGTTGTTCTTTTGGCCAACTTTTATTTTGGCCTATAATTAAAAAAAAATTATTAATAAAAATAATGTTACGTAAAGTTACATAATGTTACGTAACGTTACAAGATCTCCCCCATATTGGGCTTTAGAGCACAATCATAATTTGTAATGTTTGTCTATGCATTAGTTACTATTTATTTTTAAAATATATATATCAATTTGGAGAGTACACTTGTCTCATTTTCCTCTAATAAAAAAATAAACATAAATACTAATCCACCCCAAATTCTCTCATTTTATTCCTATAATAGAGAACAAATATAAATACTAGTCCACCTAAAATTCTAAAATATATAAAAATAAAAATACAATCTTAGTAACCAACAAATTTCACAATTCCCACAATTTTATTTAATTATTGACAATGCTC
>LPNX010447749.1:0-40908 GCA_001517045.1 Pseudotsuga menziesii
GGTTTTATGGGTTTTTGATGGAGATATGGTAGGAAAGTGGACAAATGAGCCATGTAATGGGGTAGATGAGGTAGTTAACCATTTTTGGGTGTTAACAAGAACTAGGGTACGTTGCAAACAATGCTTTTTCCCTCTAGCACATGAGACTGGTAATGATAGAATTTGCAATTGGCTCGAAATAAGTATGTAACAATTTGTCAAAGTCCATTGTCAATGTTAGTAGTTTTAGATTCATAGACAGATTTATTATCATCCTCAAGTTTCATTTAATTCTTTTCCATATCTTTAAACTAGTTCCTTCATTAGATACTCATACCAGATGACACATGTTTCCTTCAACAATAATACAAAATTAAAACAACTACTATTTCCATAAAAAACCATTGTTCTACCCATTATGGATACAATGCTATTGACATTTTTCCACTTGTGTTTTTCTCGCTTACACTATTTTCTCAATTGCAATTGCACCTATAGTCATTTTACTTGTTCTCAAAATCCATCTAGCTAGCGCTATTGATTTTTTCGATCGTAAAAAATGTAAATGCTTACACGATCTTCTAATATTTTTTTTGTAAATAATATAACACCTTCTATTTGCCTTCCAAAATATTTACAAAAAGAGCATTCAAAATGATCCCTCCCTACATAGGGAAAACAGGCTCACAGTTTCAAAAAATTAAAGTCAGCCTCTAAACGATACGAGGCTGAACCTTCTAGTTTGAGAATTCTTTAATACATAATGCTGGCAGGTATGCATAAGATATAAAAAGTAAGCAATAATAGAAAAATAAACTTAGCCAATATCATGCTTGATATCAGAGTCAGCAGGAGCTAAGTCTACCAGCTTGATTCCAAGGTGACCTGCAATCTGATGCATTTGGCGGGTGAGCTCGTCTAACTTCAGGAGAATTGCCTCATGCGCTTCCCCCCTTTCCACATGGGTGTGACTAAGATCATATTTTTTCTGCCAATAGTAGTCCATTATTTTCAAATTCAGGGAGGTCCGTCCTCTTGAATAGCCCGGGTCAGGGACAAGGGGTTCAAATTCATTTTTCACCTCCTATTCAGTGATACATCGTTTGGTGAGTTGAGCGTCACTTTTTTGTTTCTTTGATATCCTCTTTAACAGGGTCTGGAATCGAACTTCTAAAGATATGGGTCGAATGCACTATGCTTCGCATGACTCTGTCAAGGGGAGCAGAGGAGCTAGACGAGGGATTGCAAGTGCGTTTTTGCAGAGGCATGGTAGTGGGAGCAGAGTGGAGCTAGTTCATGGATGAAGGGGATTGAAAAGGAAGCTGAAGCGAGACACGAGCTCAGAGGGGGGACGATATTACAACCCCACTGAGCTTGGAGATGGGCGTACAGTTGAACCGCAAAAGAATCTCCACCCAGGATTTAAATGACTGAAATGAAACAAAAACAAGAAGGTAACTAAACAATAAAACCAAGTCACATGCATACCAAAGCTTACCGGAGTGCCACCTTCAAACACCAGGAGTTGGGTTAAGAGCACTGTAGAGCGAAAGAAGCCGCCACCAAACTGTTCGCAGAGCAAAAAATCAAATTCATCCTTGCAAAGAGCGGATCCAAGCTCCCTGGACCTGCAAAGGGTGGCTCGCTGAACTAAAACCACTTGTAGAAAAAACCACAAATAACTAGAACCAAAATCACATGTAACCAAATTTACTGATGACCAAATCCACATATTTCCAGACTCCACTGGGAGATCAGAATGAGACCGTAGACCCAACCTACCACATTCGGATAATTGCCAGAGGTTAAATGAAAGTCGTCTTGTGAAATCCATGAGGTAATCCATAGCTTTTACAGTCTAATTCCACATGCGGCTGGGCCTGTGAGTTGATGAGAAGCCTCCACCACTCGCTATCAAATGCATTCAAAATCGTAATGGAATCAACTAGAGGTTTGATGATGCAAGCCTTCATCTCTGTACGCATTGTCCTCACCTGTCTTCTCAGCATCCGACCACACTCGAGTGTGCATACTTTGATCCTCCAAAACAACCATAGCGGGAGGAGTTATATTATCCACTTTCGGGGGTGATGAGGTGTTAACACGTGGGACATGCAAGTCTTCCACATGTCGCTCATGCTCCATCCCATCCACCTCAATGTTCACTCGACTTGGGGGTACACGACCTTCTAATTACTATTCAAGTGAAATTTACTTTTACTCTATTTTGCTCCTTTGCAAAAGTAGTAACATTCTGTATTTTCAATTTCTCTACATTTCTTGCCACTATGACAGATACAAGGCTTGCTTATACCAAAAAATCCATTTGTACCCCCTTTCCGATGGATTTGCTCCTAGTGAAAATAGTTAATGATTTATAATTCCTTCCTATGTGCATCTTGAAAACGTGAAACAAGAATCAACTAGGAACATAGCATATAGTGCAATTTAGACACAATAGACGGATTAATAGAATGCACTTTATGCAACCCTCAACTAAAAAACTATCGCCCAGTAGTAGCGGTTGTTTCATACGAAGATTATTCAAAAAGTGTTTCTTTAACAATTTTCAACATACGAATATTTTGCTAGCAAGGACTTCTTACATTGGCAATGGACAACATAATCATTGACATGAGAAAATTCTGTTCGCTCACACAAAAAATGCATGTTGCCTTCATATCCTTCTCACTGTTTTACTTTCAACATAGGTCTATATTCTAGATGAAGCAAAACGTTTTTTACTTTCTGCTATCTTCATTCACAGATTATGTTTGTATAGTTATGTTTTAGCTTTTCCTAGTATTGGTGAACATAAAATATTTAGTTATTGCAATTTGCATGTAGTCAAAACATATTTTCACTCTAGTGAACTGAACCAGTAGAATGAATTCAACACAAATCTGCATATGCATTTTGTATTGGTCATATGAAAGTAAATTCAAATCTGGATACAAATTAGTTGCATGTGCCAGATAAATAAATAATTGATCCGTTCTCTATCTCCAATATTTGTTCTCTATATCCAATATCCATTCTCTATAAACACAAGCATCTCTATATCCGTTATGTATTTTCAAACATTGCATTTGACACCATCTAAAATGCACATAGCCTTTTCCAATTGTAGGTGGCGTTAGTTGTTCTCTACATTCAGTGACCTTTGCAACAAGTAATTCAAATAATGTAATAATGTCCAAAAGCAAGTTACAACATTTATAATATATTGATAAAAAGGACTGAACAATAGTAAAGTGATAGTCATAGGGTAGTTGCAATAAGGCTAATCTATTCACAGAAACATGGAACATGGCCTCACTCACCTCTGCTCAAGTCTGGGTTCCTTGTTATTCCATAGACAAACAAACATATCGACTTTGCAATTAAGTTCCTCTTGCATTGCGACTACACCCAAGTATTCGATTGTTCTTGTATACATATTCTAGGGTTCTTTGCTATGGATCTAAAAACAAGTACCATTTACAAAATTTTAACTGTCATTTCTATTTCACAATATTAATATTCTCATATGTTACAAGCAACCATTTGTACATAATGTTCTTAAGATAATAAGTCCTTAACAAAAATTGCAGTCGACAACTTGTTGTTTCAAAGGAGATTTATTCCATGACTTCTTTAGGATATCATGTTGTTGTTCATCTGGTTCAAAATATCCAGTTAACAATGTTTATGGTTCTTTTTATTATCGGTAACATAGCTTTCTACTCTTTGTTTTATCCTTTGACAAGATAGGAACTAATCTCCTAGATACAATCTGGCTTTGAAAAATAATCACAGTGAAAAAAATATAGTCGACAATATTTCCATCAACATAGAACACATGCTATCAAAACATACCAACAATGCAACAAAATACCTTCCATAGAAACTTTAATGTTACAACAGGTTTGGACTAGATTTGTATTAAGAAAGATTTCCCGTGTCTCTTTTTCCATTTTTTGAACTCCATGATTTTCAACAGAGGATCAAATCTTCAATACCATCCATTTTGTTATTATATTATATTGTGAATGCCATGATTGCAAAAACATAACTTGTTTAGGCTTATGCATACTACAACCATCCATATTTCAAATATTGTCTATTATAACCAAACATCGATGTCATGTTCACACCTTTGTTTTCTTCCCATAATAATGCATCTCAACTTAAAACACTTAGTTTAGTTAGGTCAGACCTACCCCCCCCCCCCCCCCCCCCCCCCCCCCAATTTATCTATATTCGATAGCATACACATAAAATTCATGCAGTCTTTCATTTGAATAATGCAAATACATTTGCTTCTATTCAACAACATTTTGACATACAATTCATGCCATCTTTCAATTGAACAATGCACATACACACTGCCCCAACAACTTTAATGCACTTTAATTTCCTACTACATCTTATGCATTTGCAAGAAACACATTCAATTTAGTTCAGAATAACACTCAAAAACAAACTTGTTCTGTTATAAATACAAATAAGCTATGTCTACATGTTATGGAAATTATTGCATTTGAATTTTACACTTCATCAACAATATAAATTTTGCCACTTCATAGGGCAATGATGTCTAATGTGACATGATTATATGTGACAGGATTATCAGCAATGTACTTGTTGCTGTGTTATTTCTAGTTACAGGCTGGTTATTTTTTTTGTGATTTTTGTGTGATATGGTGATAGATCTTAAAGACAATGTAGGGATCCTTAGTGATCTTACTACATGTACAGATGTAATTTTGTTCAATTTTGAAATAAAATTAGGAATTTTTTCTGAGGAAAAAAAAAAGGGCAATGATGTCTTTCCTGCTCGTAGCAAATTATTTTGTAATGCCCCTAACTATTGCAACACTAGACAACTTGGAGTTTAATAATCTTTGTGACTTCCAATTTGGTTATCGTTGCTTTAAATATCGTTTTCTCTGAATATTGTCATTTTTCTGCAGAAATTTCAATTTGCTTTGCCATTTTCTTTCCTACATCACATAATGAGTTTCCTTTGCAAATGGAATTGAACATATCACAATTGCTGGGACTCATGAATCATAGTGTAGTTCATCCCCCATCTTTCAACTCCCAATTCTTCCAGGTTAAAAATGATATAATACATCCAACTTTGGATTTGGCTACGCAATTTGACTCCATTTCGTTTAATCGTGTCCTACGATCTGTACATAGAAGCACATACTATCTAGCTTATCTTGCAGTACAACTTGATGAAGCAAATATTAGTTTAGAAGGGGGGGGGATCTAGTTCCAACCCTATCCATTGAGCATTAAGTATCATAAGGTGGTGATGTACATATGGACACAATGGGAGGGACAAGATGATAGGCATTAAATCCATCTATTATGCCTCCATCTATTTGTTTCAAAAAAATGGAAGAAGGAATTATTAGGATGGCGAAAAGGGTTTTCATTGTTGTGGTATTTTTAGCCCATAGTATCCCCCGGTTTTAATTGCCTCGTTTTTGTGTTGTTTTGGGTCGAAGGGACTGTCTTATATCAAAGGGGACGCTAGTGACTTTGTGGTCTGTCTTAGCGATCACTACTAATTTTGGTTATAGCAATGGCACAATAATGAGTTGTCTTATTTGTATTGTGGGAAGGTGAATACACCTTTATGGGATGTATGTATATGTGTGGATTACATATGCGTGCATGATGCTTTCTAGGTTGTTGAGGAGTTTATGTATTATGTCCACATCTTCCAAATCCCAGAGCTTTTGGGGGAAAATATTGAGGTTTTGCAAGCATTGATTCTATTCTGTCTCTTGCTGATGTTGACTATAGTGATGTTGAAATTGTGTTTTAGGACTCGCTTGTGGCCATTCACCATTGCATTCTATCCATTCACTATTGCATTCTGGCCATTCACCATTGCATTCTAGCAGCCAAACGTCTTTTTCCAAGGAAAATCTCTTCCCCAAAACCTATCCAGATTCTTAGGCAGTGAGTACAAAGTTATGATATCAATTGAAAGATAGCGTTACAGAGGGAAATGTTGTATATGAGGCCTTCAAGATATCGTTGGTGTATTTGTACAGTGGGAAGGTGAAGGCACCTCTGCTAGAGATCTATATATGTGTGAATCATTCCTGCATGCACAATGCATGTCAGCCTTCTATATATTTTGTTGTGCAGTTGATTTATGTTGCCCACGTCTTCCAGATCCCATATATTTCTCGCTGTCGCAGGTAATTTCCAATGTTTTTCTTGTTCAAATGTGACTTGTTGTGTGAGTGTATTGATTTTTGTTTGTTTCTTGAGAAATGTGACTTATAGAATCTCTTTGGCCAAACTCCTTTATTACGGGCATTTTTATGTTGTAAAAAGTCCTATAAGGTTTGCACCCAAGTCTTGGACTCATCCACACCCACTTAGGGGGTTTGAACTTTGAACCTGGTTCTATGCATTACAAACTTGATCACTGGTTCTCTGCATTACAAACTTGATCACCTCGCGTTCGCCTCTAGACCACGCTCCCAGGGTATATGGATAAATAACTATCGATGGTGATTATCTAAATACATGCTTGGTTCGCACCTAAGCTAGTTATCCAACAATTGATGTTGTGGGGCAATCACAGGTTGCCTTTGAACTGTCTCATACTGCTATTTTTTTACAATATTTATTAAGGTTGTTCATTGCAAATACGTACCAGTCATGCATACACTACTACATTTCGACCAAAAATCCAACGGCCGTATTGTCGGATTTTCAACACTTCCCTGTCGCATGTACGACACTATTGATTTTTTTTAAGCGTCGGTGGAGTGTCGTCGGTTATCCGACATCTTTCCAATCCATTGGTTAAGCAACATCTCAGTCAATCGTCGGGTATCCGACACTTACAAAGCGACGGTGACGATTTTTTTTTAAAAACATTTACACCTACAGGCGTCGCTTAACCGACACCTCCCGGACACAGGCGTCGCTTAAGCGACGGTATTGTATTTTTTTAAATACACAGGCGTCGCTTAACCGACACCTACAGGCGTCGGTTAAGCGACGCCTGTGTATTTAAAATAAAAAAAAATATTGTGAAGATAAAATTACCAAACTTCCTATGATATATGACTAGGCTTCCTTTAAAAAACATATACATAGAATTACCTAGTCCCTTTGTGTTTCCCATCATCTAGCCATATCTATGCAAAAAAAAAAAAATTTAGACAAGACTCCTATGAATTACATTTTAGCAAAACCGGGCATGCTTCTACCAAATCCACTTCTAGTTACTAGAAGTATGAGTTAGAGTTTTGTGTAGATACCTTCATAATAAATTGATGGGTGGAAAAAACACTTTGACAATCCTTCTACCACAAAGTTGAGATTATGAAAAGAAAGAGAACCTTGTTGTTAAGCAATTGGCCCAAAAGTTCCTAGGAGACTTCTCGTATCGAATGCTCTTCAATCAAAGGGAAGAATGTGACAGAATCAATACAGCCAAGCCTTCAATCTTTGGAGAATGACAGTTTTTTTTGCAAGAAAGTCCTAACTATAAAACCCTTCTGTTTAACTCTAACCACTTGAAGAATGTGACAGAATCAATACAGCCAAGCCTTCAATCTTTGGAGAATGATAGTTTTTTTGCAAGAATGTCCTAACTATAAAACGCTTCTGTGCAACTCTAACCACTTGTTAGTTATCTAGTTAAATTTCTAGCTATGTTTGTTATAAACAAATTGCTTAAGAGTATAACATGTGGAATTTAACAGTTAAGAATGAGTATTTCCGATGTGGGAGGTTTGAATCGGGAGGGGAATGAGACATATAAACCTCTGTAAACTAATACAAAATTTAACTTTAAAATAGCCATTTATGTGAAAAATTCAAAATATACCTTTAAGCTTTCCTCCCTGAACATACAAAATTGCAACTCCAAATTCTAATCTAGAGTCCAAACAATATGCAAACTAATACAAAATTTAACTTTAAAAACCATTTATGTGAAAAAATCCAAAATATACCTTAAAGCTTTCCTCCCTGAACATACAAAATTGCAACTCCAAATTCTAATCTGGAGTCCAAACAATATGCAAACTAATACAAAATTTAACTTTAAAATAGCCATTTATGTGAAAAATTCAAAATATACCTTAAAGCTTTCCTCCTTGAACATACAAAATTGCAACTCCAAATTCTAATCTGGAGTCCAAACAATATGCATTACCAGACCGAATTCCATGGGCTTGAAAATGCATTACATCATTACATTGCATCACCATCTAAACACAAATTAAGAGTAGTGTGGCAACCTACTCCACACCTACTCTAAGCCAGATTCAATTCATAATTAGTGCTGGTGCTGGCAGGCTGTTGTAAGCGCAAAATTGGGCCACGCCCAACACAAATTCAGAGCCAGACTGTGTATCCCACAGAGCAAAATTCTGCATATTGAATCCCTTCTGTATGTTTTTTCATGTCCTGTAAACACAAAAAATTTACTTACCTGGTCAGCCACATGGGGTTTTAATCTTAGAATATAATGGATACTATTTACGATATAAACATTCATCATAACACTGGTTTAGGCATAAGGGAAGGAAGGAGATTTTATAATCTCAGAAACTATTCCAGAACCTGTAGGATAGGGGTATCACTCTGTTATTATTCATATGGGGTTTTAATCTTAGAATATAATAGATACTATTTACGATATAAACATTCATCATAACACTGGTTCAAGCATAAGGGAAGGAAGGAGATTTTATAATCTCAGAAACTATTCCAGAACCTGTAGGATAAGGGTATCACTCTGTTATTATTCATATTAATAATTACATTCACATGCACATCATATAGAGGATAGATGGGAAGGCTGAGACAACAAACATATCACCCCACAACCAAATATATTAATTAGTAGGGAGGCCACTACCTCCGTAGAAAAAAATGGGTTAGTAGTTTCTAATATCTAGGTTAGTAGTTTCTAATATCTAGGTTTAGTAGATTGTATCTTGATACCACATCCAAGATACATGTTTTGAACAACAAATTTTTCTGCCGTCATCTCACGTTGCAGCACTGAGCCTTTCCTTTAGAAAGTTTGTCCCACATACATATCATCTGTCTTGGTGACTGGTAATGTGCAGTGTAATAATCGTCGATGCATCCAAACTGGCAGAATTTCCATTCATGTGAGTATTGAACGGGAGTTGATGCATTGAACTACTCTACCCACATCCCCATGCTAACATCTTCCATTTTGAACAACTGCAGGAAAGAAAAAGCTGGGTCACACAATAAAAAATACACGCCCAAATCACAATAAGAATAAATAACATGGGAGAAGTGGGTAAAGGAATTTTCAGCGAAAGATTTTTACCCTCAAAGTCTGATTCTTGTGCTGAGATACAACAAAGTTTGCAATGTCTCGAGATATGATATATCCTGGCCCATTTGTATAGGGTGGGTAGTCATCCTCTGGCCATTCCTGAACAACAGAAACGATAAACATTTACCAGGCAAATTTTG
This sequence comes from Pseudotsuga menziesii, assembly GCA_001517045.1. Taxonomy (NCBI): domain Eukaryota; kingdom Viridiplantae; phylum Streptophyta; class Pinopsida; order Pinales; family Pinaceae; genus Pseudotsuga; species Pseudotsuga menziesii. The sequence goes on from LPNX010447749.1 coordinate 9,469, forward strand.
AGTCCCTTTTTCACCGTGAAAATTGAAGTTTCTCGGTCACAATAATTGAAATAGCTATTTTATAATATACCATAGAATTGCAACTTGAGAAACTGTCCACAAATAACTATTTGTTAGGGAAGACGATAGGCTACCACTAAGAAAAACTCTAATATATAAATTCTCTGAAGTGCAGATAGAGACCTACAATTTTATATAACTACTCAAGAAACACCTGAATCTTCAGAACATATTTGATAACCAAACATAGGATCATTTAAAAAAAACTTTAGTACAACATCAATTCTTACAAAGTTATCATCATCACATTTCATAATATATTTGGCAGCTAATCTCCGAACCTGCACGCAATTGGAAATCTCAACTAACAGACTTCAAAAGAAGGCAATTTACGACTTTGAATTAAATAGGAATGAATAACAGCAACTCAATTTTTTATAGCATTAATTATGGATATGCATTTGGGAAGAGAATGTAATTTGAAACAATACAGCAATAGAAAGGTCACCACAACTAGGAAAATCACTTACACCATAATCACATATTGCAAGAGTCTTCAAAACTACAAGCTCATAATTGTCCATGAATGGCACAATTACCATATCACCATAAAAATATGCTTCCTTCTTTAATTGTATGTTGACTTCCTTCCTTGCATTCTGTAATGATGGACAAGATTTAGTGTTTGGTCTCTAGTTCAATTGCAAAGTTGAAAACAACCCAATGTCACAAGAAACAGTTTCCTCAAAAACAATAATAATACAATATGATCAAAATTCCTACTAGCTTTGGCATGTTGGTTTTCAATTTTAGTCAATAAGCTAAAAAATAGGTATTCCTGTTATGACCCCATTACTCACTCTGTGATTGACAAATACATAGATTTTAACTAATGGTCAATTCCATGTGTTTAGTTAGCATAGATTGTGTCAATAATTGACTTCCTTCCTTGCATTCTGTAATGGTGGACAAAATTTAGTGTTTGGCCTCTAGTCCAATTGCAAAGTAGAAAACAACTCAATGTCACAAAAAAACAGTTTCCTTGAGTGTGTTAATAATACAAAATGATCAAAATTCCTACTAGGTTTGGCATGTTGGTTTTCAATTTTAGTCAATAAGCAAAAAGAGAGGTCTTCCTGTTATGACCCCATTACTCTATAATTGTCCCAAGCTAACACGTTCCACAGCCCACTACAAGGTGCCTGTTGTATTAGCTAGTTGCATTCTGTAAGCATCCTAGCCTTGATGTAATAGCATGTCAGCTAAATGACAACAACCTCTCCTCAATTGGAAATATTAGAGGATAGATAGAATTGTAACGACTTAAAAAAACAGAAAAAGGAAGTGACGGGAAGCATTACAGTATAGAAGCAAGAAAGATGCCTGTTTGAAAATCTCTCTATGGAATTCTATGAATCCTCTCTACCTATCATTCGTTCATTTAAAAAGGTTATTGTCAGTAAGGTTCCCCATTTGTTAGTATTAGACTTAGATGAATATTCCATGTTCTCTTGGTCCTGGATCTTATACACCATATGAAGGTCATTATCTTCTCTGATGATATATGATATCCTATGCTGATATACATCTAAGTTCAAATTTTTAAAATAGGACCATTTTCTGTAACAATCCAAACTAGTGAAACACCCAAAATAGTATATAGTCCAAAGTAGCAAAATGCTAAAAATATGCTCAGCAACCTAAATTTTTAAATAGCACCATATATCTACCTTAAACCCAGATCTATCAAGCACCAAGAGGGATCAATATTTTTTAGGTGTAAACTTTTTTATCTTAATTTTTTTATATGTAAATAAAAAATTTACACCTCAACAAATTTGATCCCTCTGAGTGCTTGATAGATCTTGAATTAAGATGGATCTATATGCTGGTTTTAATTTTTTTTATGAACCGACATAAACTTTTTTAATTGCTTCTTATTTTTAGTAACATTATGTTGTGTTTCGCTACATGACAACATTTCCCCCGTATTAGGCTATCCAGCACGTCCCTATTCTATGTGCAACGATATTCTGCCTCAAGGAAGGCTTGAGGGATTGGATTGTCAAACAGGTGCATGGCTTCCTTGAATGCACAAGTTTACCCAAATGACAAACTACCCTAGTGAAGATAACCCTAAAACAATGGCCACAAACTTCAACCTTGCATAGGCATCCATCATATCCACAACGTCTAGTATTAACACTTGTCACATAAGCAGGGGTTTGTTTGCAACTGTCTCGGTCCATTATGAAAAGAACAGAATTCTGTAGAAACTAAATGAAAACAACTTCAAACTAACATGTTGCTTGATACATGATAAACACATGGAGAAAATGAGGGGGCTTTTATTTTTTTGTCTGTGGGCTCAAGATTGGGGCTTCTTAACTCTTTGTTGTTATCTTGTATTTAGGGAATCCATTAAGCAGGTTGGACCCATGAAATTATACCCTTGACTGATATGCCACCAAAACAAGCCCGTTTTGGCATTTGTTGTGGCCCAGATAGCCCAGAAGCTCTCTGAATGCTCTCCTTTTGGACCAAAAACATTGGGAATGTTCCCAACATTTCCAATGCTGTTCTCTGCCAATCAGAATTTCCTTGCATGTTCTAAATTTCTCTGGAACAAGGGACCTAGATAAACAAGTCAACCAGCAGTGGGAATGAGTTCCCCTGCAACTATGGAAAATACATTATACAGAATGCACATAGCATCTCCAGACTAAAAGGTAACCAAGAAAACAAAAAGGGAATGTGGCATGCAGAAGTAAATCAGTAATGATGAATGTAAGTTACTCATACACTTTGTGTCTGTATTTCTCATTTAATGCTAATTCACAGTAACTAGAATACCAGAATATACCGATACACAGGAGAAATCTGTGGCCAATAGCATGTTTGAATTATACTATTAAGTACATGACACAAAATAGCATGCAAAATTTATCAGTAATGATTTTAGACGGAGATAAAATGATTACTTCCAGAGTCATAGGATTCACTTGAAGAACAATAGGAAGCTGCTCTGGTGGCTTTTTCCATTAAGATCCATGTTCCAGCCGCACTTCAAAGGCCGTTAGCTGTTCTGTGAAGAAAGGACTTGGCTAGAAAATGAAAAGGAAGTTACAAGTTAGAAGAGATTATGCATGGCTTATATAAGAGTTTGCAAAAAGGATTCAACTAGACCTCAACTGTTTAGGATCATTTTTCTTTTAACTATTTAAGATATGCAAATTTATATCTATTTCACTTTTAAAGAGTTTTTCAATCATGCAAAAGGCCAAAAGCTCTCTGAATGCCCCCATTTGGACCAGGTACATTGGGAATGTTCCAAACATTTCCAATGATGTTCCCTACCATATAGGAACCTTCCATACATGTTCCAATGTTCTCTGGAACGAGGGAACTAGTGAAACAGGTGTTGAAACCAGCAGTCGGGATGAGTTCCCATGCAACTATGGAAAATACTTTATGTAGAATGCACACAACAAATACAATTCAGCTTGTTAGGAACCTACTTGAAACTCCACATTTGGATCGTTGAGCAAAGTTGGAAGCTGAGAAAGGCAAATTTCTGTTGCCATATCCCATGCATCCCTAGACAAGCAGATGCAATAATAAGCTCAATCAACAAACCATTTAGACATGGACATTAATTATGAAAGTAAGATTTCAGATTTCCAAAACACATTACCACATGGGATGTTGATGAGTAGGTGGCAAATGTGGAAAAGAAATGGGAGAATAGTTTGCAGTGCGCATGATGCGTTCTGCAAGCAAGAAATTTCCGAAGAGACTTGCAACTAGAAGGTCTTGTCGAAACAATCTCTGAAACAGTTCTGCAACAAATGCACTTTGTCAGCACATTTCATGTACTTATTATGAGAATAATAAGCTTTTACTTTATGGCATTACTAAGACATACAAAACATATAACATGCTACTTAAATGCAGAGCTCATTACCACGAGGTAAGACATTCCATGCAATAGTATCAGTCACTGCTGTAAATATCCAATTTTGAGGGATCAAATTTGTTGAGACTAAAAGCGAATTCCTAAACCAATTAAAAAAAAGGGAGGATAATGGACCTCGTGACTGGGGCCCTTGAGGTGAAGCATGTGGGGGATGTGCTCAAGAACATAACCGAAGCCGTCGTTGGAGAGGAGGAGATCGGCAGTGAGCTTTGGACAGGTGCGAGGTGGTTTTTTCACCTTGGGAGCTTCGGCCGAGGGGGTCTCTTGCTGCTGCTACTTTCCTCCTACTGCTGAGGAGGAGGAGGGGGGGAAATTGGGGGGCTTATATGTAGTTGGAGCAAATGTGCAGTCTCGAGACCAATGACCTGACCTTCCACACTTGTAACACCCTGTTGGTGCCGTCGCCGATGAGCCATTGTTAGTCTTCATCTTCTTCTCCATTTCAATTCCAATTCCGATTTCGTTCCCAGCATCTGCTCTCACTCACTCACTCAGCCTTCGGATCAACCATTGGGTCTCCATTTCCATTTTCCCTCTTCTCTTTAAGCGAGAAACCTTTTGCCGCAAAATTATGATTATTAACCAAAAAAACATAGTTATTTATTATAATAATAATAATAATATAAATAAGGGGCAAAACTCTTGGATTTTTATTGCATCTATTAAGGAATGCGTGAAATTGAATGTTAGAGAACCTTAAAAATGGTTGTAAAGCCTTATACTTTGCAGAATATGTATAGAAATATGGTGGAAAATGTCTTTAGAATATGTATGTTTATAAAATATGTATGGGTATTTGTATAGCGAGATTGCATATTCGTAGGGATTTTTCTTAGTTGAGCAAACATGGTATGTGGAAGGACGACAAATTATGGAGGGCATAATTTTTTCTCATTAGACAATATATTCACTGAAAACCTCTAAGAAGGTGGGCATGTCATTGAAATTGGACATGTCCAAAGTCTTTGATAAAATATATTGTCATTATATTCACTAGGTTTTGCTAGCATTTTCTCAACATGTTGGATGAATTGTATCTTCTCTCTAATGTCCTATGTTTCCTTTCCCATATTGGTCAATGGATCTCCTTTGTAAACTTTCACTCCTTTGCAAGGTATAAAGCAAGGGGGTCCCCTATCCCATTTAATTTTTATCCATATGGTTGAAGGATTAGGATGAAGAGACAAAGATATTATGGTTCCAGACTACATTAAGGGCCTCCGAATTCATGGAAGTGATCTAGTTGCATATCATCTTCGATTTATGGATGACACAATTCTCATGGGTGTCCCCTCCATTCAATAAGAAAAACTATTAAAAATATCCTAAAATATTTTTTTGTGGATTTAGGCGCATTGATAAACAAAGGTAAGCATCAAATCTTGTTTTCCAATACTCCCCTCATTGTTCAACACAATATTTATCATATTCTCAACTTTGAGAGGATATCCCTTTAATCCAAATACATGGGTTCTCCACTAATCGATAATTATTTCTGTAATATCTCTTGGGAGGAGCTTCTTTCCAGGTTGCCAGAAAGACTCTCAAGCTAGACATTCCTATCCCTCAACCTTGCGGGTTGATTAACTCTAATCAAATGTGTTCTTCAATCAGTGCCTATGTATATTCAAAATATATACATGCATTCACTTAGAGCCACCCTGAAATTGAAGGTTCGATTGTAGGGGCTAGTATTTGGTGGCATTGTTTACATAGTAAGGATTCCCTATGGGGTAATATTTGGAAGAAAAATTATGTCTCAGATGTGGTCAATTAGGACTTGATAAGACTAGAAGGAAATATAATTAACTCTCTTATTTGGAACATTTCATTTCCAAATCATGCTTTGATTGAAAACCATTGTTTCCAAAAAATTAGATATGGCCATATGGCCTTGTTTTGAAATGATTTTGGAAACAACTTCTGAAGCTTATCGAAAGACTAGAAAAATCATCACTAATCCCAATCCTCCATGAAAATAATAAGATATAGGTTAGTCAATCTTGGAAATCTAGCATCCTTGATTGAAGATGCATATTGTGGATTCCCAAGCATGATTGGTCAAACTTACATGTCTACTTAGATTGTGAAGTTTTTTGGGTGAATCTTGAACAAAGACAAATACAAGTAAAAAATGAACTTGACCAATTATGATGTGGATACAAGGATGGGGGGAACTTATTTCTAAACGAATCCTACTCCATATTGATAGGGAATTCCAATGATTGGGGGGGATTTGGGACCAAATATGGAAAAAGAACATATAGCTAAAGATATACACCTTGATTTAGTTCATTGGAAGATGTAAAAATCTAACCTCGAAGAAAACAATGAAAAGAGGTTTTGAATGACCCTCCAGTTGTATCTTTGTCATAAATCAAAAGAAACCCTGGAACATATTTTAAAGCACTTATGTTTTGTCTCCACCCTATGGGAACCATATTCAAACAAACTGATTGAATTTGTGATAGTATAAATGATACGATGGAACACTAGAGAATGGTAGAATTCCAAAATTTCTTTCTCAACTGTGATTGGAAAATGGTCCCAAGGTTTATTCTTTAGGAAACATATAGGGAGTGGAACAATAGAATCTTAAATGAAAAAGGCGCCGTCGGATTAAAGTTGACCAATTAAAGGCGTCGTCACTTAAGCCGTCGCAACATGCATCAATGAGGAGTTGCCATCATAGTATGTCAATTCCTAACTCAGAAAGAGGTCAAACAAGTTCTCAATAGATTTCATGGGATGCTTACAATGACCATTTATCAAGAATGGCCATCACCCAAAAGATCCTTTATGTGGGATATTTGTTGGCTTTCTTTTCACATCACTACATTCATGAGATTAATCTATGCAAGAATTGTCAAATTCTCACCCCTAAAACCTAAGCACAATCTACTCCTCCATATCCCATTATCATTATTAACATTTTTTGCAACTAAGGGATCAACGTTATGGAATGTCACCCTATATCCAATTGTGACCACAAGTAGATTATTAGTCGTTACGTAATTTATCAAATGGTTTAAGCAATGTTAACATTTGTCAACATTTCTCTTACGACCACCCACTTCTTCCTCAACCACATCATCACTTCAAAACGAAAAATCCACAAACCAATTAAATGCGTCGTCGCTTAAGCGACACTTATGAGACTAGCTGTCGCTTAAGCGACGCTTATGGCCACATTTACAAAAAAAAAAATTATCCTTGTGATTTTTGGTAAGTTTAAAAAAAGAATCCACGCGCCGTCGGATTTTGGATCGAAATGTAGTAGTGATAGTTGCATTTTCCACCAGCTCTGTTGAATTTCCTGATAGTTTGTTTTTCATGAATGCCACATCCATGATTGTTGGTCCATCGAAGAAAGGAATAATTGCTAAACGTTTTCCTTCACTACTCAATTTCGATTTCTTGCTCCTCATGCGATGACCAATGAATATTTATATAAAATTCAGCTTAAGGTTACTAAAAGTTGTTGCTATAGACAATTTATACCATTCTTGTAACCACTACAACGAACACAATCAATGCAATAATTGTCATTGCATCATATATTTTGTTCTTTATATCTTAGAGTATTCATGGGCCTAGAAACAATCATCTTAGATAGCATTGTTTCTATTGAATCTATTTTGTTCTTATCCATATTGTTTAAGGAAATGAGGGAGAATGAGTCATAAGTAAACCGAGTTCTTTGTAAAATTTGTAATTCTTGTCTTTTATTTTACTAACAACATTATTGAACTAATAATATTTTGAGGGAGAATGAGTCATAAGTAAAGTGAGTTCTCTGTAAAATTTGCAATTCTTGTATTTTATTCTACTGGCATCATTAATTAATTGTTAATATTTTTGGCGCAATAATAGAAGGCTTCAATATACCTTCACCAATAATTATAGGTCTTAATTTTATTATATCTTTTTTATTTTTATTTTTTTTATGTCCAACCAATTATTATAATTTTTAAAACACATAATCAACAAGGTTTAGTCCATGAGGGATCACATTATGAAGGGAAAAGTGATTTAGATGAGATAAGATAATTATCATTCCTACACAAACTTTTCTTCACTCGATTCCACAATCTAATTAAATTGTTTAGGTATGATTTTTAGTGTTTTATTGTTATATTTACTATTTTTCTACTATATTAGTGTGTCCTTATAATGTTATATTTGATTAGTGCATGATGTAATGACATGCATAATATAATTAAAGGAAAAATTGCAGTCTCATAAAGTAAAAAATCTCCCAACATTGATGTGCCTCTTTGGTTTCGATCAGTGCCAACTCTTGCTGAACGTATTTCAAATATTAGCTTAGTGAGTGCAATTGAAGTTTGTTATATCAATAATTATGCATATTTTTGGAATTTATTTGTAATTTTTCTTCTTCTTATATTTATGTATTTTTTTGTTTTGTTTTTGGCAGTTCCCATTAACTCTAGCAGAGCCTAAAGTATTCCAGGTAGGTGATAAAGTTAACATGCTAGATCCATATGATGGTGCTATTTGCGGAAATGGACGAATTCAGTCATTTTCTATGATCCATGGAGTGCCACTTGGTCTTGAATATGCCAATGTGTATGCCATTCATGTGAAAAGTAATATCCCCTTACTTATGAAGATAACATTGATGGATGTGAACGTTTGAAGGAGACATAAATGATTTCATTCGGTGGTTGAAGAAATTTTTGGGAAAATCATTGTTCTAGATGATCACATTTTATGAATTAGTTGCAAACACATTGTTTTCTTTACATGGACTTCATACAGTTTAAACTTACTTTATGTAGTCTTCATAATTTTTTGTTTTAAGGGCATGTGACCTAGGACACTATTTGCATGGAATGAACTTGAGAATAGACCATACTATTTGCAGTGTATTTATTCTCAGTTTTTGAGAGAAGATAGTTGCAGTATTGAGAGTGCAACAATGTATCTTTTATGTCCATATCTCTAGCAATACATTTGTATATTAACGTATTAAAAAGTTTTTTTGATTGGAGGTTTTCAAATTTTTTAGCTACCTAGTGATTTTATGAAATCTTACAGTTGAACCTTCCTTATATGGTGATGATAAAAATTCTAGCTGTGGTATGGAAACTTATGGACTATAGAGTTTTTCTTGATGTATATGGTTTTGGTTGTTGTTCTTGGGATGCACCACCTCTTTCGCAGCCTACGAGGGCTTCGTGGACTAAAGTGTGACCTGTCTAAACTTGATTGAGCAGGTTGTGAGTTGTTTGGGGATGCTATAAGAAACCATAACCTTGTTTGAGTGGACTAACATCTTTGCTGCACTATTTGAGTGTTTGGCTCTACTTGAAGTCAACCGTGACCTTCTTGGGGATGGTGAGACTAAACCATGACTTGCCTGAACTTGCTTGAGTAGGTTGTGATTTGTTTGGGGCTGCTAGAAGAAACATAACCTTGTTTGAGTGGACTAAGATCTATGTTGCATTGTTTGAGTGTTTGGGTCTGCTTGAAGTCAACCGTGACCTTCTTGGGGATGCCTGGACTAAAGTGTGACCTTTATAAACTTGCTTAAGCAGGCTGTGAGTTTTTTGGGTCTGCTAGAAGAAACCATAACCCTGTTTGAGTGTTTGGGTCTGCTTGAATTCAACCGTGACCTTCTTGGGGCTGCTAGGACTGAAGTGTGACCTGTCTAAACTTGCTTGAGCAGGCTGTGAGTTATTTGGGTAAGATAGAAAAAACCATAACCCTGTTTGAGTGGACTAAAATCACTCCCTCAACCTGGTAGGGATGTCATTTTATTTTCCTAGTTGTTGCTTCTATTTGAAGTGGGTCGTGACCCTTCATTTTCTTGCTATGGTGTTGTAGAACCTAGCCATGACCTCTGTGTTGCCTATTGGGCTAAGCCGTGACTTGTGTCATGCTCTTGGACTGAGCCTTGACCTGTTAGGGATGCTTCAAATAATTTGTGACCCATGTCCTACCTTTTGGGTTGGGTCATGACCTGTGTGTTATTCCTGGAGCTGATCCATGACCTCCTGTTGGACTCTTAGGTTGGGAGTGACCTCTTTTAGTTCTTATAAGTCTGAACCATTACCTCCTAAGGTATGTTGTGACCTTCTTGGTGCTTTCTGAACTGAACTGTGAAAAGTCACTACAATAATAAAGGACATACCTGAGAGAGAGGATAAATTCAATTACTATAGGTTTAGTCAACTATAGTAACAGTCAAGGTAACCCAGTAAACAAGTAAGGAAACCCCAATTACTGGAGCAAAAGACCAAGAAACAACAATCGATAAAATATCAAGTAATGATAACATTCCACACACAAACTAGAGCTCAGTTTGTATCCCATACAAATCTCATGGCTTTCTTACAGCTTAGCACGTGCTTAGTACACTGAAACAATGCAATGGAGATCTTAGTCCACTCAAGTTTGAATCGTGACCTCCTAAGTTGGGTTGTGACCTTATTCGTGTTTGTTGAACTAAACCGTGGCCTTCTTGGGTTTGCTTGAACTGAACCTTTACCTTCTTAGGGCTGCCTGGACTAAACCGTGACATGTCTGAAAAAATATTTCTGAGTATAAGGAAGGTTTCAACTCTCCTAGTAGGTTATCTTATTTGTTTTCCTTGTAATTTGAGTTATATTTACTACTGCTATTGGCTATTGCCTTTGTATGCTTTCAAATTTAACATAGGTACCTTTGGGAGTGTTAAAGTTGAAACAGATGAAAATTATGCTTTAAAGTTAAAACTTATCTTGTCTAATTACAACTGTACTATTTTGGTTCTACTATTGTTTTAATGCATTAAAATATAAGCTCTTTAATTTTATGCTTCTAACCCATTGTAATGCAAAGACTTATTTATGTTGATGGAAAAGTCGGAGTAGGCAAACCCTATCCTGCAGGGTTTATGGGTGAGCTCCTTTGTGGTTTGAGCATGTAGACTTTGAATATGCAAAGCATTATTTCCACGAGTGTAGAAGATGTATTCAATTTCTTTTACCTTGTGAGATTTTGTTCATGGCATGTTGTGTTATGTCCTCCAGATGTTTTGTTGATTAATGCACAATTATTTAATTAGACGTGTATATGATAATGAAAATGCACATTTATGGCTTTTGGCACTCTACTGCAGTTGGCACAGGAAAGATAGATAACAAACCTGGATGTGTATGGGGATTTGAAGTCAGGATGCTGCTGAAGAAGCAAAATTTATTTCTTGCTTGAATGGTGGGAATGCAAACTTTGATTGTCTAAGCAACACAAATAATTCAAGCAGAGCATGTGATGTTATTTGGATATTCTTCTCTATTTTTATAAACTAGTAATGTATTATCTTATATGCAGTTCATGTTTTTCCTTATAATGTTATTGTTGAATTTAAAATCTAGACATATTTTTGGTTTTATAGATTCTTGTTTCATTCTCTCCAAGTGGTTTGCTTGGTATAATTTCTTAACATATCTAATGTGCTCATTTCATAGACAACAAGGGAACAAGTTTCAAAAAGGTTAGATAACTTTCATCTTTCTTTCAGGTGGAAACATTTGGTACATGATTGTTGAAGCTTGCATTGCTAGAATATTTGTTTATTCATCAACATAGTTTTGTCAATGCTATGTAGGAGAACCGGTAAACCTTTTACCTCAGTCAACTTCAATTCATGTATCTCCTTGGGTTGCATTTATGGAAGGATCTGCACTCACTGTTTCACTTTGAAATGTTCTTATTGCAACACATTCTTCGAGGTATTGTCAAGTATTTTGGTGCAAAATTTAATTTTGGCAGGCATATAAATTTCATGTATATCTAAAGTCTGAATTTTAATACAACAGTTGAGTTTTACTAAGTTTCATAGATGGTCTGGTTTCTTGTCAGTTTAAGGTTTTTTGCTTGATCTGGTTCTTGTAAGCTTTTCGTTTCTTGTAAGTTTGATGTGGTATGAACATTCCTTATATGGTGATGATAAAACATATTTTTTGTGGTATGGAACACTTATGGACTTTATACCTTGAGAGAGAATATAACAGTTTCACACCTTGGTATTTTGCGTAAAAGGGTTGTTTCCCCACCTTGATGGTAAACCTTGGTACTATGGGTAAAATGGTTCTTCTCCAAACTTGATTGAAACACCTTGGTCTTGTTGGTGTAGGGGTTGTTTTTCTACTTTGTTATGACCCCTATTCTTGACTTGTGATATTATGTTGACCCTAGATAGCTCTGTATGCTAGCTCCCCCTCAAACTACGGTACCTTAACCCTTTTGTTATGTTTGTTATGGGTGTGACCTTCTAGCATCCCCAAAGAACTCACATCCTTATCAAGCAATTTTATACAGGTCACGACTTAGTCCAAGTAGCCCCGAGAAGGTCATGGTTCACTTCAAGCAGACCCAAGAAGGTCACGGTTCAGTCTAGGCAGCCCCAAAATGTAGATTTGTACTAACCTAAGAAGGAGAGGTAGATTCGTACTCTACTTTTGTAGAATCCCTCACTCGCCTCTTCAAGAGCCTCCAAGTTCGACCAATTGCCATGTTTTCCTCCATTGCTACAAGTCCAAATATATAGCTCTCAACTTACCAAACCCCAAAATTCATTTCCATTTGGTGCGAGTTATTAAATTCCCTAAACCTCGAGTTCACACCCCCATTCAACTCGCGTAATGGCCTCTCATACCCAAAGAAACCCTCTCCCCTCCCACCAAAGCAAAAACATTAGCGCCAATTAAGGGTTTTGTGATCAAAACACAAACCCTAGTAATGTAAAAATTCCATTGGAATCGAATAATGACCAGTCAACGTGAATAATATAAACTCCACTCTATCTGCATACTCAATGATGGCGTCGATGGTATCAAGCTCCGTACTCATCATTTGAGTGTCATCGAAGGTCTCGAGCTCCTCCGACCTCATCGTTGGTGGTGGACAATAGGGATTTCCAAGGTTTTTTGTTTGTAAATATGTGCCATGTTGAATTAATCCATAGTCTTTTTTCCATGTAAGGGTATTCCACTTACACATAACAAATATTTTGAAATAAATAATCCCTCCTAAGATTGAAAATATCCCTTAATTATTTTATATTATATACTCATCATCGTATCCCTTGAATTAGTCACAAACACCTCACAGCCTGCTCAAGAAAGCCATGGGTTGTGTATGGGATACAAACTGAGCTCTGGTTTGTGTGTGGAATGACATCATCACATGATATTTTAGGATTGTTGTTTCTTGGTATTTTTCTCCAGTAATTGGGGTTTCCTTACGGTTCACTTCAAGCAGACCCAAACACTCAAAAAATGCAACACATATCTTAGTCTGCTCAAATAGGGTTATGGTTTCTTTTAGCATCACCAAAAAACTTGCAACCTGCTCAAGAAATCCATGGGATTTGTATGGGCTACAAACTGAGCTATGGTTTGTGTACGTAATGTCATCATTACCTGAAATTTTATGGACTTTTGTTTCTTGTTCTGCTACTCTAGTAATTGGAGTTTCCTTGCTTGTCGACTGGGTTACCTTGACTGCATCTATAGTTGACTAAACCTACATTAATTGAATTTATTCTCTCTCTTAGGTATGTCATTTGTTCCTGTAGTGACTTGAATCTTAATAGACAAGATCTTATCTAAAAAAATATTGTTGAGTATAAGGAGGTTTCAACTCTCCTAGTGGGCTGTCTCATTTGTTTTCTTTTTACTTTCAGTTATATTTACTATTGTTGTTATTTATTGTCTTTGTATGCTTTTTAGCTTTAACACATGGACCTTTGGGAGAGTTAAAGTTGAAAGAGATGGAAATTATGCTTTAAACTTATCTTGTCTAGTTACAACAATACTATTTTGTTTCTAGTAGTGTTTTGTCATGGTTTGTCATGCCTTATGTATGTTTGAGATGGGTTCTCATGGTTTATGTATTTTTTCCTATTAGATATCCGATGTTAAGTTTAAATATAAAAAATGGTTGTCAGTTTCCAAAAGTTGCAGTTGCATTGATGCTTATTTGTTAGGTTTTTGGGATCCATCTCTCTAATTGTTCAACAAAATTTAAGTATAGGAGAAGGTATTTATGTTTGGATGTTAATTTCATGTGCTTTTTTTCCTCTACTTCTAAAATTATTGAAATTTTATTGAAATCCTGACGAGCATTTTAGAAGCCTTTTCTTTGAGAAATTAGAATAGGGAAGATTTATCCCCGGGGAAACCATAAAGGAAAAACCCCGCAACTTCCTCAGAGATAGAATGAGCACCAATGGAAGCAATAAAACCTAAAAACATAAAGATGATCTCCGATAGCTGATCTCTCTCACTTGTGCCGGCACTTCCTCTCTCACTCATGCGCCCCAGTTGAGTGAGTGAATATGTGTGTAGAAGTGAGGAGAGCCTCATTTCTATTTATATTCTTTCGTTCACTTAATATTTGACTCAGTTATGTAGGCTCAGGTAATCCTAACTCAGTTATGTAGGCTCGAGTAACCACAATGAGGGTACTAATGAATCGACTTACAACGGAGGGGACTTCCTCATGACTTTTAGTAATTCTCCCGATAGGAACATCAGGGTACAAGGAAATACAAGTGATTCTCCTGATAGGAGCATCAAATATCAATGCAATACAATATATACAAGTGAATACATTCCAAAGTTACAAATACATCAAAACTCCCTCTTAACTAGGAAGGTATTCTCTTGACACAATTCATCAGCACAAATCTTCTTCTCTGGATCATAATCAAAGTTGTATCATCAGTGGATCATCATCAACATCACTGCTTCCGCTATCTCGATCAAATGGTGCTATCTCTTCATTCTTCTCGTCACGGGAAGTTCTATAGAGCCAACCCTTTTTCATGTTGGTTGTAGGCCTAACCTCAATGTAGGTCTTCCTCTACAGAGCCAATCCTTTTTCATCCTCGATGTAGGCCTCTACAGAGCCAATCCTTTTTCATACTGGATGTACCTCCACAGAGCCAGTCCTTTTTCATACTAGATGTGGGTCTCTATAGAGCCAGTCCTTTTTCATACTAGATGTAGGCTACTATAGAGCCATTCCTTTTTCATGATGGATGTAATTCCACAGAGCCATTCCTTTTCATATTAGATGTGGGTCTCTACAGAGCCAGTCCTTTTTCATACTAGATGTAGGACACTACAGAGCCAACTCTTTTTCATGTTGGATGTACTTCCATAGAGCCAGTCCTTTTTCATATTGGATGTGGGTCTTTGCAGAGCCATTCCTTTTTCATACTGGATGTAGGACACTACAGAGCTGACCCTTTTTCATGTTGGATGTACTTCCACAGAGCCATTCCTTTTTCACATTGGACGTGGGTCTCTACAGAGCCAGCCCTTTTTCATGCTGGATGTAGGCCACTGTACTTATATATGACCATGGGAGGCCCCGCCTACCACCATGTCAAAATGGCACAACACTTACATCTGACCATGGGAGGAACAAATCGTACCACCATGTCAGAAGGGCACATCACTTACATCTGACCATGGGAGGAACAAATCCTACCACCATGTCAGAAGGGCTCAGCACTTACATCTGACCATGGGAAGAACACATCCTGCCACCATGTCAAAAGGGCTCAACACTTACATCTAACCATGGGTGTAACACCCTGGTTTTTATCCCGTTTGCATGATACATATATCATAAATAATCATGGTGCGGAGCTAAAGGCAAAGGCCCCACCATCGATTTGGTCATGTCATATTTCAGGTAGAAATTGTCACCGATGGTATATCGGGACATGCGACATACATATTAAGTTGTGGCATCATGTAATAATGCATCTTTAATTAAATAACCCAACCATCTATGTTCACTGCAACCAAATTGAGAAGAGGAATGATTCCTAAGGATAAGGAGGGGGAATGTTGAACCTTGAGCCATGGGGGAAAATCCATGTGTCACCACCACATTAATTATTCTATTGTTAGTTGGGGCCACTATTTTGCTGGCAGGAAAGCCACTACGCCCACATGCCTGTACTCTCTCCATGACGCGATTTGGATTGTCGATCGTTCTGTCCACTCTCCCCACCGACGACTGTTCATTTTTCCTTAGGCAGAGTGGAGTTAAAAGGGATTACAATCCTTGTGTGGAGGTTCTCCTTTTCCTCCCTCACACTGTTTTCCAGTCGGTGGTTGTCTTCTTTTTCCATTCACGCAGGTGATCGTTTTCCCGTTCACCATTTTTAGACTGTGTAACACTCTGTTACTCCATCGTTGAATCATGACCGTGATATCCTCCATAGTTGTGTTGGCTGCATATTTCTCCCTCATGTAGAGATTGGGAGTCTGTTCCTTTCCCATTTTCGGTCTAGGTAAGTCTCCAACGATTGTAGTGGGGATTGTGTGCTGTGGGCTCATGGTCGTTCATGGACTGTTGTTTGCCACGATTGCTGGGATGTGTATTTCCCATGTGATTTGGCTGCTGTGGATTGGTGTGGAATCATTTTTTCCAGAATAGGGCCAAGAACAATCCAGGGAGTTGTTTTCCCTTGTTAAATCTTGGATAGCTGTTTTGCTGCATGCACGCAGTGGTTTTGTCCTCGGACTGCATTAGAGTGGTGAATGAGGGCCTGATGTGCTTGATAAAACTGGTGGTTTGGGAACCACACAAATAGAGCTAGTGTGCTGGATTTCTTCTCCACAACCCCTGAATAGCACTGGAAGGGAGATCAGGGTCTGAGGGGCTGCATTGCAGAGAAAGGACTGATTTCCTTGTGTTGGGTGTGTGTGGGTGTCCTACAAGCTAGGTTGGTTCTGGTGTAGGTGTCCTTAGCTCTTCAATGAGTTCACCAGCCTAGCATTTAGCCTTTCCCAGCTCCTGGATGGCCTGATAAACCCAACTTTGTTGGCTTAACTGATCCATTGTTCACCTGATAAACCCAACTGTGTTGGCTTGGCTGAAATATGTACCCTTGTGGTGTTGTTATCCATGGCTATGTGTAATCCTGTTAGTTCCTTATTCCTTGGGGAATCATGCCCGGCTCTGGGGTGCCAGGGTTGCTAAGAGATTAAAGAGCACGCAGGCCTATGGTTGGGTGGAACGTTGCAGCGACGTAGCTGGTTGCGGGACAAGTTCTCTATAAGATAAGTATTCTTGCCTAACTTGTGTCTACAACTATATTTGCCATTGATGAATGATGATGTACATGTTGAATGCTGAATCATATATGAATGCATGTTGTTTGCTTCTGCTATGTATATGAATGATTAATGCATCGTAATATGTTTTATGTTTTTAAGTATCATGCTTCAACATTATATGTATGTATGTTCTTGTTCATGGGGCTAGATGCCTAGATGATTGATGTATCATAGCGTCCTCTTCGCCGGTCGAAGGGTTAAGGACATTACAATGGGAGGAACACATCCTGCCACCATGTCAGAAAGGCTTAGCGCTTACATCTGACCATGGGAAGCCTGGCCTGCCACCATGTCGGAAGAGCTCATGGACTCATCTCTTCCCCTTGGAAGGAACCTCTATCTGGAGAACACCATACTTCTCCCTAAAGTACTCAAACTTCACTCTGGCCATTTCTAGCATAGAATCACATTAGGGCTGATTACGTCCAAGGATAACCTGCAAGCTTCTCTAGGACCGATTACATCCGAGGATAACCTACAGGACCGTTTACGTCTGAGCAACCTACGAGCTTCGTCAAGATTTTATGCTAAGACAACCTGTCTCACCATCTATGCTACAATTCCCTCTTTTGAGAGATCTCGATCTGGATCACAAACTGAAGCTTCACTACTCCTTTCTCAGTTGTTCTCAATGCCATGCAGGACTCCTTCATGCTAAACCAAGATATCACACCTGATCTCATACTGAAGCAACACCTCGAAGTGCTCTTCCTATCAATGGCACTGCCTTCCCAATCTGAATCCACATAACCCTCCAGGTTAATCTTCTGATTCACCTCATACTTGAGCCCATAATCAACTATACCCTTTAGGTACCTCAGAATATGCTTTGCAGTAATCAAGTGAACATGTCTCAGATTTGTCAGGTACTGGCTCAATGTGTTCATAGCAAAGCAAATATCTGGTCTCGTGTTCATCAGGTACATCAAGGACCCAATCATCTGACGATACATCGTGGCATCAACCGACTTTGATGAAGCAACACTCAATAGCTTTAGGTTTGATGCCATAGGTGTGGTCATGGCCTTGCATTCCATCATCCCGAACCTCTTCAAGATCTCTACTGCATACTTCCGTTGTCCCAAGGAGATTTCATCCGCATTCTGCCACACCTCCATGCCTAGAAAGTAGTGCATCATATCCAAGTCCTTCATCTTGAACTCAGCAGCAAGTCTCCTTCTTGCAACTTTAATGAGTTCCTATTTTCTATCAGAAACAAGACATTGACATATAACAGGAGCATCACTGGTCCTCCACCTTCAACCTTGAAGTAAAGGTTGCAATCCGCTTTACTCTCAGTAAAGCCTAGAGTCATCAGTAATCTTTCCATCCTGTCGTACCATGTCGAACCTTGGGATCTTCTGCAGTCACTCCCTCTGAAGCAGAGCATCATTCTCCTTCTGTCTTTTGTACTCTATGTATTTAAACATTCTGTACCAGAATGACAAGTAGATTCCTCTGCTACTAATATTCTATGTATCCATCTAGGGTCACTAGATACCAATAACCTCTATCTTGAACCTTTTCAAAATTTCTTCCCACACCCATTTGCAAGCTTGTCATCCTCTATAGGCTTTCATATTCAACCTTGTAGAAAAGGTTAATATCTTCATCACTCTAGGTGATCTTGAAGCTCCTCATGTATGTGTTATCCCATGGGTGACTTCTGAGCTCGTACAAGGCTTTCTTTAATTTGCACACTGAGTCTACCTTCTAGTGGTTGCAACTGCCTCTTCGTAGTCTATTCCTTCTTTCTGTGAGAAGCCTCGTGCTATGGATATTGCCTTGTATCCCTTGGACTTCTCTTCAGGTATTGATACTGCATCCTAGACATCATTCTTCATGATCTGGTACTCTCCTTCCCTTTCTTCTTGGCTACTTCTTCATAGCTGGAAGGTTCTGTATCAATGATGTCGCTCAATAGTGTCACATAGCTGTACTATGTCTGAGACCTCTTTCTTTCTTTGAAAGTATCGTCATATTATTCTTCATCTTGTATTATTTCTTGAACTATCGTCACTTGTTCTTAAGAACAAGTCTCCTCCTTCTTTTCTTGTAGGCGATTGTATGCGATCTTTCCTACAAGTCAAATGCATTAGTTGTATGGTTAGAAGCATTTCATAAGGCATATTCATAACGGAAAATTCTTATGCATAAATATATAATCATGCAACTATTTTAGCCAATACAACATTTATCCATATCTCACAGAAACTTTCTAGATGCCTTCCATCTCTACCATGACATCATTGAGATTGTGCACTAATCCAATATGTCAGCAAAGAGGTTTCATTCTAGATAAGTAGCAATGGAAAGTTGTATAGAACCATGAGCTACTTACCCATCACATGCATATTTAGTATACTGTAATTAATGCAAACATTCTATCATGCATAATACATCAACTGAATATAAACAAATGCATAACAAAACAATATCATGAAATGGCAATTGAATACTTATCTTCATTTGTTTCGTGGGAGACTCCTTCTTTCATCTTCATCATATTCTTCATTCATAACAACATCATTTCTTATCCAAATGCCCAAGATGGATAAGAGGTTCTTCAAGAATTGAGTTCTTCATATTCCTCATCGCTTGAGGGATCTTCTTTGAATTGTGAGTGCTTGATCTTTAGTTGCTCCCATCTTCTCTTCTCTTATTATGGGTCGAGGTTCATCTTGTGTGTGCTCTTCCCAGAGTCTACTGAAAGTAATCACTTCCTTCTAGCAAACATTCCTCGAATGAATGAATCCCATGATCTTGGGGGAGGCCATTCAAGGTGGTTTCATAACTTCTGCATTCTCCACTTCTTCTTCTATTGCTTCAAGTTGTTCTTTGATTTGAGAGACCCTTATAAAGTATGGCTATATGGTCTCTGCATTCTGGATCTTCACATACTTCAATCGATTTCTCAAAGTCATCTTCCAATTTATGTTCTTTTCTTCAAATAGCTTGGTCAAGGAATCAAACATATATTTAGGTGTCTTGAGGGAAGACACTTGTGGTATAAGGTGATCCTTGAATGAATCAACAATGATCTTCTTGGCCTTGACCAAGTTCTTCTTGTGTAAGGCTTTAGCCTCATCTCCCTATGGAATTGGAACCTCTCCCCTTATGTAGGTGTCAAATTCATTTTCATCAAGAACCAGTGAAATCCTATACTTCCATGATTGGAAGTTGTCAGCTTTACCAAGCTTGTCATCAAGCTGGTGTGATTAGTCATTTTTGAAATGAGAACCTCAATTGTAAATAGCAAAAGATTAGATCTTACCGATTTGAGGTGTTCGTCTTGGTTCTGAAGCTGGCTAATCTAGGATTTGTTAGAAAAACCCTAATTTTCAAAACTTGGAATATTTCATATATGATTGGATATAAATATGGGCCTCTTTAAGGTGAGCTATCCAAAGTTACTCCTTTTCTTAAAACAGTGGAGGGAAGCTCCCGGAACAGGAAGCCCTAGTTTTCCAAATTCTTCTACAGAAAATCCTGATATTGTTTCTGCAGTATCTCCAAAGCTACTACTCCTCTATGTCTAAAACTTCATATTGAGGTAGCCTCACTTGTTCTCTTTCCACCATAGTTTTGAGCAGAAGTGGTTTCACCATTTGGGACTTATGAGACTTTTCCTAAGGTGACTTCTTTCAGGACATTTCAATATAGAGAACCTGTACGGACTACCATGCGTCCCTATTTCATCATTAGGTGCTGAAACTTTTACCACAAAAATTATAGTCTATGTTCTATTTGGAACATCTTGTAAAATTTCATTTGGACCTTCGTAGCCCAAGATATAACAATTCTCCCTAGGTGTCATGTTTAGGGATGAATCTTGGAAGAGGCTGGAATCCTGATTTGGAGGAATCATATCTCCCAGAATATAGAGATACTGAGGATGAAATTTTACACAGGGTACATCAGGATTTTATCTTTGGCTTGTAAAAATTTTGGCCCCTGATCCTTTCAATCTCAAGATATAGCGAATGTACCAAAACTACTGGTTTTAGTATTTTAGGGTTTTTCAGGCCCGTGGTCAAATTAGGGTTTGACTTTCCTAGAGTTCTACCCAACCAACTTAATATTGACCTTGGTCTCTAAAATTCTATTTTGATGAGGAGATCAATCCTATGCCGGGTTCACTCAAAAATTCCTCTTTTGTAAAAAGCCCTAATTTCCCGCAACAAAAACTGAAAATGCTCGGAATCAAATTCTACTTCGACAGAAAGATGCGCCCTTCAATGGAGAGTTATCCTAGCCTCCTTTTGCTGATGGATTGTGGAGAGAGACCTAGAAGGTAAGAAGCCCTAGCTTTTGCATCTGCACAATGTCTTCTTCTCAGGTTATCTCTGATACCATGCTAGATTTTTATCAATTTGACAATATGATCTTATGATCTTATATGAGAGAATAAAATGCACATCAATCAATCACAAGCGACAATGGACACAAAGATTTATCCTCAGGGAAATCATAAAGGAAAAACCCTGCAACTTCCTCAAAGATAGAATGAGCACCAATGGCAGCAGTAAAACCTGAAAACATAAAGATGATCTCCAATAGCTGATCTCTCTCACTTGTGCCAGCACTTCCTCTCTCACTCATGCGCCCCAGTTGAGTGAGTGAATATGTGTGTAGAAATGAGGAGAGCCTCACTTCTATTTGTATTCTTTCGTTCACTTAATATTTGACTCAGTTATGTAGGCTCGAGTAATCCTAACTTAGTTATGTAGGCTCGAGTAACCACAACTAGGGTACCAATGATCTGACTTACAACGGAGGGGACTTCCTCATGACTTTCAGTAATTATCCTGATAGGAACATCGAGGTACAAGGAAATACAAGTGATTCTCCCAATAGGAGCGTCGAGGATCAATGAAATACAACATATACAAGTGAATACATTCTAAAGTTACAAATACATCAACACCCTCATGTTGAGTCTTAATCCTATGGTAACCCTGGATTGGTCCTTATGTTAGCACCCCCTCACAGTGTGGTACCTTAACCCTTTTGTTATGTTTTTTATGGGTGTAACCACTAACAGCCCTAAACAAATGATAGCAAGCTCAAGCAAGTTCAGAAAACTCATGGTTTAGTCCAACCATCCCCAAGAAGGTCATAGTTTAGTTCAAGTAGACCAAATAAGGTCTCTATTCATTTCAGGAAGCACCAAGAAGGTCACAGCCCAACTTAGGAGGTCACGGTTCATACTTGAGTGGATACTATCTCTGTTGCACTATATGAGTGTGCTAAGATGTAAGAAATCCATGGGCATTGGTTTTTCTACAAACCGAGCTCTGCTTTGTGTGTGGAATGTCATCATTACCTAATATTTTATGGATTGTTGTTTTTGGGTAATGTTGCTCCAGTAATTAGGGTTTCCTTACGGTTCACTTTAAGTAGACCCAAACACTCAAACATTGTAACGAGATCTTAGTCCACTCAAACAGGGCTATGATTTCTTGTAGCAACCCCAAACAACTCACAACCTACTCAAGAAGGCCATGGGATTTGTATGGGATACAAACTGAGCTCTGGTTTGTGTGTGGAATGTCTTCATTACCTGATATTTTATGGATTGTTGTTTCTCGGTCACGGTTTCAGACTTGAGTGGACTAATATGTCTGTTGCATTGTTTGAGTGCGCTAAGTTGTAAAAAATCCATGGGATTTGTATGGGCTACAAACTGAGCTTTGGTTTGTGTGTGGAATGTCATCATTACTTGATATTTTATGGATTGTTGTTTCTGGGTCTATTGCTCCAGTAATTGGGGTTTCCTTACTGTTCACTTCCAGCAAACATAAACACTCAAACAGTGCAGCAGAGATCTTAGTCCATTCAAACAGGGCTATGGTTTTTTTTAGAGGCCCCAAAAAACTCACAACCTACTCAAGAAATCCATGGGCTTTGTATGGGATACAAATTGAGCTCTAGTTTGTGTGTCGAATGGCATCATTACATGATATTTTATGGATTGTTGTTTCTTGGTCTGCTGCTCCAATAATTGGGGTTTTCTTGCTTGTTGATTGAGTTACCTTGATTGCTATGTAGTTGACTAAACCTACAGTAATTGAATTTATTCTCTCTCTCAGGTATGTCCTTTGTTCTTGTAATGACTTGTCTCTTAATAGACAAGATCTTATCTAAAAACAAATTGTTGAGTATAAGGAAGGTTTCAACTCTTCTAGTGGGTTATCTTATTTATTTTCTTTGTACTTTGAGTTGGATTTACTATTATTGTTATTTATTGTCCTTGCATGCTTTTCAAGTTTAACACATGGACCTTAGGGAGTTCTAAAGTTGAAAGAGATGAAAATTATGCTTTAAACTTATCTTGTCTAGTTTCAGTGATACTATTTTGTTTCTAGTACTGTTTTGTCATCATTTATCATGGTTTATGTACCTTTTCTTATCAGATATATGATGCTAAGTTTAAATATCAAAATCTGGTTTCTAGTTTCAAAAATTTGTTGCATTAATGCCTATTTGTTAGGTTTTTTGGATCCATCTCTCTATGTCAAGAAACTTTATCACCTGTTGTTGTAGAACTGCTCCGAGCTGGAAAATTGCCCATGGATAAAGGACAAGCACAGGGATGTAACGAGTCATATGTTAAGAAACTCTATGACTATATCATTTTATCCCTTATTGAAGCATTACATAAGGTAAGAAGACACGATCTCATTTCAAAACTTTCAACTTTTCATTATTTATGTAGTCAACAACTTAAAGAATGATGATTCATTTGCCTCTAAATAACATCTATTTTCACTCGATTGAAGCTAACATAGTTTATCTAGATTACTAGGAACCATAAGTAAAGGTCCTTACAAATATGATAACCTCACTAAATGAATGCATTAAGGTGATTACCCAAATTCTAGTGCATTGATAATATTATATGGGATATTCACTTTATTTTCTCCATTGCCTATGATGGTTACCTTTCCAGTGTCCCCTATTGCATAGTTTATTTTTCTTCAAGGAAGTTGTCTACACTCTATACTTGCTTTTATCTTTAATACTGATTCCATATTAAGCATGTTTGTCCTGTTGGAAAGGCATTATTCATGTAACCTGGGGGCAAGTTTGTGGAAGATTTGCTTTATTGTGTAAATGGTAATTAAGGCTTCCAGTTTTTGTTGAATTGGGTTGTTATAATTTATAACCTTTGGTGACAATTTTAGGCATGTGTTTTTTCCCCTTGTAGGGATTATTCATGCTATGGAGAATTTCCAGATGGTTTGAGAACTCTCAAAGCAGGCATACTTCTTTTTGCATAGTAATTTCAGGGAATTTCGCAACTAGAAATTGGGTTATAGTGAATGAAATTGATTACTACTTGGATTTAAGATTTAAGTTAACTTGCTTATCTAGTTAGATTGCATCCCATTGCAAAATAAATTATATTTTTGAAGTTTGTGATGGGGGATGGTATTTTCCTTTGTCTTTTGATGTTTCCTTTCTCTTATATGTGCATTTTATTATGGCAGTCCAATGGATAAGATATAATATGCATATGCATGCAATTACTTGATACTGTCATGCAAAGAAGACGAAGTAGTTCATTTTATACCAGAAAGCAAATACTAAAAATTGAGGATAATTGTCCAGGAAGTATCCGAAATTTCTCTAGGTCACACATGAAAGAAAATTATTTAAGGGGAGGATTTACTTGTGTCTTTCTGTTATGAAAGGACTCTATTATATTTCACATCAATTCTATAAACATTATGTCATTTAAAGAGGTCTATGCTTTTTTATTCTTTCGGCAGATGGACATGAATGCTACTCCATTGAAACTACATTGGGATAACAACATTTTCTCCTTGAAAATAGGACCTAGAGAAGTTTTCTTCAACGTGAACATTTGCAAAGAAAAGTATACATACTATCAATAATTTTAGGAGCTTAATTTTATCCCTTTTTGGATTGGATAGGACTTTGAAAATTTTCTTATGGTTTAGGATTCTCAACCAACAAATGGTCAAGATTGATTAGCTAATAAATAAATTCATGTTACTTTAATTTCTTAGAGTTGTGCATTCTTTTTTTTGCTCATGCAAGTATCTACTTAATATATTAGAAATAAACCACAAGACATGAGTTGTTCCAAAGCTTTATAAGTTTTTCAGAAAGGCTGAGGAAATTGTTAGTCCCCTCCTTTAAGTGGTATGTTGTGGCCCTAGACTAAAGGCCCTGAAGTTGTAGTTAAAGGTTTTTGTTCAAGTTCAACTATGGTTATTGTGTATGTTTCAGATTTTTTTGTCTTTTTGTGTAAAGTTTTATTATTGCTTAGGATTCTTAGTCAGAAGGTGGACATGATTGATTGGTTCGAACTAAATTAATATTTCCTTTGATGACCTAAAACTGTGTTGTTTGTTTTCCTTCTTGCAAACAACTACGCAGGCTTGTTAGAAACACTAGAAAGAACTCAAGAAATTGTTGTCATTCTAACATTTTATAAAAAATTTAGAAGGTAGAGCTGAGAAAATTTATAACTCTCTTTATATGTGGCATGATTTTACTCTAATCTAAATGTCTTGAAGTGTAAAGGTTTTTTGTTTAATTTCAGTTAAGTTTTGGTGTTTTTGCTCTTGAACAAGCTAAGGCTTAAAGGTTACATTTTATTTAATGCTAGATAACTCTAAATATTACTTTTGCATATTTTTAAGTACTCTTGATCTTCTCACTGGCATTTTGTTGATGTGCATATTTCAGGTTTATTGCTTGAGCCGGAACAAATTAAGAAAATGCTTGATGAGTTCAAGCAGGCTATTATAGCTATCATGAGCAAAAAACACAAGCGCACTGAGAGATCAAGATCTGAGTATTTTTATGCGAAGGAGTGGGAGTTGTTGCAAGAAGAGAATTCTGAGGAGGAATTAGTTTTTGAATAGGTAAGTTATATGCAGTAGCAAACTTTTTTTTTGGGGCAAGTCATGACATTCAGGCACAGATTTTCATTTTCAAGGGGTCATTCTTATTAAGTTATTTGGTAGGAAAGAAATTGTGCAATGGTTTCAACTGTTTGCATGTGCAATGCATTATATATAATATCCTTGACTAACCTAGCCTATTTTTTTCAGATTGGAGAAATCCTTGGAATAATCTTGAAATTGTTCAAATCATTGTTTTTACCCTATTTTGATGAACTTGTTTCCTTAATCTCTCCGAAACTGGTAAGAATACACATGTGAAGATGAAATAAATGCTTTTTTATTCCTGTTATGATAAAGAGATTCATAAGGCTACAACTAGTTATTTTATATGTAATCAGTTATAAATCAAACAACATTATTGGTACCTTGGGATCTACTACAACCAAATTGTGGGGTGTATTATGAAGGCTTGTTATTTGTTCCTTCTACATGTTTTGCAAGGAAAATACCAGGCTGAAGAAGAGAGACGTGTGGCAATATGCTTTTTTGGTGATGTTGCAGAACAATGCAGTGTGGCTGCTACAAAGTAATTTACCGAAACGTGGTAGGTGTAAGCATGTGGATTACTTATTTTGCTTCATATGTATAATAATAACTGATTTTATATTGTTTTTGGGATAGGTATTATGACACATTTTCACCATTTTTTCTTGAAGCTTGCACAGATGAAGATGTTGATGTCAAGAAGGTAATGCAATCATCTAGGTTGTGAATTTTGATTTTTAGGTGGAATCTATCGGTTTTCTTATCCTTATGCATTTTTTATTATTAATTATGTTTCTCTACAGTCAACAGTTTATGGAATTGGAGTGTGTGTTCAACATGGAGGCCCAAACATAAAACCCCTAGTTGGAGGTAGAGCTGTGTAACATGATATAATTATTGTGTTAAGTATTTCCTATTTTCCAACTTGAGTGTGTTATTGATTCATTTGGTTCAATGACAACATAATATCTATCAAAGTTGAATGATGTAACTATTCATCCATAAGCTCTTCTTCCTGACTATAGAATGGAAACATACAATGCAATCTTTGCACTTGGCAAGATCTGTGAACATCAAAGAGATTGCATTAATGCATCCCTGGTATTCATAATTTTCTTATTTAATATTTCCTTGTTGGGGAAATGGTTCCACATTAATATGAATAATATGTGTGGGGAATGGAATTCTTTGATTTGATATCTATTATGATATACAATGCAAATGTTTTGCTTTTATGAGAAAATTTTCCTCCATTGTTCAATTGGGTCTGTAATTGCAGGTTATTCCATCCTGGTTGAATTGTATGCCTGTAAAGAATGACCTAGTTGAAGAAAATGTTTGACATGAACTGCTATGCTCAATGGTATATAGGTATGCCTAGAAAATGTTGTAGTTAACTTGATGTCAGTTCTATTGGTTTTAGTTTTTATGTGAGTGTATTTTTTTTTCTTCTATTTGAGCTAACCCTGTTTTTCACATGTTAATAACTTCCTGAGTGCAGGTCTGATCCTCAACTTCTTGGCCCAAAAATCAGGATTTGCCAAATATTGTTGTTGTTTTTGAATTCTACCCGATCCTTACCTTGCATGAATCATTTCACTTTTTTAAGGAGATAATTTTAGTGTAATTTACTACTGTTATTATTTATTGTCTTTGTATGCTTTTCAGCATTAACACATGTACCTTTGAGAGTTTTAAAGTTGAAAGAGGTGAAGGTTATGGGTCTGTTGTCCCATATGCCCTAGGTGCAGAGGCACATAGATAATTGTTGATTTGGGTGAGAGAATTGGTAAATTGTTTGAGCAATATGTTGAAGCAATGGAAAAAATAAGTGGATCTTTGTTTGAACTTTGAATGTGTTAATGCATGCTTTTTTTGAATGAATATACATAAGGACAATATTTTTTTGTAGAACTTGGATTTATGGAGTGCATGATCAAACTATAGTATATTTTATTGCTAATTGTCACTTCCTTTTATAATCAGGTTAAACTTAAACAGGGCTTGAAAACAATGAGCATATCCAGTGAAGGAAATTGTTACTTACAAGTATTCTCCCCCTTTTTTTTGAATCTTTTCATATGTTAGTTGTTGAATATTTTAATGTCACTATGGGTTTTACACATCATTTTGTTATAATCACCACACATCATACCCTATTATTGAGTGATGTTTGTGACTCGAATGTTTATTTACAGGTATTGGGGCAGCTCAATATGCCACGTGAAAGATCTTCTCCTTGTGATGAAAAGGGTGACGTCGAACATGTCAGGAAGCCTTGGAACATTGTACTTTTTGGTCACAAGATTGGAAAGTGAGAGCCTTTGTTTCCATAAATGGTATTATTATATATTTTTATCATTATTCTATGTGCACATCCCTTGAAATCCAATCAAATGGATGAAATTTTAAACTATGAAGGTGGTGTAAATAGAAAAGTAATTTTTAACTAGTGACTGTGTTTGTCTTTTGTTATATAAAGATGAAGAGGTCAACCATTAGAGACAAAATTTTACAAGTATTCAAGCTGACACTGGGGCATGATTGAGAGGGTCAAATTTGAAGCAGTAGAAGTTGTAGAACAAATCAAGAGAACAATAATTGCAGGTGAAACTTTTATTTGTGAGAAAGTATATAGTTATTTCATTATTGATCCCTACAGCTGATGTTTGGAGTACATGAATAAGCTTGGTACTTCTGCAAGTATTGTAGACACTACAAGGGTACTAGCTCAATGGAAGAGCACCTGCCTTACATGAAGGATATTGTTGGTTAGATTGCACCAT
The DNA here is from genome assembly GCA_001517045.1 of Pseudotsuga menziesii. Lineage (NCBI taxonomy): Eukaryota > Viridiplantae > Streptophyta > Pinopsida > Pinales > Pinaceae > Pseudotsuga > Pseudotsuga menziesii. The sequence continues at coordinate 38,309 of LPNX010447749.1, forward strand.
ACCCTATCTACAAAAATCAATGAATATTTGCATATAAAATGACTAAATTAGTGACCAAAAAATGAGAGATAAGTGACCAACAAATGGGAGATAAACGACCAAACAAATAACCAAAATTCGCATATAAATTACCAAATGATAGTTTTGGTAGCTAATTTTCGGTCTCTTATCACCAATCATATGACTAGATTAATGACCAAATATGCGACCAAATTAATGACCAGGCGACAAGCTATAAATGACCAAACTATATATGACCACATTTTTTATCGCGTGATAAGAGACTGGAAATTAGCCACCAACGATCGCCAAATCAAAAGTGGTCATTTATAGGCAGATTTTGATCATTGTTTTGTCACCTATCTCTCATTATGTACTAGTGTCATTTTTGATGTAGTGCTCATTGTCGATGTAGTGCTCATTATCTTGTAATAAAATAATCATCAATGCCAACATCATTGGCATGATGCATCATTAGCATCATCGACATGTTGCTAGGGTCACTCAAATATTGTTAGGGACAATCATATGAAATTAGGGTCATTTAGGTTCCATTAGGCCACTCATATGCCATTAGGATCAATTAAGATCAAATAGTGATAAAATCACATGTATAATCATCATCAACATCAACATCAATTACATCATCATCATTGCCATCATTGACATATTATAAACCAATAATATCATTGTCGTTGTCCTCAAAATCATAATTTTCATCATCATTATCCTTATCGTCGATGTAGTGCTCATTATCGTCGTTATGAGCTTGTAATCAAATCTTCATCAACATGAATCATCGTCATCGTTCATCATTGGCATCATCATCATGTTGTTAGGATTACTCAAGTTCAATTGGGGTTACATAAACTTTGTTAGGGACAATTGGATTCCATCGGGGTCATTTAGGTGGAATTAGGGTCACTCAGGTGTTGTTAGGGTCATTTAGGTTCCATTAGGATCAATCAATATCAAATAGATTTCTAATCATAAGCATCATCATCATTGACATCGAAATTGTCATCATCATCATTATCAACATTTTACAAATCTACAATATCATCATCATTTCCATCATTGTCATCATCCCCATCATCATAATTTTCAACATCATCATTATCACCGATGTAATGCTCATTGTCATCGTTATCACTTTGTAATCACATTCTTATCAATTCTAACATCATTTCCATTATGCATCATTAACACCATTTTCATGTTGTTAGGGTCACTTAAATGTTGTTAGGAACAATCAGGTTTTCTTGGGGTCATTTAGGTGCCATTAGGGTCACTCATATGCCATTTGAGTCATTTAGGTACCATTAGGATCAATCAATATAAAGTAGTTTTATAATGACATGCATCGTCATCATAACACAAATAAACACTATCATCATTGTCATCATCCTCATCATCATATTTTTCATCGTCATCATATGCATCGTTGATGTGGTGCTTATTTTCATCATCATCATCTTGTAGGAAAATCATCATCAACTACAACATCATTGTCATCATGCATGATTAGCATCGTCATGCTATTAGTGTCATTGAAGTTCCATTAGGGTCACTCGAATATAGTTAGGGACAATCAGATTCCATTAGGGTCATTTAGGTGCCATTATGGTAAATTAGATGTCATTAGGGTCACTCAAATTCATTATATTTTCTTGAATGGAAATTAAAACTAGTGCACTTGACACCACAAAAGGCGTCCCAAATTAATTACATTTTGCAAGCATGTTTAGGCGCATCTCCAACCAAAACTATATGATAAATCTAGTGCTATTGAGGATGTTGTATTAGGCGCTATACTAGGAGTTACTTTAGGCCTTACTCTAGACACTAATTGGGACACAATTCCACAGGAATATTGTGTCTAGTTTAGCGCCAACTAATATTTGAAAGTTAAAAAAAAATGTGCACGCATGCAGGGGATAAGAGAGTTAATTTCACTCATTAAACACAAAAATAAAAGAGTTAAAACACTAATTTGACACATTGGAAGGAGCAAGGAGAATCCAAGCTCTAAAATGGTTTATTCTTACTTTAGATTTTGAGAATTACAAGGGAAAATGCCCCCTGAATTCACCCTTTCTCTTTGAAGAATTCTCTTGTAGTTGCTTGAAGATTTACGCTTGAGGATGAGGGTTTGTAATTTCTTGGGAACTTAATCCTTAGGGTTAGAGATAATATTGTATTATTGTTTACTATTTGCAATATTGTTGAAGATTAATCCTTGGGAACGTCTGAAAAAGATTAATAAGACTAACTCTCGGTCGATTCTATCCATTGAGAGCAAAAGAGATTAAGAATGTGTTGCAGTGATTGTGAATAAAAGAAAATTTGACTGTGACCAAACAAATTGAAAAGCTTCACCTCAGTTGCATCCTCAAACATATTGGTAACATTATATAGTGAATAGGTTACATTTCTCTTCACCTCTACTTGTAATCTCTCTTGAAATCGGGTTTGAACTTTCGTTTCCAAATTTATTTAGGGAGACAGAGGGAGACAGAGGGAGGGAGAGAGAGAGGGAGAGAGAGGGAGAGAGAGAGAGGGAGAGGGGGAGAGAGAGGGAGAGGGAGAGAGAGAGAGAG
>LPNX010447749.1:41650-320921 GCA_001517045.1 Pseudotsuga menziesii
TGAGTAGCCATGGCACATTCGAGGGCCACACCAATTGTATGACAGACTCGAACGTATGCAATCTCTGATTTTGTCCTTATGTACACTCAAATTTAACTATTTATGGTTTTGGATTTTGTTAGCGCAATACCATTTTTGATGTGGTCATTTCAGATTGGTAAATTAAACCCTTATTTTTCTTTTTCGTCATTCTAAATTTTTGAAGAATGAAATCAATTATATTTTTCAATTGTACTCAATGTCATTGTTAGTGTTTGTGGAAGCTCATATAATAAGATATTGACCTCTTTGTTTATACTAGCATGACCTCCTTGAGTAGATTCTATGATTGCCTACATATATAGAACACTATGGATGCATTTCTCACGTTGTTTAGCATTTGCATGCTTTGAAAAGGCCATATTGGTCATTATAGAAGTGGTATTCACAAAGTTTCCAATGTTTCTTTTCATTTCATGACGGTGAGATATGTTGTTGACGTTGTTCACCATAAACAAAGGCTCTCAAAACTTCAAATTTGCAAAGTACTAATTTCAATCAAAAGCATTGTATTAACGTACAAAAGTGAGGAATGAAATTGTCTCAGTGGACAATGCCACTGAGCACCATCAAACAAACTAGAGCGTTCAAATCTAGAGACCTATTTATATTTGCAGAGGTAAATCATTGCATTTATGAATTTTAATTCAACTTGAGGATCACCATCAAATTTGCAACTTGCAATTTGTGTAAGTCCACTTATACTTTCAATTGCTTTTGCGAGTTTAATTACATTGCACTTGGGTGCATTTTTCGCTGACACCAACACCCTTTCTTATTCTAAGTATTTTTCTAAAAGGGAGGAGTTGCAAGAATCCCTTCTCTAATTGAGTCAGTCTAGTTCAGTAACAATTATTCAATGGCTCGATAAATGGTTTGGTAGAGTTATTGAAAACAATTATTCTTTATTATGTTGACAACAATGTCACGGTCGAGAAGACCACTCTCACTCACATTCAAAATTATGTACAAGATTCAAATGAGAGTATTCATTTTCTCCAGCTTGAATCAAAACTCTAGCGTGATGAGCTACAACAAAGGAAGCAACATTCTAAACTTGTTCCTGTTCAAAACAACCATCTTTTCTGTAATCATATCAACACACTACACATGTTCAAATTAATGATGTCAATTTAGAAGCACATGATGCCACTTAAAAAGCATATCCAAATGAATATGAATTTATGCAAATAGAGGTTCCCTTGTTCTTTCCAAGCGTGTCATCAGACCATGGGAAGAGGTCACCCATAAGAAGCACAAAGTTGGTCTCAGATGCGACAAGGAAGTGACAATTCATATTCGTAATTTCTCCAAGCCAATCTGGTTTCAGAGTCGTGGGTTCTTAAAAGAAAGTTCATCTTCATCTACTCCAATTCAGAGTTCAAATCCAACATTGTGATCGATTTGGCCACATGAAATATCAATGTTTTGATTTTCACCCTCATAAGCATTGAGGAAAACATACCCACTATTCAGACGGATGCTTTATTTTAAATAAACCTGTAAGAGAGAAGATTAACTATGGGTGGATCACTTCTTGGAGATGGTTGTCAATAACTAAGAAGAATTATAAGTCATACCAAATAATTAATTCATGAGTAATGACACATCTTGCAGTTGAGACATTTTCTTCTCCTCACTTTGACTGTGTCAGGGGGGAATGACATCACTGGATGATAGTTAAGAACAAGAAGTCCTAAATAAGCAAGTTGGAACAAGCGAGTGCGAACAAGTGATCCTATAAAAAATTTAGAACCTTGATCCCAAATGATCTATCCATATCCAAAGCCATGAGGGCTAGATCCATATACATGACTATTCATTTAGTAGAATGCATATGTTTCTACTAGATTTTTGGAATGTTCTGAGAATATCTGAGCCTTCGAGTGAAGTTCCATAGTTTGTGGTCAGCCTAAAACCTCCCATTTTGTAGAATACATACAACTTCTTCTATCCTTTTAGAATGTTCCACAGACATATAAGCCCTTGAGCCAAATTCCATAATTTGTGGTAAGGCTTAATCCAACTTCATGGTTCATGATTTGTGGTCACCCAAAACCAAAAATTTATCGATGCTGATATCTATCAATTTGTGGTTAGCTTAAAAACATCCATTTAGTATAAGACATAGTCTTTTGCTAACATTTGATTCAAATAGCTTATTCAACAATTTGACGATGTCCTTCTCGGAATTCACCTCTCTGCTTTGACTCAAATACACCCCTTCGGATTAGGGGGTTAGTGGGGGGGATTGTTGGGAACCTAATCCTTAGAGTTAGGCATATTATTGTATTATTGTTTACTATTCACAATATTTTTGAGAAAAGAAATAGAAGAGTTATAGGTGAATAGGAAGATTCATGACAAAGTCCAAGAGACCACTTGGAATATGAAACCAAAGTTCAATATCCATGTATTTATGTACATATCTGAATGAGAAAAGTATCTCATGCTTATTATATCTCTTATGTCCTTGTTTGGATTTGTGTTAGTCATTTGAGTGTATTCCCTATTAGGATCTTAATATAATTTTCCTCAAGGAAGTTGGTTGAATAATTTCCCTTTAGGAAGATAGTTAAACAATACAACTTGGGGAAGAAGGTTTTGCATTCAAGATAAAATAAGAGTAAACCCTAAGGTTTTGGAATGTGAGAGGCACCCAAATACACTCAAGCATTTTAACATGGTAGGTGTAGAATAAGGCATCGATCAAAGAAAAACGATATACTTAATTTGTATGATGTTGGAATACATTTAACATGTTCTTGGATTCACCAATCGTCTCTTCAATTGATGCATTATCTTGCATATTAGTTTGTTGAAAGAATGTCTCCTCTCACTACTTACACCAAATTGTTTTAAAAAATGCCATAATGTACATGAAGTACCCTGGCTATTTCTTATGACCGTGACAGGCTTCTTACTGTAGGTGGATTTTTGAATTCCTAAACTTGCTCTTTATGTGGCTACAATGTTCAACATTACATCTCCCAAACCCATATTGCCTAGGACATGCCTAGAATAGAGGTTAATGGGAGTTTGATGCTTACACTTCATTATTTGCAGTTGTTGTAACTATAGCCAAACCTAAGACAAAAATATGTTATTGTTTTGTTGTTGATTCAAATGATACTCCAACTCTCCCCATGGCAGGCGATCATCAGGATAGGTGGGGTGGGGCTTGAGAGGCACGTGGCCAAGCCTCAAGCCACCCCCTCTCAACCCACAACACAGTCCTTGTCCTATAATTACCATGCAGGCATGAATGACATTATGCATTTAGTAGGGTTGATGGATGAGGACCACAGTCAAGGACATTTATCCCATGTGAATTCAGATATGCTCACTCTCGAAAATCCTGATAGGCTCAGTGAAGGATCGCAAGAGGGGCTCTAATAATCACCTCCCACTCCGGTTAAATATGGTAATCCTATATTTTTTTAAGCACTGGCTGCTCCATTGGTTAGCATCAACATTTTGCAATTCTCTGGTTTCTATTTGTCTCTGGTTTGGTCCGGTGTAGACGTTCTACCCTCTGTGGCTACCACCAACCCCTCCTGGCCTTTTACCTGGCATACCTCCTTGACTATGCTTCACACCCCTCTCTATATTTTCCCTCCCTAGCTCCCGTTCGATTTCTCCTCTTCTCCTTTTATTCGGTATCCTCCAGATCTGTGCTTTCCTGTATTTGCGTCTCTAAGCTCTCTCCTCCTTTCGAACCTCAGTTGGAAGCCCACCCTGATTATCAGTTTCACCATGCCTCTGCAGCCATGAATTTATATGCACAGGAAAGCCAAGGAGGCTTTCCTTTTGGCCCTTCCCCCCACCACCTCGTCCAGAGTTATGAAATGCATTGTCAGGAATGCTCGACTCTTCAAATAGCAGGCTCCAAAGGAGATAAAGGAGGAAATTGTGGAGGCCAAAGAGGAAGCTAAAGTCACCAGGATGTGTACTTTGGATGATGATGTTCATAGGGAATTTGAAGCCCTCCTCCCAGACCTAGGATATCTGCGAGGTCGAGTATCTCTATACTTAAAAACACTGGATATTTCCTGGCAACAAAAATTTATAATGAAAACTGTCCTGGTGGAACGTGGAGAAGCTCACCAAGTGATTCTCCCACAATTAAATGAGATTACCAAACAAGTACATAAAATTTCATCTCATTGAGGCATCAGTTCGAGCTCCGATTCAGAAGCTCATGCAATCCCTAGAGTCAAGGATGTTGCTGATTAGTATCTGTTACTGCTCTGTGAAACTTTTTTTTCCTGGTTTCCTTTCTTTTAATTCCAGTTTTATGCAAGACAGAAGTAGAATCACTCACACAAACTTTGTTTGTAAGTGGTTTAGCTCAATATCCTTCACAGGGAGATTGTTTGAGACCTCCTCCTTAAGAGTCTAGACTTGTTTTCCCTTTGTTGGGAGGGTTCAAATTCTTATTTTTTTTTAGCATGTTTTTCTTTTTGGGAGCGCTGCTTTTTTATGTGAACAATTATCTGTCGTTTTTTGGCAATAGAAGGATCTAAATCTAGTTAAAAAAAATGATACTCCAACAAATAGTACCCTTTGTTATTACAGGAGTATGCCTATAGCCGTCTAATCAATTTCTCCATATGACTTAGTGGGCACCCATAAAAAATGGGTGGTAACAACATGCATAATTAAAATGTTGACATAATTATTACTTAGATTCCACTAACCTTGCTTACTTGTAAAGGAGCAAAATGTTGAAGATATAGGTGGCGTGTTACCTCAATCGGTTTCAACCACTATATCAAGGAAAATTTTGTTGCGAGGTCTATTGTTCTAATTAAAATGAGGTTCTAGTGCATTTGAATTTTATTGGGTTAACAACTGTTATTATGGTTGATTATTGAGCTATCCTCCATATAGATGTTTTGAGGAAGAGTGGGGGAATCCCATTAGGTTTTCCCTAAAAATATGTCTGTGTGTGTAATTGGAAAGGTAAAATCACATGTAAGCATTGAAGTTATTATCATTACTATGAAATTTGAAATTATTCCTCTTACATATTTTTCAAAGGTGAAAAGTAAAGTAAATAATCCACTCTATGTGAAGCTAATAGACTTTACCCATATATGTTAGCTTTTGGGTTTCTTTGAATTTTTTTACACCATAATACAGGTGGAGGTACATGGTGAAACATTAGATAATTATTTGTATCTTATACCCTTTTTGTTGATTACTTGACCTTGGACTTGGTGCTACATGTGGAACACTCCTTTATGACGTGGTTATCTTTTGTGGTATTAATATATTATACATGGTACACATGTTGAGGAGTATGATTGTTTGCATGAGTGTTGGATATACCTTGGAGGACAAACATTTGGCATTATGAAGAAGGATGCTTCACACTAGTAGTGTTAGGACCACTTGGCATGCCTCAATAAGATGAAATTTGACTAGAGGATGCTTGGATTGAGGTCAAAATGTTTTGGGTTGTATGTAGACCCAAGATAAATGTTTGGGAGAATCATTTGATGCTTTTCTTTTAGAGCAAGTAGGATTATGATGAGGATTAGTTGACACTTGGATCTCATGATTAGAGAGTGAATTTATTGAGGAGCCTTACCATGACATGTAAACATATTTTAGAGAGAACACTTCACTTGGAGAAGTAATATGATTGAATTCCTTATGTGAGAGGGACATAGGGTTTGTGACAAATCAATCCTGGATGCAACGGATAGTTATTGACCCCATAATGTAATTATACATATTAAAAAACTTCTCCTCACCCCTCTGCCATTCAAAGAATTGTCTGTCTAGTAAAACCTACAAAGATTTTCATAATTTCTAAATTTGGTGATTTCTTAGATGCATATGGGGATCGCATTGTCATTAAAAAAAGGTTTCTATGACCAGCATAGAACAAATAATAAGCATAATAGCTATATACTATTGATTTGGATAAGCCTTATTAAGTGTTGGCTTGGTTGTTTGATTAGTTATTTGGGCAAAACACCACAACACATGTACCCACATATGTTTTGTATCTCATGCATTGCATGTTGCACAAGGATGCAATCTTTGATTGGGGGGGTCTTATTTAAAATGAGATGGCCCACTAGTAGGACAACTAGTAGAAAACCCTAGTTGCAAAAATCATTGAAATAGACAATGGTTGATATGTGGAATCATGCTAGAGTGGTGTCCCTGGCAGCACTCCAATATTATGATTCCAATAGAACTAGTGGTTTGTCCATTTGAATCTCGATTATCGATTTATGGCAAGTTTCAACTCGCTTCCCAAATCCATTCATGTATACTTAGAGAATTTAAATCGGGGGCATAAAAACTAATACAAGAAATGGAATCGAGTGCCATAAACTCCTAAAATTATGTTTTATCAAAGTTAAGAATACCATGATACCCACACCTTCGTTTGGAACAATTTTCAAAAATTTACCCTCAAATGCATAAATTGCATTGCATGTAGCTAATCAAACTCTAGTTTTATGGACTTTTGTTTTTGGGTCTCTTGCTCCAGTAATTGGGGTTTCCTTACGGTTCACTTCAAGTAGACCCAAAAACTCAAATAGTGCAACAGAGATATTAGTCCATTCAAACAGGGTTATGGTTTCTTTTAGCATCCCCAAACAACTCAAATATTGCTCAATAAATCCATGGGATTTGTATTGCACGGGATACAAACTGGGCTCTGTTTTGTGTGTGGAATGTCATCATTACTTGATATTTTATGGACTATTGTTTCTTGGTCAGCTGCTCCAGTAATTGGGGCTTCGTTTCTTGTTGAATAGGTTACCTTGATTGTTACTATAGCTGAATAAACCTACAATAATTGAATTTATTCTCTCTCTCAAGTATGTCCTTTGTTCCTGTAGTGACTTGTCTCTTAATAGACAAGATTTTATCTAAAAAAATATTGCTAAGTATAAGGAAGGTTTCAACTCTCATAGTGGGTTATCTTATTTGTTTTCTTTATACTTTGAGTTAGATTTACTACTGTTGTTATGTATTGTCTTTGTATGTTTTTCAACTTTAACATAGGGACCTTATGGAGTGTTAAAGTTGAAAAAGGTGAAAATTATGCTTTAAACTTATCGTGTCTAGTTTCAGTGATATTATTTTGTTTCTAGTACTGTTTTGTCATCGTTTGTCATGGTTTATGTCCTTTTTCTTATCAGATATTTGCTGCTAAGTTTAAATATCAAAATCTAATTGGAAGTTTCAAAAAGTTGTTGTTGCATTGATGCCTAATTGTTAGGTTTTTGGGATCCATCTCTCTATGTCAAGAAACTTTATCACATGTTTTTTAAATAGGCATGCTAGAACTGCTTGGAGTTGGAAAATTGGCCATGGATAAAGGACAAGCACATGGATGTAACGAGTCATATGTTAAGCAACTCTCATACTATATTATTTTATCCCTTGGTGAAGTATTACATAAGGTAAGAAGACAAGCTATCATTTTAATTTTTTAACTTTTCATTATTTATGTAGCCAACAACTTAAAGAAATATGATTTATTTGCCTCTAAATAACATCTATTTTCACTCGATTGGAGCTAACATAGTTTATTTGGCTTATTAGGAACCAAAAACAGAGGTCCTTACAAATATGTTAACCTCATTAAATGAATGCATTAAGATGATTACCCAAATTCTAGTACAACGATAATATTATATGGGATATTCACTTTATTTTCTTCATTGCCTATGATGGTTACCTTTCCAGTGTCCCATATTACATAGTTTATTTTTCTTTAAGGAAGTTATCTACACTCTATACTTGATTTTAGCTTTAATACTCATTCCATATCAAGCATGCTTGTGCTGTTGGAAAGGCATTATTCCTGTAACCTGGGGGAAAGTTTGTGGAGGATTTGATTTATTGTGTCTATGGTAATTAAGGCTTCCAGTTTTTGTTGAATTGGGATGTTATGCTTTATAACCTTTGGTGATGATTTTAGGCATGTTTTTTCCCCTTATAGGGATTATTCATGTTATTGAGAATTTCCAGATGGTTTGGGAAGTCTCAAAGTGGGAATAATTCTTTTTGCATAGTAATGTTAGGGAATTTGGAAACCATAAACTTGGTTCTAGGACTGATTCCTACTTGGATTTAAGATTTAAATTAACTTGCTTATCTAGTTAGATTGTATCCCATTTCAAAATAAATTATATTTTTGAAGTTTGTGACGGGGGATGGTATTTTCCTTTGTCTTTTGTTGTTTCCTTTTTTAATATTTGTACATTTTGTTAAGGTAGTCCAATGAACATCTAAGATGCATATCCATGCAATTAATTGATACTCTCATGCAAAGAAGACAAAGTAGTTCATTTTATACAAGAAAGGAAATAATAAAAATTCAGATAATTGTCCAGAAAGTATCTGAAATTTCTCTAGGTCACACATAAAAGAAAATGATTTAAGGGGAGGATCCATTAGAGAGAATTTGAGGTCAAAAATGGGCCTCAAAAGGACCAAAATGTACTATAAAAATAAGCCAATTACATTCTAGTAGATGACATCATCCCCCATGGTTGAGGTGGCATTGCATGAGTTAAGAATGCTTATTTGTCACATTTTCTATGGTGGATAAAAATCCATAGTTAACCAAGGTAGTGGTACAAGTACTTTTAAGTCATAAAGTGAAGTACTCACAATAAAAGTCATTTCACACTTTCTCATAAAATAATATTATTGTTATTTTCAAGTAAAGTACTTACTATTCACTTTCTCATAAAATAATATTATTGTCATTTTCAAGTAAAGTACTCATAATTCATAAAAATGTTTTTTCACATTTTTTTATAAAATAATATATTGTTATTTTCATGTTTTTTAATTTTAAATTATATATTCACTCAATTGTATTTAATATCATAATGTCAAACTAATATATATATATATATATATATATCTTGTACTTTTAAAATAAATGAAATTCATGAATGATATTTATATGAAAAAAATATGTTAGTTATGCATATAAATTAAACTCATTTTTGTTTAATTTTATTTACAAGTTCAAGACAAATAAATGTTAAAGGACAATAAATTTTTGGGAATTTACAATGAATCTTAGTCACATCATTCTAGAGTTATTTTATTAATTTTATTTATAGTCAATTTAGAAAAGTAACTCAACCATGGTTATTTATATTGTGCATAAAAAGTAGTGTAGGAGGTGAGTTGTCATATATACCTACCCCATAAAACCCCTAACAAATAATATTTTAATATATCTTATATTTTTGTAGTACATCTCTTAGGAGGCCCATTTTTGACCTCAAATTCTCTCTAATGCTACTCGTGTCTTTTTGTTTTGAAAGGACTCTTTTCTCTTTCACATCGAGTCTATCAGCATTATGTCATTTGAAGGGGGCTATGCTTTTTTATTCTTTCATAGATGGCCATGAATGCTGCCCTATTGAAACTACATTGGGAGAACAACCTTTTCTTCTTGAAAATAGGACCTAGAGAAGTTTTCTTCAACATGAACATTTGCAAAGAAAATTATACATATTATCAACAATTTTAGGAGCTTAATTTTAGCCCTTTTTGGATTGGATAGGACTTGAAATTTTTCTATGGTTAGGATTCTCAGCCAACAACTGATCAAGATTGATTAGCTAATAAATAAATTAATGTTACTTTTAAATTCTTTGAGTTCATTCTTTTTTTTGCTCCTGCAAGTATCTGCTTAATATATTAGAACGAAACCACAAGACATGAGTTGTTCCAAAGCTTTATAAGTTTTTCAGAAAGGTTGAGAAAATTGTTAGTCCCCTCCTTTAAGTAGTATGATGTGGCCCTAGCCTAAAGGCCCTGAAGTTGTAGTTAAAGGTTTTTTTTCAAGTTCAACTCTGGTTATTGTGCCTGTTTGAGTATTTTTGTCTTTTTATGCAAAGTTTTCTTGTTGCTTAGAATTCTCAGACAACAGGTGGACATGATCGATTGGCTCGAGCTAAATTAATATTTCCTATGATGTCCTAAAGTTGTGTTGTGTGTTTTTCCTTCTTGCAAGCAGCTATGCAGGCTTGTTAGAAAGAACTCAAAAAATTGTAGTCTTTATAACATTTTATAAAAAATTTAAAAGGTAAAGATGTTATACCCAAACCCTGTCAACACCATGTGATAAGACCTTTGACTTACATGTTGGCCCTTTCCCTGCAAACCATGAGCGGTACCTTGCTCGCACCGCCTATATCTTGTTTTCCATAAGCGGTGCCATCACCTGTGGCCTTTTGTCCACAAGCATTTCTTATCTAAACCACTATGTCATAAGAGGAGAAAAGTGGTACCTTGGGTAAAATGGGAAAAAGAGAAGTTTATTGAGGCTTCTAGATCATGAGCCTCGTGTCCTCCCTTGTCCCTATCATAGTGGGTCAGTTGAGCTCGAGATCCCCCATCATAGGATCTTAGAGGCCACCTCATCCACAAATCTCTCAACCATTCCTATCCATTGAGCCTTATAAATACAAGCTCATGTCTATGGTTGAGGGGGAGAACTATAGAGGTATTGTTATGCTGTTGGATTGACCACTTGGCCCAAGCCATTGGAGAGCATAGAGAGAAAAGTTGGAGCTTATGGGGATAAAGTGTTGGTTTCATGGAGATGCATGCCGACACTAAGGCTTAATTGGTTGTAAAATTCTCCATACATCTTAATGCAAAGTTTATTTCCATCCCACATTACTGTTGTTTTGATTTCGCATGTACATGTTGTTAGATTCCTTAGTCATTAACATGGATAAGTAGATGATGTTCTAGTAGTTTTGATGTGTTTGCATGTTTGATCTGGTTGCAAGTACATAGGTTCACTATCGAAGCAGAATTCCAGGTGTCTACGACATCCAGGGAGGGTCTTCATCCTTTTTCGTTCACTCATTTGTTCTGGATCTGAACCATTCAGACCAGAGGAACAACTTCTGTCCGCAGAAGGTGAAATATTCCTGGTTACAAATCTAGCGACTCTGCTGGGGAATAGATATATCTATCAGTTGATATGATCTTCCTCAGTTATTCAACTCTTGTCTGAATCCAGGCTGCATCTCCAACTCTCTTCAGTTAGATCTGCTATCTGACTCAGTGTAGTTTGGTTTGAAACTTCCAGAGCTGTCTAGATCTGAATTATTTTGACCTTTTATGCTCTTTTTTACTCTCAATCTATCAGTTTTTACCTTGATCTGATCTTTTTCTAACTTGATCTGTCGTTCTCCTTTGTGTTTTAGATCTATATAGGGAACCGCTCTTATGCAGTTGGCAAGAAGTGGTGCCACTGCCTGAACCTAGTTAGCAGCATGCGGTGCCACCACCTGAGTCCTATTGGCGAGAAGCAGTGCTGGTCCAGAACCGCTCTGTCAATACCCCTGCAGTGCGGTGCCAAGTAGGCCTTATTCCAAGACCACTTTTTCTCATTTTTGCAAAAATTTTGAGTTGATTTGCTTTTAGACTTGCACTGTCAGGCTTGTGTTGTAGAATCTGATGCTTGTGGTTTGAAATTGTATGGTTAAATATTGGTTTGATTGGAGAATTCAAAAGCTAGATTAGGCTTATTGATTGTTCATTCACTTCTGTGCTTGTTGGTTGTGATTGTGAAAGGACTTCTTGTTTTTTGAAAAGCTTAGGGTGTTAGTAAGATCTCTTTTCATTTCTGTTGTATAGACTGAAAGAAAAACATTTGATTAGCATCTTGGTTTCATTTTTTGTTTTCATAGAGAACTTCTTTTTGCTTCTTTAAAAAAGATTTTTTTTTACTGAGATTAGGTTATTATAATCATTGAGCATTAGACATTGGATCTCTGATTAGCCTCACAAGCTTTCAGGATCTTTATGTTCTTTTGTCTCTTATGCATTTAGTACTATGTCATCAAAATAAAAAATATGGTAGTTTTAAGTTAGATTTATCTATGTTTAAAGAAAAATAGAAAAATAGAGTGCATATGCATGTAGTGTGCTTATTGTTTTTGTTTTTGGAAAAGAGACTCTTTCCCTTTTTATTGCTTTCAGAAAAGAGAAATCAGTTTGGAAAGTGTTGCTTGTCTTTGATTTTGTATTCAATATTGTTGTTTGGAAATATTTTTGGTTTTGAAACAAAAGAAAATTTACATAGCAATTTGAGTGATAGGTTAGAGACGTGTTCGGGCATCGTTAAGCGTAGGAGCTGTCGTTACTTGTCCACATTACATCCCGGGACTCATGCGGTTCTTCCACGTATAGTCGGTATATCGAACAGCCTTTCACGTACCCTTGAGGTATATAGAAAGGTACTTCACATACTCGATTGTATATCGAAAGGCCCCTTGTGTATGGTTATGCATTAGACAACACTACTATCGATTCGAGCTCCCACGTACCTTGAGTATATCGGGAGACCCCACTAGGATACCTTATCTATCTAAGAAAATCCCTATGGCCGTCTTGCTTAGAGCCATACACTGAAAACAACATTCGGGGAGATTACTATGCATGTACCCTAGAGGTATATCATGAGTGGCACCTTCTTAACAATCCTGGTGAGAGACCTGACTATCTGAACTCCTCCTGTCATTTAAGTTTGCTTGTTTGACCTATAGATTGAGTAGGGAAATTTTTTGGTGTGTTTTCTAGTTTTTTTAGACCCTAGGTTAGATAGGAACTATACAAACTGGCTAAGCTAAGATAGTCCATAAGAGTACAGGGCTTTCCAACCAATTTTGTTCCTGTTTCAGGAGAAAATCCAATGGAAGCTATCATCCAAGGAGTTGCTACCACCTCCCAAGTGGGAGATAATGTGGGTGCAGAAAGCGGAGGACCATATCCTTCACACTCTCCTCCCTTGGTCCAACAACCTTCTTGAGGAAATACCTCATTCCATTCTCCCATAGAAGGTCATGTTGATGATTCTACCCATCTGGATTATGGTCCCAATGCTCCATTTTGGGATACCTCTATAGGACAGGCCATTCTCATTTGGCACCCATTTAAACTTTTCTGAAGAAATTTCTCCAGATGAAGAAGAACGTAGACAATACCAGGAAGCCATTCTTCGTGCACAAGAGATTGAGAAGAAAATAGATGATATATTGGGCACACCACCACCACGTTTCGCAGCTGTGCCTGTGGGATATCGTTCACTTGCCGATTCTATGAGACCCATTGAACCGATTATAGATCGCATAGTGACTCCACACAACCTAGGTCAAACTTCCAACCCCACCACCTCCTATATTATGTTTGTTCCCAATCCTCCCAGCTCTTCTACACCTGGGGCTCAACCGTCAATTCCTATTTCGTCATCACCTTCTAGTGTCGGGGGCCAACCCCCGAAATGACCTACGTTATTTGGCACTGGAATTGTACCTAGTCAAGGATAGACCTCTAATATAGAACAATATACAGTTTATGTCCCTCCCACCCACACTGATATAGTTAATCCCCCATCCAGTTCAGGTCAGCCCTTGGGGGCACAACCTGTAACCACTCAATCCTCTGGAGGTTATGGTTATACTGTACCTATAGGAAATATTAATTATACACCCAACCCTACAGGAATTTCGTATGTAGGAATTCCATACCCTAGTAGTACTTTTATGCCATGGGGGCAGCCCAATTGGTCTTACATGCCAGCTATGGGGGGATACCTATTCATACTGCGGGAGGTACCGGAGGACCGCCTTATGGAGGTCCTCCCCCTGGGGGGCTTTGTGGCTTCCCTCCTTATGATCCTAATGGTCCTGGTGGTCCTGGGGGGCCTGGTGGCTCTCCTTCTAATGGCCCTGGAGGGTTTGGTGGCCCTCCCCCTAGTGGTTTTGGTGGCTCCGAGGGTTTACCTCCTAGAGGTCACGGAGGGTCTAGTGGTCCACCTCCTGGTGGTCTTGGTGGTCCCGAAGGCCCTGGTGGCCCTATTGGTCCTGATCCTGGAAATCAACCCCCCATGGGAGAATTTCTCGGTAGTTCTTCCTCGCAACAACCTGTCTATCAGTCTACTTACAGTCCTACTGGTACATATATGCCATATAAATATTACCAGTATGTGCAACCTAACCGTCAGTTACCTTTCCTAGAAACTTTGGACTTTCCTGATTGTCCAAGTTGATTAATGACCTCATTCGATACAATCCCTCATGGCCTCCCATTCTGATAAAGTTACCATCGGACATTCCAAAGTTTGATGGGAAGCAGGGAGACGATCCGAAAAGCCATGTCATGACATTCCATCTATGGTTTTATTCAAACTCCCTCATGGATGATTCAGTTCAATTACAACTCTTTCGACGAACTTTGACCGGTACAGTCGCGAAGTGGTACATTAAACTTCCACAACATTCGTTTGTGGATTTTGGCTCCTTGGAAACCGTGTTTCTTACACACTTTCAGCTCCCTAACCATTATGAAATGGGTACTTATCTCTTAAATTCTCTGTGACAGAACACCTCCACCCACATATCCGATCATATCCATAAGTGGAGAAGGTGAAGAAAGCTTATTAAGGCCCCTATTCTGGATCGGTTATTAGCTTATTGGTGTACCAAATCTTTGCTGCCTCCAATTGCCTGATATGTGGCTATGGGCGGTGTCATTACTGAAGACCAAGCCATTAGTCGAGCCCAGTATCTAGACTTGGTCTATTCCCAATCTGGAACTCTTTATGACTTGATTCCTCAAGCTCCTCGCCCAAGCACCGATCTCACAAAGCCACCAGTAGAAGTACCTGTTGATGGGATTGTTGGTTCAATCCAGTCCCCATCAGCAGTGAAACCTGCCAAGCAACCCCAGACTACTACCCCTACTCTTTCGACTCCTAATATTTCCACTGAGGTCAATTCTATTCAAAGTACTCAAACCTCGGGCAATAATAAAAATAAGGGTAAAAATAAGAATAAAAAACTTGGAAACCAACAGGAGACTCCAAGACCAACCAACAATGATAACGATAAAGAGGAGAGAAAAGAAAAATATCCATGTCTGCTATGTGGAGGTGACCATTTCACAAAAGAGTGTCCCCATCGGGACGAAATCTCCCAATTTTTGAAATCAAATCCCGCACCCGTAGTTCTCACAGATCCTTTTCCCTCTCAACAACAATTGATAGACCACATGTATAATCAGGGAAACTCTAGTTCGTTAGAAGAAATTCGTATGATGTCCTTGGATACCATTAACCTACAAACTCGTAGTCAAAATTATGACAAACCCATAGACAAGAAAGAAGACCATTCTTCTTCAGGGAAAGCTCCCTCTACTGGTTCTCCGGAATCCTCATCTACTGTCCCCTTAACCATTGAGAAGCCTACTCTCGACATGATTTTGCGTCCACCCAAGAGTACTCTAAGGAATGATGTATTTAACCCTAATTCCTGAGCTGCTCAATTTTATAATATAGTTGAATATCTCGCTCAGGCACCTTGTGCGATGTCTACCTTAGAAGTACTTCAAAGTTGTCCTATACAACGCAAAAATCTGTTAACGGTGTTACAAGCTTTAGACCTGGATAATACTAATTTGATTCATTTCAATATTGAGAACTATAAGTATAGGCTACCTCCTAAAGTTGGTTTGCAAATCATTACAAAAGTAGTTGGAAAGAAGGTTTTTAGAATGGTACTAGATGAAGGAGCTTCGACCTCGGTTTTGTCTCTGTCTTGTTGGAAAGCTCTCAGCTCTCCCGAGCTTGTAACATCAACTACGACTCTGAAAGCCATTAATGGATGAGGTTTCTAGCCCCATGGTCTCATATCAGCCCTCGCAGTCAATCTTGGGGGAAAAACTATTTCTATTCAAGTAGAAGTGGTAGATGCCCCGTTAGATTACAACCTCCTTCTAGGGAAAAAATGGTTTTATGCCATGACGGCTGTCGCTTCGATAGTATTTCGAACAGTCCAATTTCTGCATCTAGGGAGAATTGTTACCATTGACCAAATTGATTTCTATACGCCGGATGTTACTACCTCTATGGCTAATAACATACCCATGTTAGGCCAGTCCCCTCCTCCTTACCAGTCGATTGGGGTAGGCATGTTGAAGGATTCATCACTTATGGGGATTTTTCCATCCACTCCTCCTAACACGGATACTGCGACAGTCCATATGATTACGTCATTTGACCATGCTCCTAAGGGAAAACAAGTTGTTGAGTCCACACGAAGCAATGTATGACACCATTCAAACCCTTTCTGATGATCACATTGATGACCTTCATCTAGTGGCTTCAGATCCTTACCACTTACCTTACTCGTTAGAACCATCTCTTCCTATTCTATATTATCTCTCTGAGAATTTTCCTTTCGATGAGTCCATTATGAAGATCATGAGTATAGATGAGTCCATTTGGGAGGATCACCATCATAGATCCATGTTCCTCCCCAACACCAGTTTGGTTAACCATGATTATGCATCCATGTTTCCTACTGATATTGTCAATGTACCCCAATGTCCCATATTGTTGCAAGACACAGATTCTAAAGGAAAACTTTGCAACATTACTCATATGAATCTGATTGACATATCAGCCAAGCCTGGTACCATCGAGCATGTTCATGTTGGGAAGAACTGCTTGGCAGATGAATCTAAAGCATATAAGGCACTTTTCAAAGAATTCTGTGATATTTTTGCCTAGTCCTATGAAGAAATGTCAGGGATTGACCCATCCATTGTGGTCCATGAAATTAAAACCTATCCCACGGCTAAACCTGTCAGGTAAAAACTAAGGCAAGTCCATCCACGAAAGGCCGCAGCTATTAAAGTTGAAATAGAGAAACTTCTCAAAGCTGGGTTTATTTATCTCATACCCCTGACGAAATGGGTATCGAACGTTGTCCCTATCAATAAAAAGCAGGGCACCATTAGAGTATGTATCAACTTTAGGGATTTGAATAAAGCTTGTCCCAAGGATAACTTTCCTACTCCGCATATCGATCAGATTATCAACAACTGTGTTGGAAGTGTCATATTTTCATTCATGGATGGCTTCTCTGGCTATAATCAGATTGAGATATTACCCACCGATGAACACAAGATGGCATTCATTTTCCCATGGGGAACCTTTGCATTTAAGAAGTTACCTTTTGGCTTGAAAAATGATAGAGCCACATTCCAGCATGCAATGTCCTATGTGTTTCATGATATTAAACATAGTGTTGAACCGTACCTTGACGACCTCCCTTCCCATTCACAGCGACAGGAGGACCACCCTGGTCATCTTAGAGACATTTTCCTAATATGTCGTCATTATAATATACGACTCAATCTGCATAAATGTGTTTTCTGTGTTGAGATGGGACGTCTATTAGGATTTGTGGTCTCTAAGAATGCCTTCTGAATAGACCCCTTGAAAATTGCCACCATTTTAGCTCTACTAGCCCCAACTAATCTCCTTGAACTCCAAATTTTGCAAGGGAAGGCAAACTTTCTCCGTCGTTTCGTGTGCAATTTCACAGAGAAAATGCACGGTTATATGCGTCTCCTTAAAAAGGACACGCCGTTATTTTGGGATGACCAAGCCCAAGGTGCCTTTGATAATCTCAAACACACTCTGACTCATTCACCCGTGATACACCCCCCGGGATATTCAAAGGACTTTCTCTTGTATATTGCTGCCTCCGCTACTACCATTGCTATGGTTTTGGTGCAGGAAAATCCCAACGGTCGGGAGCACGTGATTTACTATGCGAGTAAGAATCTTATGGATTCTAAAACCCGATATTCACACGTGGAGAAGTTAACATTGGCCATGATCATTATTGTACAAAAATTTTGTCACTACATTTTGCTCTGCACAACCACTGTATTGGCAGACCAGAACCCTATGTATTACATCCTGATTCGTCAGGTGCTCAGGGCAAGTACTATTTATGGATAGTCATACTACAGGAGTTTGATCTAGAATTTGCTAAAGCCACATCAAAGAAATCCTTGGTCTTTTTCGAGCTCATGTGTGATCTTTCCTGTGCTTCGACGGAATCTGAACCCAGTGATTCATTTCCATATGATTTCCTATTCCTGATTAGCACTATCGATCCATGTTATGGATATTTGTTGATTTATCTCCAAACACAATGATTTCATCTGCATCTATCCCGTGACGATCACCGCTGTATCCATCACCACGCGAAACACTACCTCATCCTGAATGATACCTTGTATAGATGTGGGATTGATTTTATTCTCCGGTGATGCCTCACTCATGAGGAGGCTGAACATGTGTTTAATGATTGCCACTTTGGAGCATGTGGTGGTCATTTGACTGGGATGGCTACAGCTCAGAAAATCCTTCGCGCTGGCTATTTTTGGCCTTCCATCTTTAAAGACCGTCATGAGGTTGTTAAGAAATTCCCACCTTGTCAACATTTTTATCCCAAAAAGTGCACTCATCCTGCTCCACTACACCCTGTCATTGTCGTTGGCCCATTTTCCAAATGGGGGATTGATTTTATGCATTTTAAGCCTACCTCAGCCGGGGGGCATGGTTACATCATCGTATCCGTTGACTATTTTAAAAAATGGGCTGAGGCCATGCCTACATATGCGGAAGATGGTAAGATTGCTGCTCTCTTCTTGTTCAATCATATCATAGCTAGATTTGGAGTCCCGCAGTCCATTGTTACTGATCACGGATCACATTTCCATAATCAAATGATGGAGGAACTGAGTGCTAAGCTAGGTTTTCTCCAGGAAAACTCTACACCATATTATCCACAAGATAATGGTCAGGTAGAGGCCATTAACAAAGTTTTGAAAACTATACTTTGTCGGATGGTTGGAGATCATAAATCCAACTGGAACCACATTCTTTTCTCTGCACTTGGGGCTTATAGGAATTCGGTGAAAAAAACTACTGGTTTCATGCCTTTCAAGCTTGTCTATGGACTCGAAGTTGTCTTATCGATTCCATCTTTACAACTTGCCGTCGAACTTCTCCCAGACACTTCCGCAGAGGAAGACGGATTTTTGTACTCGAAAAACCTTGACGAGACTCGAAGAGACACTGCCTTGGCTAATGAGGCACATAAGAAATGTGTCAAGGTGTAGTATGATAAATCCATCCAACCTCGTGCCTTTAACGAGGGTGACCTAGTTTTGACTTACAACCAGAGATATGAAAAACTAGGGAAAGGAAAGTTCGAGTCCATGTGGTACGATCCTTTTGTCATTTCTAAAGTTTTAGAGAAAGGGGCCTATGAGCTCGTTGACTATGATGGAATCCCTTTAGGGCAACCTCGCAATGGGTTGTACCTGAAGAGGTACTATGCCTAGGTATTTCTTGGATAGTATCTTGTATATATGTATATTGCTTGACTTTCAGTGTGCTTTTAGTATTTTCAATATGGTTTTGAGTTTAGTGTCCGCATCTGTTTATACCATGTTTTGGTCATGCAGAGCAGATGGCTTTCTACGGCTTCACTGATGGTGCTTGCCGCCACACCTTGAATCTCACCTCAGCTGCTTGGGTTCTCTATTCCCCACTTGAAGATTTGGTCAGTTCAGGAGTGGTTTGTATTGGTCCCGCTACCAACAGCATCGTCGAGTATTGTGCAGTCATAGGTCTTTTGACTAAAGCTGCCTCCCAGGATGTTTGCAATTTGGTAGTCTTGATGGACTCACAGCTTGTGGTTTGTCATCTAAACCATGTTTATACCATTATAAATCCTGTACTCATCTGCCTCTTCCAGAGGGTACGCTTGTTAGAAAGGTCATTTGAAACCATCACTTATAGGCATATCCCTAGAGAACATAATGTAGTTGCTGACTCGTTAGCTAATTACATCTTAGATTGGCATATTTCCCATTCATGACATTGAAATCAAACATGGTTCATTGTAAATAAACAACTAAATACACATAAAACTCATATAAAATACATTCACCATTGAGAAATATAAACACCAGGTAAAAGTCTGTATATATATATATGAACATGTTTACAAAAATAGGTCACGAGACCTCATCTGAAGCACGTAGGCTTTCAGGAAAAAAATACCATACAAAATCCTGAAGCTATCAGCTTTTAGTGATATCTCATGCATATGATGTCTAGTGATGCTCGTGGTAACACATCACTACCCAATATACTCTACGTAGCAGTCTACTAAACCGACCTAGTACTCCTGTTGTAGGTCTCTGATACCTCAGAGGGAGGTCATCAATGGAAGCGTCAAGGATGTCTAAGGTCAACCTCTCCAGGTTTTCCTCTAACTCCCCGGTCACATCATCACCTTGCGGTACAAAGCGGGCTCCAGCTCATCTATCCAATGGGGAAGCTCCCCCAGGTCATGCTGCTCCAACGTCTGCATGAAAATGTTCAGGTCTTGTTACTTAACATAAAAACACTATGTCCATTTTAGAGTTTCTCGCTTCTCACCACTGTCCACCAGGTGGGAGTGGTAAGTCAAGGTCTCCGCTGAAGTTCGTACCTACATAAGCATATTCCTCCACCATGAGGATCTGATCTCTTAGCCATCAGAAGAACGGGTCCCCGAACTTCACCTTCCCCCTGCCCGCTCCAGTACGGGCCATAATTCGGACCCACCTCTGCATACGGGGGTCCTGCGCTCTCAGCTCTATAAAGACTACCTGGGGTCTCATCTGTGGTACCCGCTCGAAGAAGAAGCAGGATAGAATGGAACCAAAACCGAACTGCTTCAGTTCCCCCTACCAACACTTAGTCAGCTGATCCTTGAATATCGAAAACAGGGCTTTCGACCAGTTGAATATTGTGGGTGCCATGGCCTCTATGGAATAGAGCACACACCCTAGAAGCCTGGTGCACTCCCTGGATTCCCACCACTCTCTGCATCGTAAACAAGACAGTCCGTAGAGGTCCGTCCATCACTGCCTTTATGGGGATTTTCTTCCCCGATGTCCTCATCCCTGGGATACAGTGATGGTCTATCAACTCTTGTGTGGTAATATCCCCTCCTCGGGAACCTGTCAGCGAGATGGGGGCACCCCGTCTCAAGAGTCCAGTCAAGAAGTAGATATCATCTACCTCTATTGTTAGAATATGAGCCCCAACCTCAATGTGTTGCTCCTCCGGATTCCACATCCGAAGTATGTGGTTTAGCAACCACTCGTGAGATACCATATTGGGAGTCCGAAAGAATTTTAGGAGTCCACAGTCTTGTAATGTGGCTATGCAATCTGCATTCCTTTCGGCGAAAGCGTCATCATTATCATGTTGTCTTTCCTTCCATATCACCATTTTTTATCATAAAAAAACCTGCCAAAAACAATCATAACACCTATTAGAATCATTCTTAACCATTTAAATCCAAAGAAATGATCTAATTTTGCTTGTGTTAAGAATTTTGCATCTTCACGGCCGGCACCGCCTGTGCGCCATTGAAGACAGGTGATGGCGCCGCCTGTGTGCTTTATTTTCAGCGCGGTTGTAGTGAGGTATCGCATATCCTGTAAGGGATAAGGACGGTGCCCGTTCCCATGGTTTTAGGGCTTGCCATACAAGCCCAAAACCCCATCCAAAATCAAAATTAAGACTATGAGAAGGAAGAGTAGGGTTTGAACTGTTACCTGAAGCTGACGACGCTCGAATTCGACGGTGAAAACTCTCGATATCAAAAACTGAAGATTTGACTAGGAAAGTGCTCCAAATGCTCTCCACTATGGGTAAATAGTAAAATGATTTGATTTTTCACTATTTACATGACTTTTATACACATTTTTGGGTTTGACATGCTATAATTTTGATTTAAAATCTCTTTTTACTCGAAATTTATCGGTCGTAATCCCTTAATGTTAGTTATGAAAGCATTTAACACTTGTTTTTGAGTCGATTGCAGGGTAGAAGAACCATAGCAGTAAAGTTTTGGGAGTTTGTTTATGAATTTTTTGTACTACCATTAAACAAAAAAATTCGATGAGCGTTTGTTATGACACTTTGGTCACGCTCTTGAAACCTAATATCAAAGGTCCGAGTCCATTTCTGATTCTTTCCAGGCTTGTAAAAACTAACATTGTGTAAAGAAACCTCATGGAGTCTTCTTTTAACTCTTTTCGGGCTCCTTAAATACAAAAAGATTGTCGAGTCCATTTTCGATTCTTTCCAAACTCGTAAAATTAACATTGTGTAAAGAAACCTCATGGAATCCTCTTTAAACCCTTTTTAGGCTCCCTAAATATGAAAAGATTGTCGAGCGATCTTGTTTTCTTCATGCTTGTTAAAGCATTTGAAGAGTCATCTCTCTGATGGTAGGTTATCTCTTTTTTGGTTCGGATGGACTATTTACGAAAAAGGAACACTCTATCCAATCATGACTAGAAGAGTTCTCTAAGGTATTATTTTATACTTTTTTGGGCCTTAGGGACTAAATCATACGAAAAAGGACCTTTTGGAGTCTTCTTCAGTAATCATTCAGACTCCATAAACATGAACGATACCGAGTTTTCTTTCATTAGACTCGTTAAATTAAACATTGAAAGACCCATTTTTGGGAACGAAGCCCTCCTCTCTCAGGTTCGTAAAACATATGAGTTTGGACTTATCTTCGGATGAGCTATACCAAGTGTTTGTTACCCTCTTTGAACTCGTAAAACCGAAAAGAGGCACTTATTGATCATGATGGGGGAAATGGGAAAGGAATCATTTTGCAAATAAATGGCAGTAGTTTGTCGTTACCTTTGAACACAACATGTATCTGCATATCATTTCAGCCAATTGGGTATTCAACTGATCTTCGTGATGATCCAATTTCATGAGTCATTTCACTCCTTTAAGTCTTTCAAAAGAATGCATTGTCCACTCTCGCATCGTGAGTCTGTCCCGTTTAGTCATGCTGGCAAGTCTTGTGTCGTGTCGCCTGATGTTCAAAGGGAAGTTGAAGAAGTTTACCTCTGTAGTCAAAATAGTCTCAGTGTCAGTACTTTTGAGTCAGTCTTGTGGTTACTACATTCACATCATTCCAGAACTATGTTGTGAGTTTCGTGTTGTCGATGTGGGACTCATCATGGCCCTCCTTCGACGAGACTATTCCTGTTGACATCAGCTCATCATCCAGGAAATAGTCTTAGAAACAAAAAAGTTAGTACCTTGAGGTCTGTATGCCTTAATGACAGATTCTCTCACTCTCGACATAGGTTCACATCATTGACCTTTGATCGATAGAATCGACTGGGTAATCAAAATAAGGACATCTATTCGCACTCAGTAGATTATACTAGGGTACCTTGGGAATCATTGACATCAATGGTGATCTCCCTCGCACTTGTTAATGGTTCACATCATTGACCGATAATCAAGTGGTTTCTACCATGTTTGACTTCAAATCATTGTAATCACATGGATAGAATCATACTTTGTGGAAGACGAGGCGAAGACCCTGGGTATTTGTTTAGCACTCATTGCTTTCCCCAAGTTGCGATGGAGTTTTGTATATCTAGCATGGATCCACATTTGTATGGTCGTGGCTACGGTCAAATTTGCATCTGTATGACATAGATCTACATTGTATGTCTGGTATCTATGTCCAAGTTTGAGTCCTCTATCACATGGATCTACGATGTATTCTAGTAGCCATGCTTATTTATTGCTCCGATGGATCTGCCTTGTATTGGTCTGCAGCCATGAGTTGGTTACTTGTGTATATGAGTAAAAAATATTGATGTACTATAGATGCCTACTGGACGACATGCTTCGATTGAGCTGACATTTTCACCTCGAAGTGACAACTTGTCCTCTCAAAGCTCTCATTTATCGTATCCCTCTAAGACTCACGCTTTGGGGGGCATTCTGTTATACCCAAATCCTATCACCACCATGTGATAAGACCTTTGACTTACATGTTTGCCCTTAATCCTAGCATTTAGAGTGGAAACCCCATGTTATTTGTCAATCTTACATGAAAATGCTTAGCACCGCGCTTTCCCTGCAAACCATGAGTGGTACCTTGCTTGCACCGCCTGTATCCTGTTTTCCATAAGTGATGCCACTGCCTGTGGCCTTTTGTCCATAAGCGTTTCTTATCTAAACCGCTCTATCATAAGAGGAGAAAAACAGTACCCTGGGTAAAATGGAAAAAAGAGAAGTTTCAAGAGGCTTCTAGATCATGAGCCTCGTGTCCTCCCTTATCCCTATCATAGTGGGTCAGTTGAGCTCAAGATTCCCCATCATAGGATCTTAGAGGCCACCTCATCCACAAATCTCTCAGCCATTCCTATCCATTGAGCCTTATAAATACAAGCTCATGTCTATGGTTGAGAGGGAGAACTATAGAGGTATTATTATTATGTTGGATTAACCACTTGGCCCAAGCCATTGGAGAGCATAGAGAGCAAAGTTGGAGCTTATGGGGATGAAGTGTTGGTTTCATGGAGATGCATGTCGACACTAAGGCTTAATTGGTTGTAAACTTATCCATACATCTTAATGCAAATTTGATTTCCATCCCACATTACTATTGTTTTGATTTCACATGTACGTGTTGTTAGATTCCTTAGTCACTAACATGGATAAGTAGATGATGTTCTGGTAGCTTTAATGTGTTTGTATGTTTGATCTGGTTGCAGGTACGTAGGTTCACTATCGAAGCAGCATTCCAGGTGTCTACGACATCCAGGGAGGGCCTTCATCCTTTGTCGTTCACTCATTTGTTCTCGATCTAAACCATTCAGACCAAAGGAACAACTTCTATCCGTAGAAGGTGAAATATTTACAAAAGATGAGAAAATTTATAACTCTCTTTATATGTGGCATGATTGTACTTTAGTCTAAATGTGGTCTAAATGTCTTGAAGTGTAAAGGTTTTTTGTTTAATTTCAGTTTAGTTTTGGTGTTTTTTCTCTTGAATAAGCCAAGGCTTAAAGGTTACATTTTATTAGATGCTAAATAACTCTAAATACTACTTTCTCATATTTTGAAGTACTCTTGATCTTCTACTGACTTTTTGTTCATGTGTAGATTTCAGGTTTGTTGTTCGAGCTAGAACAAATTAAGAAAATGGTTGATGAGTTCAAGCATATTATTACAGCTAGCATGAGCAAAAAACATGAGCGCATTGAGAGATCAAGATCTGAGTATTTTAATGCAAAGGAGGGAGAGTTGTTGCAAGAAGAGAATTCCGAGGAGGAATTAGGTTTTTACTAGGTAAGTTATATGCAACAGCTACAAAAAAAATTTGTTGGTGGAAAGGCATGAAATTTAGGCACATATTTTCATTTTCAAGGGGTCATTCTGATGCAGGAACATCCTGCTCTCCATTTCAAATTCCAATATCAATGTTGGATCAGGCCTAGAAAGGGTCTTCAAAATCTGAATTGATGGTCTTTGAACCATCACATTGTAAATAACCTATGTTAATTTGATTCTAGATGATGGTGAGTCAGTTGAGTGAGTCACTAGGTGGATGATGAGTCAATTGATGAATCATGTATCAAATCCCTCAATTAGGGAATCGAGTAATAGGATAATATTTAAGATTTATTGTAATCAGGATTTGTTAGCAGATTATGTGGATGTGAACCAGAATGGTTCATGAATCTTTTTGTGTATATATGTAAGCCTACAAGGCATAGTAGAGGGAGGGAGAAGAGACAGGGAAAAAGAGAGATACAGAGGATAGATAGAGGTTAGTAGGGCTTGTAGGAGTCATCGAAGGCCAATTAAAGATATATCAGGCCTTTGGAGATTAGAACATGGGTTTTGAGACAACTTGAATGTATAATTTCCTTGTGTAAATGAAGAAAAATCCTATTCGACATATCTCTCTATGTGTGAATGATTTCAGTAAGAATGTATAAATTCGTGAACTAAATGTTTGGATAAATTCTTTGTCCATATGTGAAAATCCTGTATACTAAATTCAGGGTTTCTTAAAGCAGGAGAAGCAGAGATCGGTGGATCGATGCTCTGATCCATCGAAGGAGTTAGATGAATGATCCTTTGAGGATTTTATAAATGAATGCGTCCGTGTATTAACCCTCTTGCATGTCAAGGAGCCAAAGTTGATCATTGAAGGATCGAGGAAGATGGAGATTCAAGCCTGTACGTGGCTTGATTGATTGAAGAAAATCGATTTTGCCGATGCATAAGTAAAATCTTAACTAGTCTCCTTGAGAAAGATCAGACACTGGGGAATGATCTTAGAAGAAGATCAACGGTCACGATCAAATTCCACAAAGATAAGATGAGATCCGCATCTGATCTTAGATCAATGATTAGGAGGGAAGACACATGAAATCAACGGTTGTAAAGAGTTGCGGAAAAGGAATTGCGGGAGGGAAATTGCAAAGTTCAACTTCTGGAAAAGTTGGATCCGCAATCCGCAAATGTGGAAACAGAGTTGCGAAAACTTTGTTGCGGAAACTTTGTTGCAGAAAGGAGCTAGTGTGGAAACAGAGTTGCATAAACTTTGTTGCAGAAAGGAGCTAGTGCAGAAACATAGTTGCAGAAACTCTGTTGCAAAAAGAAGCTAGTGCGGAAACAGAGTTACGAAAACTATGTTGTGGAAAGGAGGTTGCGAAAAGACAGAAAATTGCAGAAAGTTGGAAAGTGAAGCAGATATTTGCGAAACCCAAAAACAGAAGCAGATCTACACAATAGGGTTGTATAAGAAGATTTGATGACAACAATTTGGCTGTCAAGAAGGGTTTAAAGTTCCTCCATGCTGTGAAGTTCACGTGTTTGATATGAGAGGTGGAAAAGCATGCCACCAAGGTGGGGTTGGAATCACATTATTATTAAGTTATTTGGTATGAAAGAAATTGTGCAATGGTTTCAACTATTTGCATGTGCAGTGCATTATATCTAATAGCCTTGACTGACCTAGCCTGTTTTTTCAGATTGTAGAATTCTTCGAATACTCTTAAAATTGTTCAAATCATCGTTTTTACCCTATTTTGATGAACTTGTTTCCTTCATCACTCTGATGCTGGTAAGAATACACATGTGATAATGAAATAAACATTTTTTTATTCTTGTTATGATAAAGAGATGCAGCAGGCTACAACTAGTTGTTTTATATGTAATCAGTTATAAATCAAACAACACTATTGGTACCTTTGGATCTAGTACTACCAAATTGTAGGGTGTATTATGAAGGCTTGTTATTTGTTCCTTCTACATCTTTTGCAGGGAAAATACTGGGATGAAGAAGAGACGTGTGGCAATAGGTATTTTTGGTGATGTTGCAGAATAGTGTGGTGTGGTTTTTGCAAAGTAATTTACCCAAACTTGGTAGATGCAAGCATATGGATTAGTTATTTTGCTTCTTATGTAGAATAATCATTGATTTTATGTTGTTTTTGGGACACATATTATGACACATTTTTGCCATTTCTTATTGAAGCTTTCACATATGAAGATGTTGATGTCTGACATGTAATGCAATGATCCTAGTTGTGCATTTTGATTTTTAGGTGGAATATATCAGTTTTCTTATCCTTTTGTTGCGGAAACAGAGTTGCAAAAACTCTGTTGTGGAAAGACAGAAAATTGCAGAAAGTTGGAAAGTGAAGTAGATATTTGCAAAAACCCAAAAAAGGAAGCAGAGCTACGCAATAGGGTTGCATAAGAAGATTTGATGACAATAATTTGGCTGTTAATAAGGGTTTAAACTCCCTCCATGCTCTGAAGTTCATATGTTTGATATCAGAGTTGGAAAAAGCATGCCACCAAGGTGGGGTTTGAATCACATTCTTATTAAGTTATTTGGTATGAAAGAAATTGTGCAAAGGTTTCAAATATTTGCATGTGTAGTGCATTATATCTAATAACCTTGACTGACCTAGCCTGTTCTTTCATATTGCATAATTCCTTTGAATACTCTTAAAAAATTTCAAATCATCGTTTTTACTCTATTTTGATGAACTTGTTTCCTTCATCACTCTGATGCTGGTAAGAATACACATGTGATAATGAAATAAATCTTTTTTTATTCTTGTTATGATAAAGAGATGCATTAGGCTACAACTAGTTGTTTTATATGTAATCAGTTATAAATCAAACAACACTATTGGTACCTTTGGATCTAATACTACCAAATTGTGGGGTGTATTATGAAGGCTTGTTATTTGTTCCTTCTACATCTTTTGTAGGGAAAATACTGGGCTGAAGAAGAGACGTGTGGCAATAGGTATTTTTGGTGATGTTGCAGAACAGTGCAATGTGGCTACTGCAAAGTAATTTACCCAAACTTGGTAGATGCAAGCATATGGATTAGTTGTTTTTATTTTGATGTAGAATAATCATTGATTCTATGTTGTTTTTGGGACACATATTATGACACATTTTTTCCATTTCTTATTGAAGCTTTCACATATGAAGATGTTGATGTCCGACATGTAATGCAATGATCCTGGTTGTGCATTTTGATTTTTAGGTGGAATATATCAGTTTTATTATCCTTCTGCATTTTTTGGATTAATTATGTTTCTCTACAATCAACAGTTTATGGAATTGGAGTGTGTGCTGAACATGGAGGCTAAAACATAAAACCCCTAGTTGGAGGTAGAGTTGTGTAACATGATATAATTACTGTGTTAAGTATTTCCATCTTTCCAGCTTGAGTGTGTTATTGATTCATTTGGTTCAATGACAACAAAAGCTCTATCAAAGTTGAATGATGTAATTAGTCATCCATCATCTCTTATGCCTGACTATATAATGGAAAAAAACAACACAATCTCTACACTTGGCAAGATTTGTGAACATCAAAGAGATTGCATTAATGCATCCTAGGTATTCATAATTTTCTTATTTAATATTTCCTTATTGAGGAATTGGTTCGACATTAATATGATTACTATGTGTGGGGAATGGAGTTCTTTGATTTGATATCTATTATGATATACAATGCAAATGTTTTGCTTTTATGAAATTTTTTCCTCCATTGTTCAATTGGGTCTATAATTGTAGGTTATTCCAGCCTGATTGAATTGTCTGCCTATAAAGAATGACCTGGTTAAAGCAAAAGTTTTACATGAACTACTCTGCTCAATTGTAGAGAGGTATTCCTAGAAAACATTGTAGTTAACTAAATGTCGGTTCTATTGGTTTTAGTTTTTATGTGAGTGTATTTTGTTCTGTTTGAGCTAACCATATTTTTCATGTGTTAACGGCTTCCTGACTGCAGGTCTAATCCTCAACTTCTTGGCCCAAAAATTAGTATTTGCCAAAGGTTGTTGTTGTTTTTCCTGAAGTTTTCTTTTGAATTCTACTCGATCCTTTCCTTACATGAAGCATTTCACTTTGTTAAGGAGATAATTTTAGTGTAATTTACTACTGTTGTTATTTATTGTCTTTGTATGCTTTTCAGCTTTAACACAGGGACCTTTGGAAGTGTTAAAGTTGAGAGAGGTGAAGGTTATGGGTTTGTTGTTCCATATGCCCTAGGTGTAGAGGAACATAAGATAATTGTTGATTTGGGTGAGAGAATTGGTAAATTAGTTGAGCAATATGTTGAAGTGATGGAAAAAATAAGTGGATCTTTGTTTGAACTTTGAATGTGTTAATGCATGATTTTTTAAAATGAATATACAGAAGGACAATGTTTTTTTGTAGAACTTGGATTTATGGAGTGAATGATCAAACTATAGTAGATTTTATTGCTAATTCTCATTGCCTTTTATAATCAGGTTAAACTTAAACATGGCTTGAAAACAATGAGCATATCCAGTGAAGGAAATTGTTACTTACAAGTATTCTCCCCATTTTTTTAATCTTTTCATGATAATATATGTTATTTGTTGAATTTTTTCATGTCACTATGGGTTTTACGCATCATTTTGTTATAATTACCATACATCTTATCCTCTTATTGAGACTTTTTTTTATAGGTGTTGGGGAAGCTCAATATGCCATGTGAAACATTGTCTCTTTGTGATGAAAAATGTGATGTTGAATAGGTTAGGAAGCCTTGGAACATTGTTCCTACTAGTCATAAGATTGGAAAGCAAGAACCTTTGTTTTCAAAAATGGTATTATTATATATTTTGATCATTCTTCTATGTGCACATCCCTTGAAATCCAATAAAATGGATAAAATTTTAAACTTTGAAGGTGGTATGAATAGAATAGTCTGAGTGACTGAGTTTTTCTTTTGTTATAGAAAGATGAAGAGGTCAACTACTACAGAGGAAAGTTTGCAGGTATTTAAGCCGACACTAGGGTGGGATTGAGAGGGTCGAAGTTGAAGCAGTAGAAGTTGTAGAACAAATCAAGAGAACAACAGTTGCAGGCGAAACTTTTATCTGTGAGAAAGTATTGTTATTTCATAATTGATCCCTACAAATGATGCCTGGAGTACATTAATAATCTTGGTACTTCTGCAAGTATTATAGAGAGTTCAAGGGTACTATCTCAATGGAAGAGCGCCTTTATTACAGTAATGAGATTGGTGGTTCGATTCCTCCATACCCTATCTACAGAAATCAGTGAATATTTGCATATAAAATAACTAAATTAGAGACAAAAAAATGAGAGATAAGTGAGCAACAAATGGGATATAAGCGACCAAACAAATAACCAAAATTCGCATATAAATGACCAAATGGCAGTTTTGGTGGTTAATTTTATGTCTCTTATCACCAAACATATGACCAGATTAATGACCAAATATTCGACCAAATTAATGACCAGTTGACAAGCTATAAATGACCAAACTATATATGACCACAATTTTTGTCACGTGATAAAAGACTAAAAATTAGCCACCAGCGATCGCGAAATCAAAAGTAGTCATTTATAGGCAGATTTTGGTCTTTTTTGTCATTTATCTCTCCTTATGTACTAGTGTCATTGTCAATGTAGTGCTCATTATCTTGTAATCAAATCATCATCAATGTCAACATCATTGTCATGTAACATCATTAGCATCATCGACATGTTTCTAGGGTCACTCAAATATTGTTAGGGACAATCATATGCCATTAGGGTCATTTAGGTTCCATTAGGGCCACTCAGATGCCATTAGGATCAATCAAGATCAAATAGTGCTAAAATCACATGTATCATTGTCGTCATCATCATTAACATCATAAAAACCAATAATATCATCATCGATGTCATCATTGTCATCGTTCTCATAATCATAATTTTCATCGTCATTGTCCTTATCGTCGATGCAATGCTCATTGTCATCGTTATGATCTTGTAATCAAATTATCATCAACACCAATCATCGTCATCGTGAATCATTGGCATCATCATCATGTTGTTAGGGCTACTCAAGTTCAATTGGGGTTACCTAAATGTTGCTAGGGACAATTGGATACCACCAGGGTCATTTAGGTGGCATTAGGGTCACTCAAGTGTTGTTAGGGTCATTTAGGTGCCATTAGGATCAATCAAGATCAAATAGTGTTATAATCACAATCATCATCATCATTGACATCAAAATTGTCATCATCATCATTATCAGCATCATACAAATCTACAATATCATCGTTGTCGTCATCATCATTGTCATCATCCCCATCATCATAATTTTCAACATCATCATCATCATCATCGTCGATGTAGTGCTCATTGTCATCATTATCACCTTGTTATTAAATTATCATCCATTCTAACATCATTGACATCATGCATTATTAACATCATTTTCATGTTTTTTGGGTCACTTAAATGTTATTAGGGACAATCATATTCCATTAGGGTCGTTTAGGTGTCATTAGGGTCACTCATATGCCATTTGGGTCATTTAGGTGCCATTAGGATCAATCAATATAAAGTAGTGCTATAATTGCATGCATTGTCATCATTGACATCGACACCATCATCGTCATCATCAGACAAATAAAAAATATCATCATTGTCATCATCTTTATCATCATATATTTCATTGTCGTCATCTGCAACATCGATGTGGTGCTTATTTTCATGGTCATCATCTTGTAGGCAAATCATCATCAACTACAACATCTTTGTCATCATGCTATTAGTGTCACTCAAGTTCGATTAGGGTCACTCAAATATAGTTAGGTAATAAGGACAATCGGATTCCATTAGGGTCATTTAGGTGCCATTATGGTAAATTAGATGCCATTAGGGTCACTCAAATTCATTATATTTTGTTGAATGGACATTAAAACTAGTGCACTTGACACCACAAAAGGCATCCCAAATGAATTACATTTTGCAAGGTGCAGCTCCAACCAAAGGTAGATGATAAATCTAGTGCTATTGAGGACGTTGTATTAGGCGCTATACTATGAGTTACTCTAGGTATTACTCTAGACACTAATTGGGACACAATTTCACAGGAAAATTGTGTCTAGTTTAGCGCCAACTAATATTTGAAAGTTAAAAAAAAAATACACGCACGGATACAGGGGATAAGAAAGTTAATTTCACTCATTAAACACAAAAACATAAGAGTTAAAACACTCAATTTGACACATTGGAAGGAGGGAGGAGAATCCAAGCTCTAAAATGTTGATTCTTACTTTAGATTTGGAGAATTGCAAGGGAAAATGGCCCTTGAATTCACCCTTTCTATTTGAAGAATTCCCTTGTAGTTGCTTGAATATTTATGCTTGAGGAAGAGGGTTTGTAAATTGTTGGGAACCTAATCCTTAAGGTTAGACATAATATTGTATTATCGTTTACTATTCACAATATTGTTGAGAAAAGAAAGTGAAGAGTCATAGGTGAATAGAAAGGGTCACGAAGGAGTCCAATAGACCACTAGGAATATGAGACCAAGGGTCACTCTCCATGTGTCTATATGCACATATCTTAAAGAGAAAAGTATCTCACGCTTATTCTATCTCTTGTGTCCTTATTTGGGTTTGTGCTGGTCATTTGAGTGTATGCCCTATTGGGCATCTTAACAATTGCATCATAGCCCTATTGTTCTTAGGGCTTGGAGAATTTATCGTAGTTGTCTATAGCACTCTCAGATTAATGCCATTTCTAGACCTTTTCTTGAGATATGACCTTATTGATTTGTTGTGAAAACTCTCGTGTGGGAGCGTGAACCAAAGCTTGGCATTCCAACTAGATGTAATCGAGTTGATGAAGAATTCCATAATAGAAAGTTGTTGTCTTGCCCATTCCAGACTGTAAATGCTTTACAAGATTCATTAACTCTATAAGTCATGTAAGTTCTTTCGTATATGTTGGTTGATTTATAGCCTCCAAAATAAAGTTAATTCCTCTATCATGGCATTCTACCACAATCGTTTCAACGTAGGGTAGAAAAATGCACAACCCTTAATTTTTGGGAAAAGCTAAGAATAAGAATATCACCATGAATTTGAGAGGGGAATTACAAAGAAGTTACTTAGCTTTAGAATTATAAGAACTTTGTTTTAGAACAAAATAACAAATAAAAGACACTATAATCTCAATGCAAGAGCCACAACAATACAAGAAATCCGAGGATGTGTTACAATGAATTGGTAGCCCAACATTAGGTTTTGGGTCTATGATCTTCCATGTCCAACCACATAGTCTCCCCATTTAGCTATCCATTGCACTACATATCAAAACTAGTCGTTTCACGAGTTACTATCCAATGTTTTATCTTCCATCATTTCGATGTATTGATCTTAGATGATCGGGAAAACGACGGCTCTTTCGAATGACCATGACTTACATTCTAAAGCTTGTGTGAATCGAGAATCTTTATTTTTTCCTCCTACGTATTTTGCCGCCGCGTAGGATAAACAGCAACGTATTTTTTCCTCCTACGTATTTTCTCACGTTGTTGAGCATTTGCGTGCTTTGAAAAGGCCATATTGATCATATTTGTCATTACAGAAGTGGTCTTGACAAAGTTTCTTACGTTTCTTTTCATTTCATGAGGGTGAGATATGTTGTTGACGTTGTTCTTCTTCTTGCAATTTCGCTAAATTTAGGTTGAGCAGAAATAAGGGCTCTCAAAAATTCAAATGTGCAAAGTATTAATTTCAATCAAAAGCGTTGTATTAACATACAAAAGTGATGAATGAAATTGTATTGGTGGATAGTGCTAATGAGCATCATGAAACAAACCAGAGGGTTCAACTTATAATTCAGAGCGTTCAATTTTAAATTCAACTTGTGGATCATCATCAAATTTGTAACTTGTATTTTGTGTAAGTTCACTTACACTTTCAATTGTTTTTGTGAGTTGAGTTACATTCTACTTGGGTGCAATTTTCGCTGAGACCAACACCCTTTCTTCTTCTAAGTCTATTTGTAAAAGGGAGGAGTTGCAAGAATCCCTTCTCTAATTGAGTGAGTCTAGTTCATTGACAATTTTTCAATGGCTCGATAAATGGCTTGGTAGAGTTATTGAATTTTTTTCTTCTTTATTATGTTAACAACACTGTCACGATCGACAATACCACTCTCACTCACATTCGAAACTATGTACAAGATTCACAAGACACTATTGAGTTTCTTCAGCTTGAATTACAACTCTAGCGTGATGAGCTACAACAAAGGAAGCAACATTCTAAACTTCTTCATGTTCAAAACAATCATCTTTTATGTGATCATATCCACATCCTACACATGTTCAAATCAATGATGTCACTTTAAAAGCATATCCAAATGAATATGACGTTATGCAAATAGAGGTTCCCCTTGTTCTTTCCAAGCATGTCATCAGACCATGGGAAGATCAAGTCGCCCACAATAAGCACAAAACTAGTCTTAGATACGACAAGGAAGTGACGGTTCACATTCCTGATTTCTCCAAGCCAATTTGGATTCAAAGTTGTGGGTTCTTAAAAGAAAGTTCATCTTCATATACTCCAAATCAAAGTTCAAA
Organism: Pseudotsuga menziesii; assembly: GCA_001517045.1. Lineage (NCBI taxonomy): Eukaryota > Viridiplantae > Streptophyta > Pinopsida > Pinales > Pinaceae > Pseudotsuga > Pseudotsuga menziesii. The sequence continues at coordinate 76,372 of LPNX010447749.1, forward strand.
TCCAATATTGTGATCAAGTTAACCACATGAAAGATCAGTGTTTTGATTTTCAACCTTGTAAGTATTGAAGAAAACATACCCACTCTTCAGACAGATGCTTCAGTTGAAATTAACCTGTAAGAGAGAAGATTAACTATGGGTGGATCACTTCTTGGAAATGGTTGTTAACAACTAAGAAGAATTATAAGGCATACTGAAGAATTAATCTACGATTAATGACACATCTTGCAATTGAAACATTTTCTTCTCCTCACTTTGTTCCTGTCAGGGGGGGATGACATCATTGGATGATAGTTAAGATAAAGCGATCCTAAATAAGCGAGTTGGAACAAGCAAGTGCGAACAAGTGATCCTATAACAGATCTAGAACCTTGAGCCCGAATGATCTATCCATATCCAGAGACACGAGGTCTAGGTCCAGATCCATGACTATTCATTTAGTAGAATACATAAGATTCTACCAGCTTTTTGGAATGTTCCAAGAATATTTGAGCCTTCTAGTGAAGTTCCATAGATTGTTGTTAGCCTAAAACCTCCCATTCAGTAGAATACATACAACTTCTTTTATCCTTTTAGAATGTTCCACAAACATTTAAGCCCTTGAGCCAAATTCCATAATTTGTGGTAATCCTTAAGCCAACTTCATGGTTCATGATTTGTGGTCATCCAAAACCAAAAATTTAACGATGTTGATATCTATCAATTTGTGGTCAGCTTAAAAACACCCATTTAGTAGAAGACATAGTCTTCTGCTAACCTTTCATTCAAATAGCTTCTTCAACAATTTGACGATGTCCTTCTCTAAATTCATCTCTTTGCTTGGACTCAAATACACCCCTCCGGATTAGGGGGTTAGGGGGGGATTGTTGGGAACCTAATCCTTAGAGTTAGGAATATTATTGTATTCATGTTTACTATTCACAATATTGTTGAGAAAAGAAACTGAAGAGCTATAGGTGAAGAGGAAGAGTCATGAAGGAGTCCAAGAGACCACTTGGAATATGAAACCAAAGTTCAATATCCATGTATTTATATGTACACATCTTAATGAGAAAAGTATCTCATGCTTATTCTATCTATCATGTCCTTGTTTGGCTTTGTGTTAGTCATTTGAGTGTATGCCCTATTAGGCTCTTAATATAATTTTTCCTCGAGGAAGTTGATTGAAGAATTTCCCTTTAGGAAGATAGTTGAACAATTTTGCTTGGGGAAAAAGGTTTTGCATTCAAGAGAAAAGAAGAGTAAACCCTAAGGTTTTGGAATGTGAGAAACACCCAAATACACTCAAGCCTTTTAAGATGGTAGGTGTAGAAGAAGGCACCAATCAAAGAAAAACAATATACTTAATTTGTATGATGTTGGAATACATTTAACATGTGCTTGGATTCACCAATCTTCTCTTCAATTGATTCATTATCTTGCATATAAGAGTTTTGTTGAATGAGGGTCTCCTATCACTACTTACACCAAATTGTTGTAATAAATTCCCATAATGTCTATGAAGTACCCTGGGCTATTTCTTATGACTGCAATAGTCTACTTACTGTAGGTGGATTTTTGAATGCCTGAACTTTCTCTTTATGTGGCTACAATGTTCAACATTACTTCTCTCAAACCCCCATTGCCTAGGACATGCCCATAATGGAGGTCAGTGGGAGTTTGATGCTTACACTTCATTAGTTGTAGTTGTTGTAACTCTAGCCAAACCCAAGACATGGATCTATTATTGTTTTGTTGCTGATTCAAATGATACTCCAACAAATAGTACCCTTTTTTGTTACAGGAGTATGCATATAGCCGTCTAATTAATTTCTCCATATGCCTTAGTGGGAACCCATACAAAATGGGTGGTAAAAACATGCATAATTAAAATGTTGACATAATTACTAGTTAGATTCCAATAACCTTGCTTACTTGTAAAGGAACAAAATGTTGAAGATATAGGTGGTGGGTTACGTCAATTAGTTTCAACCACTATATCAAGGAAAATTTTGTTGTGAGGTCTATTGTTCTAATGAAAATGAGGTTCTAGTGCATTTGACTTTTGTTGGGTTACCAACTATTATTATGGTTGGTTATTGAGCTATCCTCCATCTAGATGTTTTGAGGAAGAGGGGGGTAAATATCCCATTAGGTTTTCCCTATATATANTATTCTTCTTCCATATTTTTCAAAGGTGAAAAGTAAAGTAAATAATCCACTCTATGTGAAGCTAATAAAATTTACCCGTATATGTTAGCTTTTGGGTTTCTTTGAAATTGTTACACCATGATACAGGTGGAGGTACATGGTGAAACATTAGATAATTATTTGTATCTTATACCTTTTTTGTTGATGACATTCAGAGAGTTTTCTACAACGGATTGCTTGACCTTGGACTTGGTGCTACATATGGAACAGTCCTTTATGACGTGTTATATTTTGTGGTATTAATACATTATACATGGTGTACGTGTTGAGGAGTATGATTTATTACATGAGTGTTGGATATACCTTGGAGAACAAATATTTGGCATTATGAAGGAGGGTGCTTCACACTAGGATTGTTAGGACCACTTGGCATGCCTCAATAAGATGAGATTTGACTAAAGGATGCTTGGATTGAGTTCAAATTGTTTGGGGTTGTATGTAGACCCAATATAAATGCTTAGGAGAATCATTTGATGCTTTTATTTCATAGCAAGGAGGATTATGATGAGGATTAGTCGACACTTGGAGCTCATGATTGGAGAGTGAATTTCTTGAGGAGCCTTACCATGACATGTGAACATATTTTAGAGAGAACACTTCACTTGGAGAAGTAATAGGATTGAATTCCTTATGTGAGAGGGACACAGGGTTTGTGACAAATCAATCTTGGATGCAATGCCCAGTCATTGACCCATAATGTAATTATACATATTAAAAAACTTCTCCTCACCCCTCTTCCATTCAAAGAATTATCTGTCTAGTAAAACCTACAAAGATTTTCATAATTTCTAAATTTGGTGATTTCTTAGATGCATATAGGGATCACATTGCCATTAAAAACAGGTTTCTATGACCAACATAAAACAATTCCTATGAATAATAGCTATATACTATTGATTTGGCTTAGGCTTATTAAGTGTTGGCTTGGTTGTTTGATTAGTTATTTTGGGCAAAAAACCACAACACAAGTACCCACATGTGATTTGTATCTCATGCATTACATGTTGCACGAGGATGCAATCTTTGATTTGGGGGATCTTATTTCAAATGAGATGGCCCACTAGTAGGACAACTAGTAGAAAAACCCTAGTTGCAAAAATCATTGAAATAGACAATGGTTGGTATGTGGAATCATGCTAGAGTGGTGTCCCTGGTAGCACCCCAATATCATTATTCCAATAGAACTAGTGGTTTGTCCATTTGAGTCTCTATTATCGATTTATGGCAAGTTTCAACTCGCTTCCCAAATCTATTCATGGATACTTGGAGAATTTCAATTAGGGGCATAAAAACTAATACAATCAATGGAATTGAGTGCGGAAACCTCCTAAAAGTGTGTTTTATCAAAGTTGAGAAGACTGTGATACCCACACCCTCATTTGGAACAGTTTTCAAAACTTTACCCTCAAATGCATAAATTGCATTGCATGTAGCTAAGCAAACTCTAGTTGAGAAAATTGTCAAAATAGACAATGTTTAGTCCATGGAATCATGATAGAGTGGTGTCCCTAGTGGTACTTCAATGTCATGATTCCAATAGAGCTATCTGTTTGTCCATTCGATCCTTAGTTATTAATTTATGGTGAGTTTTAACTCGCTTCCCAAGGCCATTCAGGGACAATTGGAAAATTTTAACCGAGGGAATAAAAACTAATTTGAGTAGTGGAATTGAGTGTTGTAACCTCCTGCAAGTGTATTTGGGAAGTCTTAGATGACAATGATTCCCACACTCTCAGTTGGCACACTTTTACAAAATTTACCCCCTAATGTAGAAATTGTGTTATGTTACTAAGCAAAACGCTAGTTGCAAAAATCATCAAAATACACAACGATCAGTCCATATACCCATGCTAAAGTGGTGTCTCTAGCACTAATTCGATGTAATGATTCCAATGAAACAAACGATTTGTCTGTATGAGCCTCAATTACCGATTTATGGTGAGTTTTGACTCACTTCCCAAATCCATTCAAAGAAATAAGATGAATTTCAATCGAGAGGATAAAAACTAATACGAGCAATGAAATTGAGTGCTATAACCTCCTGCAAGTGTGTTTGGGAAAGGTCGAGATGACCATGATATCCACACCCTCATTTGGAAAACATTTCAAAGCTTTATCTTCAAATGCATAAATTTCTTTGCATATTGCTAAGCAAACCCTAGTTGCGAAAATCGTCAAAACATACAATGTTCGTTCCATGGTGTAGTGTACCCAACCTCAAAATACAACAACAAGGTCAGATACAAAAAAATACTAAGAATGGAAACGACGATTCGAGTTAATGCGCAAGGAAATAGGGTTTATTTAATGCTAGGCCATCTTGCCAAAGAGCCAATAAAATAAAATCACTCAACCATTAAAAGAAATGTAACACTTATAATGGAAATATTTCCCAAATGCACATGCGATGCAAGGTACTTGTAGCATGAATGCAACCATATCTAAGTAACCTATTTAACATCCATGGTATGCCACCCACAACCATTAAACCACACAATAAAATCATATCTACAGATGCTAACAAAAATATGTTTTACGACACTAAACAATTTATAGTCACAACACTAAATAAATCAGATTTATGACACCAATATCGACACACTTAAACATATACAATATCAAATTTGGAGGTTTTAATATACGGCCATATAAGCAACATAAAAACCATATCTACTAGATACTATAACACTTAATAAATATGTTCTATGAGTTGCCAATTTAACACTACTAAATCAACCATATAACATAAGGATAGAATCAAATCCGTGGCATAAAATAACACAGATAAACTCAGCCTCCATGGGAACATATGCAACCTCTAAGGGGATGTATCAAATAACTAACATAAAAAAGTTGATCAACTTCCAAGGGCGCATAATCATCTGGATACATAGTAAATAATTAAAGAAACGTATACTTATCTCAAATACAGACAACTAGCTTCGACTGGACAACATTCCACCTAACCATAGGTCTTCCATGCTCATCAATTTCTCAGTATGATAGTCACCCATAAGTTGAGGTCATCAATCCACAGGATATGGGTCTCTCAAAATAACAGGGTGCACTCAACCTCAAGCGAACAAACACTGCCACACAAAAACAATTATATCTCAGTCAAATGGAAATAATATTTTGTGAAATAAAATGTGTTCCTTACTGGAAACATCACTCTAGATATAATGGAAAAGGTATCATGACAAAAAATTCTCATAAATATGTAAAATAGAACATATGGTTGCAGCCTTTACAGAAAACCCAGGATGCAACCTTATACATACCAACACCTTCCCTCACCACTTAGTTTCTTTGCATCTTCACTACCCGGTGCAATGGGATTCCCTTCACTATAGTCCCTCAGGATATTACCATCCACTATTGGGATTCACATCCAAGAGTAAAGTAGATACAAGTAATGGTATTCTAAGTACTTCTATGTTCAATATAAATTCTAACCAGTCTCCAAGATGGGATAGATTAGTGTTAAATCATCCTCACATGTTTACAATTTCCTCTTCCAAACAAAAAAGGTGTAACAACTATGTGTAAAATACAATTTAAACTCATCCATGGGCATTCAAAACCTCCCCACAAGAAATCATAACCGGCCTAGAGGAATGAACTGATTTCCAATTTGAATCCTTTGGCAGAGGCTAACTTAGGTTCACTAGTAAGCAACTCACCGAGGGATTTACCAAATCACTTGATGACCATTCGATTTCTCATGAGAGTAACTCAAATACACTAAGGCTAACTCGAATTTACTTGATGGATTCAACAAATCACTGGATGACCATTTGAGTTCTCATGAGAGCAACTCGAATCCACTAAGTCTAATGTGAATTCACTAACAACTAATCCAAATCACTATAGATACTAGAGACAACTCGAATTCCAAGAGAGGTAACTCTAATTCACTGATAGTTACACCATATCACTAGAGTTACTAGATCCAACTCAAGTTCCAAAGTGTAACTATAATTAACTGGAAAATCACTCCAAAGTAGAGCGGGGGTTAAAAAAATCAAGTGCAAAGGATAAAATTAGCTAGAGAGGGTGCATAAGGAAATAGATATGAGATAGTGGGTCTTATTAACATCAAAACAAGGAATAATCTCATCAAGTGAGGGTGTTTTAATGCATGCAAAGCATCAAATAGGTGTAATAGGATTTCCATAGTCCAATAAAATAAAAAAATAGGAAACATAGAGTATTGTTATGGAGAGCAACAACTCCTAGCCCCCAACTCCCTCACAAGTGGAATCCATGACCCCCCACTCTTGTTAGTTGTCCATATGGAAGCTAGTTACATATTTAATAATAAAATAATTTTCAAATACCAATGTTTAGGCACCTTGTGCCACAATAATAATAAAATAACCACATCACACATGTATGGGGCTTACAATTGAGGCATTACATGCCCTCCCCCTTAAAACAATGCATTGTCATCAATGCATACTTATTCAATTTTTTTTTTTTAAATGAGGGTATTCCTCCATTGTAAAATCTTCCAGTTCCCAAGTATTCCTCCACCATATACTTTCCCTTCGATCCACACTACATAGTGAGTTGTGACTCCCATCACTACACAAGCCCTTAGGATATCACCACCCTCATCCAAGGATTTGCATGATAGATCATAGACAAGAAATAGACAATGATGAAACAAGGAAAACAACCAGAAAACTGGAGCATCTTAAATTTTTTGGTTGTATTAGAAAATCCACTTCTGGTTCTACCTGAATCACATTCCAATCAATCACATGACTAGCATTAGTTATATACTTTTTTCAATCAAATATGAATGAAATACATTACAATCAATCAATCACCTTAATCACATTCCAATCAATTACATGACTAACATCAAGTATATACTTTTTCAACAAGGATACATGGAAAACATTACACACTTTAATACAACCAAGCAATGCAAGTTCATATGCAACGGGTCATATCCTACCTAGGATCTCAAAAGGGCGACAATATCTAGCAACAAGTTTGAAACAATTTCCTTTTAAAAAGAAAATGGATAAGATTTTCTTAAGTTATATTGAAACAACAACACCATCCATTTAGCACTCATGTCTCTACACAAGAAGGGCATACATCAAATAATAAAATTATTACATCTATAAGGCTAGGCTAACATGCATATTATATGTACATGAGAGGAACAAGTCTCATAAGAATAACTCATATATAACTACATCGTTATACTGACTATGTTATACTTTCGAAATACATATTTGAATCATGCTCTTAGGACATCATCACCTACCCGATTAACACCATTACATATACACACATATCGGATGCACATTTTATTTTAGAACCATACCATGACTAATTTCACTTGGAATGACGCCAACTTATAAGCTAGAGTCAGACAACATCATAATCACAAGATAGGTGGTGAGTGTATGCATGTAACATCATATACACACATCCTACATGCAACAACATATTAGTACAAGGAACATCATCATACAACCAGATAATCCATGCCAGTATAAAACAATATTTCCATGATACAATTTTTTACCATCTCGTGGCTTCCCAACTTCGCAAGATCATTTAGTAATACTAGTTTACATATTATCATTAAGTACAAAACCTGCATGTAACAACATATTATCTCTAGCTACATCACAACAATATAAACAAATGCTAATGTATGCAACATTGACCATTGTACAAACATATTTTGTCTTGTTGCTACCAACTTGGCAACACCAACAACTTACACATTAACATCAACTACAAGATTTACATCTCAACAAGACCTTTACCACATCTCAAGAACACACATAAGAGCACTTGAATTATTAAGGCAACTGGATGTGTACCACCCAATCGTAGGAATTCATTGACATATACTCTTTGTGTAATGAGGCCATTCCAAGTTGGGCAACGGTGTCTCTAGGGAAGAGGAGAGACAAATCCTTTTAGAATTTCTTCTTATGAACTAGAAATCAAGTCCATAGTGATCTCAGGCTAAGAGACTCAATGATGTACCTATCCTTGATTCTTGCATGGGTAGAGAACTAACTCCTACATACACAGAATCATCATATTATACCAATGATCCTAATTATCCCATACTTATCACCAAATTTGTTACTAAGCAATAGAAACAAGCTATTGTTTACTCAGAGATTTCCCAAAGGAGAAATTCCTCTCATGCTTCTTTATTCAACAACATTAAGATATGTGCATCTATATAAGATAATATTCAATTCAAGACATATGACAAGAACACACTATTCAATTCCAATAATGTGCACCTACTATCCAATTCTCATGCATACAACATGCAATCCCATCCCACTTCTAGTAACTACAATATGTAAACACTATGCATATTGTATATCTAGCACATTCACTTTAATAAAAGCAATTATTTTAAAGTGATTGTGGCTATGCTGCTCGTATCTAATATGCATGTACCAATTTAATACACAATAACATTTGCAACAATGTAAACCATGTAAAAGGATTAGGGATACACCCCTCATTTCCCAACCCATCATATAACAATCCAATACAAGGTATTTCAAAGCTAATGCATTTTATTTATGTAATTTACTCTATAATGTAATATGCGGTAAATATGCAATATTAAATCAATTTCCCAAAGCATATTATATTTTTAATTAACCATCATCCTTATATTATAAATTCCTTCCAATCCTAAATCAAAGTAAAGTACAACAAATGAGCAATTACAATATTAACACACGGTAAATGAAGTCCAACAATAATTAATTTAATGCATATCCAAGAAAAGCCTTTCAGGTAACACCCTAAACGTATGAATGCAATATATGTAGATAGATAAGGGTTATGCCCCTCATTTCCCAGATTACTAAATACACACACTATGCCTGCACTATTGCATTCACAACCAAGGCATATCAATGCAACACATAACCAACACATAGTATGTATGCATATTCCTTGCAATTACTAATCAAGAAACCTCCCCATAGATATGCAATGTATGGTAAATAAACATTTACTTATCCATTCATTGAATAGTAATTATGCAATCACAGTAAATAGGCATTTATCAATCAACTCACTGGATTAGTAAAATAGGCAATGCACAATAAATAAGCATTTACCAATCAATTCACTCTATAGTAAATATGCAATAATAGTTAATTATTAAGCATACAATTTTTGTGCCAATGCCAATTGGTTTCCAATAGAGGGTATTCGTATACAAATACCAATTTGCACACATATGCAATTATTAATTAAATATAATTCATAGAAATTTAGCGCCAATACAACTTACTTTGTAGTAAATAGCAATTCATCAATTCACTACATAGTAAATATGCGATGCACAATAGCCCGAACGGGTGTGGCTCGTTGGCATTTGATTGATATGAAGTCACTTGTTGTAAATGGAGGTCACGAGATCAAATCCCACCCGGGTTTACCTGTGTCCCATGTCTTGTGGGCTGGTGTGGGGCACCTAGGGGTATAATGGTAGCAGGAATGGATCCCTGGACCCCGTGACACGCAAGTACCAGCCCAGCCTCAGTTGTCGATTCCCCTAGTTACAAAAAAATAAAAATGTGATGCACAGTAAAATGAATCAATTTATGCAAAATAAATATGCAATGCATAGTGAATAAGTATTTATCAATCAATGCACAATAATAAACAATTCATTGCACGTTAAATAAGCATTTATCCATCATGCAATACCAATAGACATAGATTCTACATACGACTATCAATCAAAAAAACAAATGCTTGGGAGAACATTCCATCAATTGCACATTATACAATTCCATTATCAATAATAATAAAAAATCTTCGAAAATCACTCCACCATTTGCAAACTATACAATTCCAATATCAATAAATCATTCCACCAATTGTACAAATGCAATTACATAAACAAACAAATGTTTGAGAGAACACTCCACCAATTGCACATTGTGCAATAACTCCATGCATAATGCAACAACTCCATACATAACGCAACAACTCCATGTTATAATAAAATTAGTATTAAATAAACAAACAAATAGCATTTAATAATAATGTAAGCCAAAGCATTTCCAACCAACTCTTGGGAGAAAGAGTTGCGTTCTTCTCCTATATCAGCAGACAACTTTAATATATATGAAAGAAGATATAAATAAATTATTTATTGAGGAAAGGGGTTTCACCTTTCCAAACATGTAGACAAAAACTATATATAAGAAAGAGTACATATAAACAAATTAGATGATTAAGTAAAGGGGCTATGCCCTTCCCAAATATGCAGATAAAAATAATGTATATGGATAACATATTCAAAACAATTAAATTGCACAGCTCTTGAGGCTAGTATTCAATCCAATTACAAAGGCTAAAACATACATCAATAAACTAGAATATGCTTTCTATAAATTTCATTGAGCTTATCAACAAAATTCCAAAAACTAAGAGCTAAATCCCTTCCAAAAAAATCATAGCACAAAGCTTTACAAATGCATAAACATTGAGTTATGATTTGTAGAAGCCCCAACAACCACACAATTGCAACCTGGCTCTGATACCATTTTGTACTGTATCCAATCCCAAAATACAAAAACAAGGTCAAATACACTAGAATATTAACAAGAGAAAGGCTGATTCAAGTGAAGACACACCATAATATGGTTTATTTATTGCTAGGCTAGCATGCCAACAAGCCAATAAAATAAAATCACTCATCTGTCAAAAGAAATGTGACACTTCTAATGGAAATATTTCCCAAACGCATGTAGGGTGTAAGGCAATTGTAGCATGAATGCAACCAGATCTAAGTATCCAATTTAATATCTATGGGATGCCACACGCAACCATTAAACCACACAATAAATTCATATCTATAGATGCTACCAAAAATATGTTTTATGACACTAAACAATTCAGATTTACGACCCTAAAATAAATCAGATTTATGACACTAAATAAATCAGATTTACAACACTAATATCTAGCCACTTAAACATATACAATATCAAATTCGAAGGCTATAGTCTACAACCTTATAAGAAACATAAAAATCAAATCTACTGGATACAATAACACATAACCAAATCTGCTCTATGACCTACCGATTTAAGACTGCTAAATCAACCATATAACATAAGAATATAATCGAATGTGCAACATAAAATAACATATATAAACTCAGCTTCCATGAACACCTATGTAGAATCCCAGGATGCATATCAAACACCTAACATAAAAATATTTGATCATCATCCAAGGGCGCATAAGCATTTGAATACATAGTAAATAATTAAAGAAACAAATAGTTATCTCAAATATGAGAAACTAGCTTCGACCAGACAATGTTCCACCTAGCCATAGATTTGTGATTCTCATGAATATCTCATCATGACAGTAACCCCTGACCTGAGTTCATGGATCCACGAGATAAGGATCTCTCAAAATACCAAGGTGCACTCAACCTCAATCTGACAAACACTACCACACAATAACAATTGTATTTCTGTAAAAAATAAACCTTTTTCTATGAAATAAAATGTTACTTAATGGAAACATCGCTCTAAATTCAATGGAATGGGTCTCGTGAACTATAAATTATAATAAATAGGAAAACTAGAATATATGGTTTCTCCCTTCATAGAAAACATAGGATACAACCAGAGAAATCTCAACACCTTCCTTCACCACTTCCTTTCTCTACATCTTCACTACCTGGTGTAATGGGATTCCCTTCACTACAGTCCCTCAGGAAATAACCATCCACCATTGGGATTCACATGTAAGAACGAAGTAGATAAAAGTAATGGTCTTTTAGCTACTTATGTGTTCAATAAAAAATCTAACCGGTCTCCACATTGTGATAGATTCGTGTTCAATCACCCTCATAGGTCTACAATTTCCCCTGCCAAACAAAAAGGGTGTAAACACTATGTGTGAAAGATAATTTGAATCCATCAACATGCATTTGAATTCTCCCCGCAAGCAAGCATAACCATCAAAGAGGAATGAAATAAATTCCAATTCGAATCCCTTCATAGCAAGTTGAATCCTTTGGCAAAGGCTAACTTAGGTTCACTGGTAAGAAACTCGAATTCACTGAGGGATTTACCAAATAAATGCATGACCGTTTGAGTTCTCATGAAATTAAATCGAATTCACTTGAGGGATTCACCAAATCATTGGATGACCATTTGAATTCTCATGAGAGCAACTCAAATCCACTAAGGCTAACTCAAATTCACTAACAACTAATCCAAATCACTGCAGTTACTAGAGACAACTCGAATTCCAAGAGAGATAACTTGAATTCCAAGAGAGATAACTCTAATTCACTGGAAGTTACTCCATATCACTGGAGTTACTAGAGACAACTCGATTTCCAAGAAGGGTAACTCGAAGTAACTAGAAAATCACTCCAAATTAGAGTGGGGGTTACAAAAATCAAGTGCACAGGATAAAATTAGCCATAGAGGGCGCATAAGGCAAGAGAGATGAGAGAGTGGGTCTCATTAACATAAAAATGAGGAATAATCTCATCAAGTCATGGTGCTTTAGTGCATGCAAAGAATTAAATAGGTGTTAGGATCTCTATAGTCTAATAAAATAAAAAAATAGTAAACATGGAGTATTGTTAGGGAGAGCAACAACTCCTAGCTCCCAACCCCTTCACAAGTGGAATCCATGATCTCCCATTCTCATTAGTTGTCCATGTTGAAGCTAGCTATATATTTAATGTTAGCGGATAAATCTACCCAAGTGGACTTAAGAAATATCTCCCTAGTCCAAGTGGATCTAGAACAAATAAGTACATAATACAATCTACTTTCCTATATCAATAGAGATGCAAGTTAACAGATAGATCACTTACCTGTGGTCTGCAAATCCTTTTGCTCTTTGTTGATCCAAGCTCCATAGATTTCAGATCTTGAGCTGCAAAACCCTGTGAAGCAAATGGAAACAAGCAAATAGTACACACATATCTAGATATGAATTGATCTAAGTTAACAGTTAAGGAAGAAATATCTAAACATTATCAACACAACAACATTTATGGAAAAAGTTTGTATTATTGTAATAATAGGAGATACATATAAATACATAGAGAAAGAATGTTACAACCTAAGCCATAACATTGCTACCTTCCATCCAACAATCCAAGCCAAGCCTCCAAACAATGATAGTTTGCCTCTGAACGGATGATAGGGATCACCTAGGAAATCCCACCAACATAAGAGTACTATAGTCCTTCCTCCCTTCATAATGGAGAGAGGGTTCATATTTCTAAGGCTAAAGGGATAGCATAGGTTGAATATTGAGAGGAGAGGTCTAAGGGATTCTCCCATTACGTTAGGGAACCGAATTCCACCTCACCTAGAAGCTAGGGATGACCCTCCACCTCATCTAGCTTCGATAAGGGCCTCGAAGCTTCGAATTTTCCATCCTAAACACCACTAGCGCACCTTGCATGAAGATACAGAGTGCCAGAATAGGGCTGGCATACCTTGCAAGAAGGCTAAGTGTGTCATTGGCACACCCTGTCAAGGTTGAAAGTGTGCCAGTTAGCGTCTGGCACACCCTGACTGAAGGGAAGGAGCGCCAACCTATTTAGAGGAGGTAAAAGGCTAGGAACAACCTCATACTCAGTGCACTTTAGCTAAGGAAAGTTTAGGGATTAGGCACAAAGTTGACATATGGCTCATAATGACGAGATTTTGGTGTAACATTTAATAATAAAATAGTGTCCAAATACCAACCTTCAAGCACATAGTTCCACAATAAAAATGAATAACCACACCACATATGTTCGAGGTTTACAATCAAAGCATTACATGCCTTCTCCCTCAAATAAATGTATTTTCCTTGATGCATACTTATTTAAAATTCAAAAAAGAAATAGGGTATTCCTCCCTCCTAACATTTTCTAGTTCCCAAGTAATCCTCTACCATATACTTTCTCTTCCACCCACACTACTTGGTGAGTTGTGACTCCCCTCTGTACACAACCCTTAGGGTATCACCACCCTCATATAAGACTTTACATGCTAGATAAGAGACAAGTAATAGACTATGAGGAAGCAAGGAAAAAAACAAGAAAACGTAAGCATCTTGACTTTTCTAGTTGTACTGGAAAATCCCCTTCTAGTTCCACCTGAATCACATTCCAATCAATCACATGAATAACATTAGGTATATACTTTCTCAATCAAATATATATGAAATACAATACAATCAATCAATCACCTGAATCACATTCCAGTCAATAGCATGAATATAATTACATATATAATTTTTCAACAAGGATACATGGAAAACATTATGCAAGTTCATATGCAACGAGTCATATCCTACCTAGGATCTCAAAAGGGCCACAATATCTAGCGGCTAGTTTGAAACAGATTCCTTTCAAAAAGACGAGAGGTAAGATTTTCTTAAGTTGTATTGGAACAACAACACCATCCACTTAGCACTCATGTCTCTACATAAGAAGGACACACATCAAATAATAACATTATTACATCTTTAAGGCTAGGATAACGTGTGTATTGTCTTTACATGAGAGAAACAAGTTCCACAACCATAACTCATATATTATTACATGGATATAGCAGCTATGTTATACTTTCATAATGCATTTCTTTGCATCATGCTCTTAGAACATCATCACCTACTTGATTAACACCATTACATATACACACATATAGGGTGCACATTTTATTTTAGAACCATACCATGACTAATTGCTCTTAGAATGATGCCAACTTATAAGCTATAGTTAGACAACATCATGATCAAAATCTAGGTGTTGAGTGTATGCATGTAACATGTTAAACACATGACCATTTAACCACATGCATACACACATACTACATGCAACAACATGTTAGTACGAGGAACATCATCATACAACCAAATCATCATCGCTAATATAAAACAATATTTCCATGATACATTTTGTTACCGTCTTGCAGCTTCCCATGTCCGCAAGACCATTTAGGAATACTAATTTACATATTAATATTAAGTACAAAACCTACAAGTAGAAACATATTAACTCTCGGTACCTCACACCAATATAAACAAATGCTAATGTATGCAACATTGACCATTGTACAAACATATTTTTCTTGTAGCTACAAACTTGGAAAGACCAACAAGTTACACATTAACATCAACTACAAGAACTACATCTCAACAAGACCTTTACCACATCTGAAGAACACACATAAGAGTACTTGACTTATTAAGGCAACTAGATGTGTACCACCCAATTGTAGGCACTCACTAACATATACTCTTTGTGTAACGAGGTCATTATGAGCTAGGAAATAGTGTCTCTAGGGAAGAGGAGACACATAAATCCTTTTAGGATTTCTTCTTATTAACTAGACATCAAATACAAAGCCATATCAGGCTTAGAAACTCAAGGATGTACCTATCCTTGATTATTGCACATGTAGAGAACTAAATCCTACTTATAGAGAATCATCACATTATACCAATGATCATATTTATCCATACTTATCATCAAATCTATTACCAAGCAATATAAACAAGCTATTGTTTACTCATATATTTCCCAAAGGTGTAACCCCTCTCATGCTTCTTTATTCATCAACATTAAGTTACATGCATCTATATCAGATAATATTCAATTCAAGGCATATGCCAAGAACACAATATTCAATTCCAATAAGGTGCACTTACTACCCAATTCTCATGCATACAACATGCAATCTCTCATGCAATCCCACTTCTAATACATACAATATGTAAGCACTATATATGCAATCTCATTGCATGTCTCATGCATACCAATCCATATCTAATGCATTCACTTTAATAAAAGCAATTATTTTAAATGGATTAGGGCTATGTTGCTCATATCTAATATACATGTACCAATTTAATACATAATAACATTTGCAACAATGTAAAACATGTAAAGGGATTAGGGCTACGCCCGTCATTTCCCATCCCATCGTATAACAATCCAATACATGGTATTTCAAATTCAATGCATATTATTTATTTTATTTACCCTACAATGCAATGTAACACACGGTAAATATGCAATATTAAACTAATCACCCAAAGCATAATATATTTGTAATTGTCCATCATCCTAATATTATGAAATTCCTTCCAATCCTAAATTAAAGTAGCATACAACAAATGAGCAATTACTATATTAACACACAATAAATGCATTCCAACATTAATTAATTCAATGCATATCCAAGCAAAGCCTTTCAAGATACACCCTAAACCTATGAATGCAATCTATATAGAGGGATTAGGGATATGCCCCTTATTTCCTAGATTACTCAATACACACACTATGAATTCACTATTCAATGCATCCACACCCAAGACATATCGATGCAATGCATAACCAACACATAGTATGTAGGCATATTCCTTGCAATTACCAATCAAGATACATCCCCGTAAATATGCAATGTATAGTAAATAAGCATTTTCCTCTCTATTCACTCAATAGTAACTATCCAATGCATAATTAAAAAAACATTTATCAATCAATTCACTGAATCAGTAACATAGACCATGCACAGTAAATAAGCATTTACCTATAAATTCACTCTACAATAAATATGCAATAAACATTTTATTCTAAAACATACAATATTTTGTGCCAATACCACTTGGTTTCCAAGGTATTCGTATACAAATACCAATCCACGCATATATGCAATTATTAATTAAATCCAACGCATAGAACTTAGGTGCCAATACCACTTACTTTCCAGCAAATAGAAATCCATCAATTCGTTACACATTAAATACGTGCATAATAAAATGAATCAATTTATTGCATAATAAATATGTAATGCACAGTGAATACGCAGTTATCAATCAATGCATAGTAATAAACAATTGACTACACAAGAAACATGCAATATACAATAAATATGTAATACACAGTGAATACGCAGTTATCAATCAATGCATAGTGATAAACAATTGACTACACAAGAAACATGCAATATACAATAAATAACTATTTATTGTATGTCTATGCAATATGTAAGCATTTATCCATCAAGCAATATAGTATACCTATGGAATAACAATCAACATAGATTCTACATATGATTATCAATCAAACAAACAAATGCTTGGAAGAAAATTCCACCAATTGCACGCTAGGAAAATATATTATCACTAAAAACAACAAATGTTTCAAAAATCACTCCACCAATTGCACACTTTGCAATAACTCCACGCATAATGCATAATGCAACAACTCCATGCCATAATAAAATTAATATTAAATAAACGAACAAACATCAGTAAATAATAACGTAAACCAAAGCATTGAAATACAACGCTTGGGAGAAGGAGTTGTGTTCTCCTCTTAAATATGCAGATAACTTTAATATACATAAAATAATATATAAATAAATCCTTTAATGAGGAAATGGGTTATGCCCTTCCAAACCTCCACACAAAAACAATATATAAGAAAGAGTATATATAAACAAATTATGTGCTTGAGGAAAGGGGTTGCGCCCTTCCCATATATGCAAACAACAATAATATATATGTATAACATATGGAAAACATTTAAATTGCATAGATATTGAGGCCGATATTCAATCCAATTACAAATGATAAAACATACATCAATAAACTAGAATATGCTCTCTATAAATTGTATTGAGCTTATCAACATAATTCTAAGAACTAAGAGCTAAAACCCTTCCACAAAAATCATAACACAAAGCATTACAAATGCATAAACATTGAGTTATGATCGAAAGAAGTCTCAACAACTGCACAGTTGCAACCTAGATCTGATACCACTTCGTAGTGTACATGACCCCAAAATATAACAACAAGATTAGATACATTGGAATACTAACAAGGAAAAGGATGATTCGAGAGAATGCAAAGTGAAATAGGGTTTCTTTAATGCTAGGCTAGCATGCCAACAAGCCAATAAAATAAAATCACTCATCCATTAAAAGAAACGTGACACTTCCAATGGAAATCTTTCCCAAATGCACTTACGATGCAAAGTAATTGTAGCATGAATGCAACCATATTTAAGCAACTAAATTAACGTCTAAAGGATTCCACCCATATCCATTAAACCACACAATAAAATCATATCTACATATGCAACCAATTTTTTTTTTACGACACCAAACAATTCATATTTATAACACTAAAATAAATCAGATTTATGACACTAAAATAATCAGATTTGCAACATTAATCTCTAGCCATTTAAACATATACAATATTAGATATAGAGGCTTTCATCTATGGCCATATAAGCAACATAAAAACCATATCTATTGGCAGCAATAACACATAACCAAATCTACTCTACGAGTAACCAATTTAACACTGCTAAATCAACCATATAACATAAGAATCGAATCGAATCTACAACATAAAACAATAGAGATAAAATCAGCCTCCATGGGAACCTATGCAGACTCCAAGATTGAATATTAAACACCTAACATAAAAATAGATTATCAGCCTCCAAGGGTGCATAAGCATCCGAATAAATAGTAAATAATCAAAGAAACAAATACTTATCTCAAATACTGGAAATTATTTTCGAACGAACAATGTTCCACCTATCCATAGATATGCCATGCTAATAAATATCTCATCATGATAGTCAACATTGATCCGATTTCATGCATGCATAGGATAAGGGTCTCTCAAAATAATAGGGTGCACTCAACCTCAGTCAGTCAAACACTGCCACACAAAAACAATTGTATTTTTGTCAAACATAGATCATTTTTCGTGAAATAAAAGGTGTTCCTTACTTGAAACATCACTCTAATTGCAATGGAACATGTCTCATGACCCAGAAATTATCATAAATAGAAGAACCATAACATATGGTTGCGCCCTTCACAGAAAACCCAGGACACAACAAGAGAAATCTCAACATCCTCCCTCACCACTTACTTTCTCTACATATTAACTACCTAGTGCAATGGGATTCCCTTCACTATAGTCCCTTGGGATATCGCCATCAACCATCATGATTCACATGTAATACTGAAATAGAGACAAGTAATGGTCTTTTAGGTACTTTTGTTTTTAATATCAAATCTAACCATACTTCACATTGGGATAGAATAGTTTTCAATAACCCTCACAAGTCTACATTTTCCCCTACCAAACAAAAAGGGTGTAACAACTATGTGTAAAAGACAATTCGAATCCATCCATAGGCATTTGAAGTCTCCCCGTTAGCAAGCATAACCATCCAAAAGGAATGAAATGAATGCCCATTCGAATCCCTCAATATCAATTTGAATCCTCTAGGAAAGGCTAACTTAGGTTCACTGGTAAGCAACTCGAATTCACAAACGGTTTCACCAAATCACTCGATAATCATTTGAGTTATCATGAGAGTAACTCGAATCCAGTAACGATAAATTGAATTCACTTGAGGGCTTCACCAAATCATTGGATGACCATTTGAGTTCTTATTATAGCAGCTCAAATCCACTAAGGCTAACTCGAATTCACCAACCACTACTCCAAATCACTTACGTTACTAGAGAAAACTTGAATTCCAGGAGAGGTAACTCGAATTCACTGACAGATACTCCATATCACTAGATTTAATAGAGACAACTCGAGTTCCAAGAAGCATAACTCGAATGAACTAAAAATCACTCGAAATTAGAGTGGGGGTTACAAAATCAAGTGCACAGGATAAAATTAGCCAGAAAGGGCGCATAAGGCAAGAGAGATGAGAAAGTGGGCATCATTAACATCAAAAGAAGGAATAATATCATCAAGTGAGGGCACATTAGTGTATGCAAAGCATCAAATAGGTGTAATATGAAATAGCGAGTATTGTTAGAGAGAGCAACAACTCTTAGTCCCTAAACTCATCACAAGTGGAATCTATGACCCTGAATTCTCGTTAGTTGTTCACGTTGAAGCTAGTTATATATTTAATAACTAAATAATAATAAAATAATGTCCAAATACCAATTTTTAGGCACCTAGTGCCACACTAATAACAAATAACCACATCAAAAATTTCCAGGGCTTATAATCAGAGCATTACATCCCCTCCCCCTTAAAACAATGCATCATCCTCCATGCATACTTATTCAAAATTCAAAAAAATGATGAGGGTATTCCTTCCTCATAACATCTTCAAATTCCTAAGTATTCCTCCACCATCTACTTTCCCTTCCATCCACACTACCTGGTTAGTAGTGACCCCCCTCTCTACAAGAGCCCTAAGGATATCACCACCCTCATCCAAGGCTTTACGTGTTATATCAAAGACATGCAATATACTATGAGGAAGAAAGGAAAACATCCAGAAAATGGAAGCATTCGCGAATTTTTCTGGTTGTACCAAAAAAATCCCCTTCTGGTTCCACCTAAATCACATGACTAGCATCAGGTATATACTTTTTCAATCAAAGATATATGAAATACCTTACAATCAATCAGTCACCTTAATCACATTCCAATCAATCACATGAGTAGATTCAGGTATATACTTTTTCAACAAGGATACATGCCAAAAATTATGCACTTTAATACAAGCACACAATGCAAGTTCATATGCAACGGGTCCTATTCTAGCTATGATATCAAAAGGGACACAATATCTAGCAGCTAGTTTGAAACAATTTTCTTTTAAAAAGAAAAGGGGTAAGATTTTCTTAATTTGTATTGCAACAACAACACCATCAATTCAGCACTCATGTCTCTACATAAGAAGGACAGACGCCAAATAATAACATTATTGCATATTTAAGGCTACGCTAATGCATATTATCTTTACATGAGAGGATCAAATCCCACAAGAATAACTCATATATAATTACTTGCCTATACCAACTATGTTATACTTTCATCATACATCTATGTGTGTCAGGGTCTTAGGACACCATCACCTACATGATTAACTCCATTACATATAGACACATATCGGATGCACATTTTACTTTAGAACCATACCATGACTAATTTCACTTAGAATGATGCCAACTTATATGCTAGAGTAAGACAACTTCACGATCACAAGATAGGTGTTGAGTTTATGCATGTAACATCTTAAGCACATGACCATTTAACCATATGCATACACACATCATACATGCAACAACATGTTAGTATGAGGAACACCATCATGAAACCAAATCATCCATTCGAGTATAAAGAAATATTTTCATGATACATTCTTTTACGGTCTCACAGCTTCCCAAATTCGCAAGACCATTTAGGAATACTAGTTTACATATTAACATTAAGTACAAAACCTACATCTGACAACTTATTATCTCTAGGTATATCACAACAATATAAACAAATGCTAATGTATGCAACATTGAACATTGTACAAACATATTATGTCTTGCAACTACCAACTTGGCAAGACCAACAGCTTACACATTAATATCAATTACAAGAACTACATCTCAACAAGACCTATACCACATCTTAAGAACACACATAAGAGTACTTGACTTATTAAGGAAAATGGATGTGTACCACCCAATTGTAGGCACTCACTGACATATACTCTTTGTGTAATGAGGCCATTTCGAGCTAGGAAACGGTGTCTCTAGGATAGAGGAGAGACAAAAATCCTTGTAGGATTTCTTCTTATCGACTAGACATCAAGTCCATAGCCACCTTAGGCTAAGAGACTCAAGGATGTACCTATCCTTGATTCTTGCACGTGTATAGAACTAACTCCCACTTACACATAATCACCATACTATACCAATGATATTATTTATCCATACTTATCACCAAACATGTTACCAGGAAATATAAACAAGCTATTGTTAACTCAGAGTTTTCCCAGAGGAGTAAGTCCTCTCATGCTTCTTTATTCAACAACATTAAGGTACATCTAGCTATATTAGATAATATTCAATTCAAGGCATATGACAAGAGAACATTATTCAATATCAATAATGTGCACCTACTATCCAATTCTCATGCAATCGTATTCCACTTATAATTCATGAAATATGTAAGCATTATGCAATCTCATTGTGTGTCTCGTGCATAGCAATGCATATCTAGTGCATTTACTTTAATAAAAGCAATTATTTTAAATGGATTAGGGTTACGTCAATCATATCTAATATACATGTACCAATTTAATACAAAACAACATTTGCAACCATGTAAACCATGCAAATGGATTATGGCTACGCCTCTCATTTCCGAGCCCATGGTATAACAATACAATACATGGCATTTCAAATCCAATGCATATTATCTATTTAATTTACCGTGCGATAAAACGTGGTAAATATGCAATATTAAATCAATTGCCCAAAGCATAATATATTTGTAATTACCCATCATCCTAATATTACAAAATTCCTTCCAACCCTAAATCAAAGTAATGTGCAACAAATGGGCAATTGTAATATTAACACACAATAAACGCATTCCGGCATTAATTAATTCAATGCATATCCAAACAAACAAATGCTTGGGAGAACATTCCACCAATTGTACACTATGAAATTCCATTATCAATAAAACAAAAAAAGCTTCGAAAACTACTCCACCAACTGCACACTATACAATTATATTATCAAGAAATCATTCCACCAATTATACACTATGCAATTAAATAAACAAATAAATGTTTGAGAGAACACTCCACCAATTGAACACCATGCAATAAGTCCACGCATAATGCATACTGCAACAACTCCATGCTATAATAAAATTAATATTAAACAAACAAACAAATATCAGTTAATAATAATCTAAACAAAAGCATTGCAAGATAATGCTTGGGAGAAGGAGTTGCGTTCTCCTCCGAGATATGTTGACAACTTTAATATATATAAATAAATTCCTTATTGAGGAAAGGGGTTATGTCCTTCCAAACCTTCAAACAACAACAATATATAAGAAAGAGTGTATATAAAAAAAATTATGTGCTTGAGGCAAGGGGCTGCACCCTTCCCATGTCTGCAAACAACAACAATATATATGTATAACATATGCAAAAAACTAAATTGCACAACTATTGAGGCTAATATTCAAGCCAATTACATAGGCTAAAATATACATCAATCAACTAGAATCTACTCTCTATAAATTTCATTGATCTTATCAAGAGAATTCCAACTAATAAGAGCTAAATCCCTTCCACAACAATCATAGCACAAAGCATTCCAATTGCATAAACATTGATTTTAAGATCTGTAGAAGGCCCAACAACCACACAGTTGCAACATGGATCTGATGCCACTCTGTAGTGTACTCGACCCTAAAATACAACAACAAGGTCAGATACACTAGAATACTAACAAGGGAAAGGATGATTCGAGTGAATGCACAGTGGAATAGGGTTTATTTAATTCTAGGCCAGCATGCCAACAAGCCAATAAAATAAAATCACTCTTCCTTTAAAAGACATGTGACACTTCCAATGGAAATCTTTCCCAATTGCACATGTTATGCAAGGTAATTGTAGCATGAATGAAACCAGATCTAAGTAACCAATTTAACATCTATGGGATGCGACCAGTATCAATTAAACCATGCAATAAAATTAGATCTACAGATGCTAACAAAAATATGTTTTACGACACTAAACAATTCAGATTTACAACACTAAAATAAATCAGGTTTACGACACTAAGTATATCGGATTTACAACACCAATATATAGCTACTTAAACATATACAATATCACATCCATAGGCTGTCATCTACGACCATATAAGCAACATAAAAAGCATATCTACTGGATGCAATAACACATGACCAAATATGCTCTAACTTGCTAATTTAACACTACTAAATCAACCATGTAACATAAGAATATAACCAAATATGCAACATAAAATAATAGAGATAAAATAAGCCTCCACAGGCACATATGTAGCCTCCAAGGGCACATATCAAACATTTAACATTAAAATAGTTGGTCATCCTCCAAGGGTGCATAAGCATATGAATACATAGTAAATAGTCATCGAAGCAAATACTTATCTCAAATACGAGCAACTAGCTTCGACTGGACAACATTCCACCTAGCCATAAATATGACATTCTCATCAATATCTCAGCATGACAGTCACACATGAGATTAGGTCATGGATCCATAGGATAAGGATCTCTCAAAAGAATAGGGTGTGCTCAACCTCAATCCAACAAACACTGCCACACAAAAACAACTATATCTCAATCAAATAGAAACCTCTTTCCATGAAATAAAAAAGTGTTTCTTACTGGAAACGTCGTTATGAATGCAATGGAAGAGGTCCCATGACCCAAAAAATTATCATAATTAGGAAAAATAGAACATATAGTTTATCCCTTCATAGAAAACCCAAGATACAACCAAAGAAATCTCAATACCTTCCCTCACTAGTTATTTTCTTTGCATATTCACTACTTGGTGCAATGGGATTCCCTTCACTACAATCCCTTGGGATATCACCATCAACCATCGGGATTCACATGCAAGACTGAAGCAGAGACAAGTAATAATATTTTATGTACTTATGTGTTTAATAGAAAATCTAACCATTCTCTACACTGGGATAGATTAGTGTTCAATAACCCTCACAAGTCTACAATTTCCCCTACCAAACAAAATTGGTGTAATAACTATGTGTAAAGGAAAATTCAAATCCATCCACAAGAATTTTAAGTCTCCCCATTGGTAAGCATAACCATCCAAGAGGAATGAAATGGATTCCAATTCGAATCCCCTCGTAGAAATTCAAATCCTCTGGAAGAGGCTAACTTAGGTTCATTGGTAAGCAACTCGAATTCACTGAGGGATTTACCAACTCACTAGATGATCATTCGAGTTCTCATTCGAATCTATTGAGTCTAACTCGAATTCACTTGAGGGCTTCACCAAATCATTGGATGATTATTCGAGTACTCGTTAGATCAACTTGAATCCACTAAGTCTAACTTGAATTCAGTGACAACTACTCCAAATCACTGAATTTACTAGAGACAACTCGAATTCCAAGAGAGGTAACTCGAATTCACTAACAGTTACTCCATATCATTGGAGTTACTAAAGACAACTCGAGTTCCAATAAGGGTAACTAAAATTAACTGGAAAATCACTCCAAATTAGAGTGGGGGTTACAGAAATCAAGTGCACATGCTAAAATTATCCAGAGAGGGCGCACAAGGTAAGATAGATGAGAAAGTGTGTCTCATTAACATCAAAACAAGGAATAATCTCATCAAGTGAGGGCGCATTAGTGCATGCAAAGAATCAAATAGGTGTAATAGGATCTCCATAGTCCAATAAAATAAAAAATAGGAAACATAGAGTACTATTAAGGAGAGAAACAAATCCTATCCCCCAACCCCCGCACAAGTGGAATCCATGACCTCCCATTCTCGTTAGTTGTCCATGTTAAGCTAGTTATATATTTAATAATAAAATAATCAGAAAATAATGTTCAAATACCAATTTTCACGCACCTAGTGCCACAATAATAACAAATAACCACATTACATGTGTCCATGGCTTACATTCATGGCATTGCAATGGTATCAAAATAGAGTGGTTTCCCTAGAGATACTTTGATCTCATGATTCCAAGGGAAATGATGATTTGTCCACACGATTCTTTGTTTTTTAGTTATGACAAGTTTCAACTCGCTTCCCAAAGCCATTCAAGGACACTTGGTGAATTTCAACCATGGGCATAAAAACTAATATGAGAAACATAATTGAGTTATGTAACCTCCTATAAGTGTGTTTGGGAAAGGTCGATATGACCATGATACCCACACCCTTATTTGGAAACAATTTCAAAACATTACCCTCAAATATAGAAATTGCATTACGTGTATCTAACAAAACCCTAGTTGTGAAAATTGTCAAAATAAACAATGTTTGGTTCATGGACTCACGATAGAGTGGTGTCCCTAGTAGTAATCCAATGCCACAAATCCAACAAAATTGGTGGTTTGTCCATCTGAGCCTTAGTTACCAAGTTATGAAAAGTTTCTACTTGCTTCTGACAGTCATTCAGGGACACTTGGTGAACTTAAAATTGGGGCATAAAAACTAATCCGAGAATTGGAATTGAGTGTCGTAACCTTTTGCAAGTGTTTTGGGGAAAGGAATAGATAAACATAATTCCCACAGCTTTGTTTGGCATAACTTTCAAAAGTTTACCCTCTAATGCAGAAATTATTTTACACGTTATTAAGCTTTCACTAGTTAAAAAACTCACCAAAATATACAACGTTGGTCCATGGAATGACAACTGGTATTGCTAGTGGCAATATGTTGTCATGATTCCATTAGAATTGAATATTTGTCCATCCAAGAATCGATTATCGAGTTATGGTGAGTTTCATCTCACTTCCTAAAGCCAATCATGGACACTTAGCGAATTTCATCCAAGGGCATAAAAACCAAGTCCAGCAACATAATTGAGTGTAGTAACATCTTGCAAGTGTGTTTGGGAAAGTCTGAGATTACCATGATTCTCACACCCTCGTTTGGAAAATTTCTAAAACATGTACCCTCAAATGAAAAAATTGCATTGCATCTTACTGAGCAAAACCCTAGTTTCAAAAATCGTCAAATTAAACAATGGTTTGTCCATGGACTCATGCTATAGTGGTTTCCCTAGAGGTACTCCAATTTCATGGTCCCAATGGAATGGATGGATTTTCCATCTGAGCCTTGGTTATAGAGTTATGGCAAGTTTCAACTCGCTTCCCAAATCCATTCAGGGACACTTGGTGGATTTCAACCGAGGGCATAAAAACCAAGCCGGGCAATGAAATACAATGTCGTAACCTATTGTAAGTGTGTTTGGGTAAGGATGATATGACCATGATTCCCACACCCTCATTTGGAAAAGTTTTAAATTTTTCCCTTCAATGTAGAAATTGCATTGCATGTTACTAAGCAAATCCCTAGTTGTGAAGTCGTCAAAATAGACAATGGCCAGTCCATGGCATCATGACAAAGTGGTGTCCCTAGAAATAATCTAATGTCATGATCCAACTGAGCTGATGGTTTCTCCATTTGAGCCACGATTATTGAGTTATGGTGAGTTTCAACTCGCTTCCCATAGCCATTCATGGACACTTAGTGGATTTGAACCAGGGGCATAACAACAAAAGCGAGCAAAAAAATTGAGTGTTGTAACCTCTTGCAAGTGTGTTTGGGCAAGGGGGCGATACCATGGTGTCCAAACATTATGTTGGCATAGTTTTCTTAAATTTACCCTCTAATGCATAAATTGCTTTGCATGTCACTGTGCAAAATCTTAGTTGTGAATCCTCGAAATAAATAATGTTGGGTCCATGGAGTCATTGTAAAGGGGTGTTGCTAGCTGTAAATTGATGTCATAAGTTCAAAGGAACTGGAATTTCATCTTTTTGATTCTTTGTTTTCAAGTTATGGTGACTTTCAACTCGCTTCCTAAAGCCATTCAAGGACAATTAGGGAATCTGAACCAGGGTATAAAATCCAATCCGAGTATCATAATTGAGAGCTATAACCTCCTGCAAGTTTGTATGGGAAAGGAAAAGATGATGGCAATATAGTAGATACATAGTTGGCAGAGCTATAACTTTGTAAGCTTTATGATTGTTAGACAAATGATATGATTACTATGTTAAAAACGATATCTATGATAGTATCCATGTAGTCATATTTTATGAGGGGATATTGTTAAGTATGTTATAACATTTAATTTGTGATTACAACAATGTTTAACTGATATGACATGTAACACCCCGGTTTTGACCCCGTTGCATTAATGCATGTGACGTAAATATTATATGAAATCATGACAAGGAGCTCAAGGCCAAGGCCTTGTCATTGATTGATGTTTGGATATAGGTGATCATGGTTCATGCCTATGGTTTCTATGCTAAGTCAAGCATGTTTGTAAACATCATGTAAATATGCAAATTAAATGAAAAACCCATAGCCAGATATGTCAATGCAACGAATAATGAGCTGGGGCATGATTTTCCTAAGGATAAGGGGGTGGGAATGTTAACCTTGAACTTGTTTGGGGAAAGGCCATGTGTCATGAGGAGAACCCATCATAACTGTCAACTACCCTCTTCCTTGTCTTTTCTTCCTAACCATTCATTCTGCTAGAAAGTGGTTGAGGTAGTTATTGCTTGGAAGGGGGAGAGTATGGGAAATTTCGAATGGGGCAGAGCACCCAGTTCTAGAGTGTCATGTTTTGCTTGCAAGGACAAGAAAACACCAGAACTATATGTCAATCTGACCCATGCATTCACGCCTAGTTTTCCTACTTTCATGATCGGAGAGTTGGGGAACGTTCGAGCTCGGGGGGGGTTCATTCGATCATTCTTTATTCACCATCTTCACTCCCCGGTCATTGTGTGGAGGCAAGAAAAAGAGTAGAGCTCTTTCTGTGTATGTATCCTTCGCATTATGCGAGTGTGGTTTTTCCTGGACATTGCGGTAATTGTTGTGTTGCAGCGTTATCCTAAACCACAGAGCGTATGAGACCCTGTTACTCGTGTTCAGATTAAGTTTGGGATGTAGAGTCTCCCTGTGGTTGTTGTGTTGTGAACCTTGGCTCAAGTTTGACTGTGTGCAAGACTTAGGAATGGGAGAGACGTAGAATGCGCTTGATAAACCTAGTGTGGAACCTCACAGTAAGAAAAGAGTGGCTGGTGAACTTGTCATGCACACCCTAAAGAGCACTGGAACGGAAGGTGTAGCCTGAGGGACTGTGGAGTAGATAAGGGGACACTTCCTTGTGTTGGGTGTGTAGGCAGAGGGGGATACAGGCCAAATAGATCTTGTGAAGGTGTCCTTAGCTCTATTGATGAGCTCACTAGCTTAGCAGTTCTTCCTGCCCATTTCCTTATAAGCCTAATAAACCCAACTGGAAAGATGGCTTGGCTGGTAGCCTGTTAAAACCATCCATTGGCTTGCCCGTGTCTATTGTACCTAACCTTGTGAGTAACCTTGGCTGGGCAGTCTGTTAAACCCAACTTTGAATGTTGGCTTGGATAGGTAGCCTGATAAACCCACCAGTGAGATGGCTTGACTTTGTACAGTTTGTTAAACCCATTTGTTGGCTTGAATGGTCCTTAAGGTGAAAGTTGGCTTGACTATGAACAGTCTATGAAACCCAAGTGTGAGATGGCTTGGTTGAGTGGCCTGTGAAACCCATCTGTGGGATGTTTTCCCTTGCAGCCTGTGAAACCCAACTGTGTTGGCTTGGCTGAGTTTGATTGCATATTTGGCTATGTATGAGTCTGCTAGTGTTCCCTTATCCCTGTAGGAAATCATGCCAAGCTCGGGGGTGGCAGTGTTGATAAGAGATTAAGGACCACACTGGCTTATGGTTGGGTGGAACATTGCAGCGACATAGCTAGTTGCAGGAAAAGCTTTCTTCAAGATAAGTGTTCTTGTCCACATAATTCTCTATAATTGTAATTCTTGCATTGTATTTGCTTGATGGAATGTGATGAACATGTTGCTATGTTGAGTTAGACATTGTTCCCTGAATAACTGGAATTATAGGCATCTATCTATGTTATTCCTTCAATGCAATCTACTAAGTTGCAGGGTAGATTAGCCAGTTTGGTAATGGCCTGGATGATCAAATCGATCCAAGAATTCAGCTGAAAAGTTGAGTTTTATGCTAGAAATCCTCATTTGTGTAATTTGCGAGATTAAGGATTTTACGGGATGCGGGATGCAAAATGTCGTTTCGCAGATGTTGGTTTCTGCAACTTGCGGGATGCGGAATCGCGGTGTTGCGATTTCTATATTTTCCAATCCCGCAAGGTTAAGTTTTCTGCACCGTCGATCTTCACGGGACGATTCTCCGTCGTTGATCTGTTTTCGATGCGAGATGCTGGATGCGGGTTGCGGAAAGTGTTATTACAATATTTGTGTAGCTTTCGACCCCGCAACTTGGTCTTTCTGCACTGTTGATTTTTGCGGGTGATTTCTGATCCGTCGATTTAGTTCTATCTGCGGGATCACCTGTGATCATTGATTTTCGTCGTGTTTTCTCTTCGTCGTTCGATATCCTCTAATATTCTTCCTTGTAGATCATTGGATTGATCCATGGAAGACGGAGGTGAGCATGACAGTGTTGGAAATGTTGAGATGTGGTTCACGGCCATGCCCTGTGTTCGATGAACAGTGAAGGTTCTCGATGAAATTTTGAATTCCGCATGATAATGGGGTATGGGTACGTGATAGCGTGGTATCAGAGCTGTTAGTTATAGCATTGGGCCTGGATGGACCAGAAACCAGTCAAGAGTACCCTACAGTGTGGTATCAGAGGCTGTCGGTTACAACATTAGTCCTAGATAGGCCAAGTGACAGTAAGTCAATGGTTTTGATTTTGAATTACTGTGTATCTGTGGTGTTGGTAACACTTTTTGCAGAGTCATAGGACATTTTGGAAAATTAAGTTGTGGTTCAGACATGAGAACCCATGACGGATATGATGCTCAGGATTTCTACAAGTGTGCGCGAGATGCCATGGGGTAAAATGTCCGAGTTGGAAATGATGATATAGAACTTAATGGAAGGAGATTCCAAGAGACACCGACATATATTGCAGCCACCATGAGAAGCTTGATTAAATCCCAGGAAGAGTAGCATCAGTTGAATGTTGCTATGTTGCAGAGTTTGATAGACTTGCAAAGGAAGATAGACTCTGGGCAGGGTACAGTGAAACCCGAAGGAAGTAAGAGCAGTACCAGAAGAAGAAGAAGGACTGCCAGTAGATCATATGAGTCAGAAGAATCAAGTGGGGATTCAAGCTCTTCTTCTCGTAGGGGAAAGAGAAAGAGGCCCCATAGGGATCACACTCGAGATAAATTTAAGAAGGCTAAACCTCCTACGTTTGATGGTGAGGTAAAGACTAGACAAGAGGCTGAAGCTTGGCTTCTTGGGATAAAGAAGTACTTCCAAGTTCAGGATTATTTGGGAAACATGAAGGCAAGGGTTGCCATATTCAATCTGAATGGAAAGGCATCCATTTGGTGGGAGCACTTCAATCAAGTAAGGAAGATCAGTGAAAGGGGACTTAAGTGGAAACAGTTCCAGAAGTATTTCAAACAGAAATATTTCTCTGACAGGTACTATGATGACAAGATCAAAGAATTCCATGAGCTGAGATTGGTACAACAGACCATGGAAGAATATGCAAATAAGTTCTTGGAGTTGTTAAGGTATGTTAGGTACATCAAGGATGAAAGAGTGAAAATTCAGCGTTTCCTGAGTGGATTGCCTCAGTCTTACAAAGATAGAATTGAGTTTTATGAACCTAGAACTCTTGAAGAAGCAATAAGGAAGGCTAAGTATTGCTATGAGCAAAGCAAGGGGAAACCTATTTATCATAAGACATGGAAGGACAAGAAGAATGAGAATTTTGACCAAAGGAAGAAAGGTTTCAAACCTTCTAGCTTCAGGAATCAGCATAAGCAACCATCACAAGCTGAGAAGCAACCAACCAGAGTGATGGGAGAGAAATCAAGAGATCCACAGCAGAACAAAGAACCTTTCTAATGTTGGAGATGTGGAGGACCCCACATGCGCAGGAATTGTCCACTCAAGAATGAGAGTGCAAGGCCAGCGTACAACATGCAAGAAGCAGAAACAGTGGGTCAAGTAGCAAGGGTTGTCCCTAGGATTTATGCAACACTGGAGGACCGCTAGGCAAACCACCAGTCCACTGTGGTGGAAGTTGCAGGTAAGATTGTTGATTAGTCTGTTTCTATCTTGATTGGCCCTGGTTCTACTCACAGTTACATTACTCCTAAAGTAGTGGATATTTGTGCCTTTAAGAAAGTAAAGCATAACAAATCTTGGTTAGTTCAGTTAACCACTGGAACTAACAGAAAGGTTAGAGAAATGTCCATTGAGTATGAACGGATTGGTCACTTGTGTAGATCTGAATGTTCTACTGCTTGGTTCCAATGATGTTCTCATTGGAATGGATTGGTTAGAAGGTCACGGAGTAAATCTTGACTGTTATAATAAGGCTTTTGAGTGCTTGGATAAAGAAGGCAACTCAAGGAATGTGAAAGGTATTCCAAAGGTGATTTCTGTGAGGCAGGTTTCAGCAATGTAGTTGAAGAAGTTCTGTAGGAAAGGTTGCCAGTTGTATGCAGCTCATATTTTGGAGGCAACAGAGAGTGAAACTCCTAGGTTGGAGGACTTTCATGTGTTGTAAGAATTCATGGATGTGTTTCCTACTGAGGTTCCATGCCTTCCTCCGAAGAGGGATGTTGATTTCACAATTGAAATTGTGTTGGGAGCAGCCCCAGTGTCCAAGACACCCTACAGAATGAACACGCCAGAAATGTTAGAGCTGAAGATGTAGCTGCAGGAGTTGCTGGAGAAAAAGTATATCAGAACCAGTGTGTCTCCTTGGGGGGCACCAGTTTTGTTTGTAAAGAAGAAAGATGGTATACTCAGGTTGTGTATTGATTACAGATAGCTGAGCAAAGTCACAGTGAAGAATAAATACCCTTTGCCTGGGATTGATGATCTCTTTAATCAAATGAGAGGAGCAAAAGTATTTTCCAAGATTGACTTGAGGTCTGGTTACCATCAGGTAAGAATCAAGGATGAATACATTCATAAGACAACCTTCAGAACAAGGTATGGGCATTATGAGTTTGTAGCAGTACCATTTGGTCTCACAAATGCACCAGCTACATTTATGTGCCTTATGAACAATGTCTTCAATAGGTATTTGGACAAGTTTGTTCTTGTTTTCCTTGATGACATTATTGTTTATTCCAAGAATGAGGAAGAGCATGAAGAGCATTTGAGATTGATATTGCAATTGCTCAGGGAGCATCAGCTGTATGCAAAGATGAGCAAGTGTGACTTCTATATAGATTGAATTCAGTATTTGGGTCACATTATCTCAGAAGAAGGTATATATGTGGACCCTGAAAAGATTGAAGCCATTATGAATTGTCCTACTCCTAGAAATGTGACAGATGTGAGATGTTTTATGGGACTTGCAAGATACTACAAGAGATTCATTGAAGGATTCTCCAAAGTTGCACATGCCATCACTTCTTTGCAAAACAAGGGGATAAAGTTTGAATGGACCTCGAGTTGTGAAGAAAGCTTCCAGCAGTTGAAGAATCTTCTCACCAATGCACCGGTATTAAAGGTTGTAGACTCAAAGAAAGATTTTGTGGTGTGTACCGATGCATGCGAACAAGGGCTTGGAGGAGTCCTTATGCAAGATAACCACGTTGTATGTTATGAGTCAAGAAAGTTGAAGGAACACGAGAAGAACTATGATACTCATGATCTAGAGCTTGCAGCCATAGTACATGCTCTCAAGATGTGTAGGCATTACTTGATGGGAAGAAGATTTGAGCTAAGGACAGACCATTGTGGTCTGAAGTATTTGTTTGATCAGCCTAATCTGAATGCTAGGGAAGCGAGATGGATGGAGTTTTTATGTGAGTTTGATTTTGAAATCAAACACATAAAAAGAAAAGAGAATAAGGTAGCTAATGCACTCAGCAGGAACGTGCAAGGAATGCATGTGGCATCTCTTAATACTTGCCACTCAGATTTGAGGAAGCGGATTGTTAATCATACTGCTAGAGATGAATTGTATGTGCAGGTCAAGGACAAATTGCAGCAACAAAGTCTTGAAAAGAGGTATGAGGGATACAATTTGGAAGAAGATGGACTTCTTACTTATAAAGGTAGGATTTATATTCCAAATGTAGCATATATGAGGAGAGTTGTTATGGATGAGATCCATCAAGCTCCATATTATGGTCACCCAGGATATCAAAAGACAATTGCCATAGCCAGAGGGCAGTATTTCTGGCCAAGAATGAAAAAGGACATGGCTGAGTATATTTCAAGGTGCATGAAATGTCAGCAGGTAAAGGTTGAGCATAAACACCAAGCAGGTTTGTTGCATCCTTTGCCAATTCCGGAATGGAAATGGGAAGTTATTTCCATGGATTTTATCACAGGATTACCAATGACTTGGAGACAAAATGATTCCATCATGGTTTTGGTGGACAAGTTGACAAAGGCATCACATTTTATACCAGTTAAGTCTACGCATAAGACTAATGACATTGCAAAGATATTCATGAAGGAGATTTTCAAATTGCATGGATTTCCTAAGGCAATAACCTCTGACAGAGATGTCAAGTTCACTTCCAATTTTTGGAAGGGTTTGTTTGCAGACTTGGGTACAAAGCTAAACTTCAGCGCCACGTACCATCCTCAGATTGATGGTTAGACAGAGAGATTTAACCAAGTGCTTGAAGACATGCTTCGCATGTATGTGATGGACAAACCAACCAAGTGGGAAGATTATTTACACTTGGTAGAGTTTGCTTATAATAATGGACAACAAACATCCTTGGGGATGAGTCCATATGAAGCTTTGTATGGCAGAAGGTGTAGGACACCAGTGACTTGGGATAATCCAGTGAACAGGATTGTGCTTGGTCCAGAATTGCTCAAGGATATGGAGCAAGAGATTGTAAAAATTAGGCAGAATCTGAAAGCAAACCAAGACATACATAAAAGCTATGCTGATAAGCATATGGTGAACAGAGAGTTCAGTATTGGGGATCATGTTTACCTTAGAGTGAGGGCAAGGAAGAGTTCCTTGAAGCTTGGAAGTTGTGCCAAGTTGGCACCTAGATATTGTGGGCCGTTTGAAGTGCTTGAAAGAATAGGGCCAGTTGCATATAGACTTGCATTGCCTGCTAGCACTAGAGCTCATAATGTTTTTCGTGTTTCTTTGCTCAAGAAATATGTATATGATCCTAACCATGTGATAAATTGGGATGTGATTCAGGTGGAACCAGAGGGAGAGTTTAGAATCGAGCCAATGTGCATCCTCGACAAGAAGGTCACCATGCTCCGGAATCGAGCCATAGGGCAGGTAAAGGTGCAATGGGAGCACTACAGTCCTGAAGAGGCTACGTGGGAGCTGGAGGATGCCATGCGATTGACACATCCAATTTTGTGGAGCACTGAGGCGATGCCAATGTAGCATTTTGTTCAATTTTGTAAGCACTGGGGACAGTGCTATTGAAGGGGGAGGGAATGTAACACCCCGGTTTTGACCCCGTTGCATTAATGCATTTGATGTAAATATTATATGAAATCATGACAAGGAGCTCAAGGCCAAGGCCCTATCACTTATTGATGTTTGGATATAGGCGATCATGGTTGATGCCTATGGTTTCTGTGCTAAGTCAAGCATGTTTGTAAACATCATGTAAATATGCAAATTAAATGAAAAACCCACAACCATCTATGTCAATGCAACGAATAATGAGATGGGGGCATGATTTTCCTAAGTATAAGGGGGTGGGAATGTTAACCTTGAACCTGTTTGGGCAATATCCATGTGTCATGAGGAGAACCCATCAGAACTGTCAACTACCCTCTTCCTTGTCTTTTCTTCCTAACCATTCATTCTGCCAAAAAGTGGTTGAGGTAGTTATTGCTTGGAAGGGGAAGAGTATGGGAAATTTAGAATGGGGCAGAGCACCCAGTTCTAGAGTGTCATGTTTTGCTTGCAAGGACAAGAAAACACTGGAACCGTATGTCAGTATGACCCATGCGTTCACACCTGGTTTTCCTACTTTCACGATCGGAGAGCTGGGGGATGTTCAGGCTCGGGGGGGGGGGAGGATTCATTCGATCATTCTTTATTCACCATCTTCACTCCCTGGTTGTCATGTGAAGGCAAGAAAAAGAGTAGAGCTCTTTCTGTGTATGTATCCTTCGCGTTCTGCAAGTGTGGTTTTTCCTGGACATTGTGGTAATTGTTGTGTTGCAGCGTTATCCTAAACCACAGAGCGTATGAGACCCTGTTACTTGTGTTTAGAGTAAGCCTGTGATGTAGAGTCTCCCTGTGGTTGTTTTGTTGTGAACCCTAGCTCGGGTCTGACTGTGTGCGAGACTTAGGAATGGAAGAGACGTAGAATGCGCTTGATAAACCTAGTGTGGAACCTCACGGTAAGATAAGAGTGGCTGGTGAACCTGCCATGCACACCCTTAAGAGCACTAGAAGGGAAGGTGTAGCCTGAGGGACTATGGAGCAGAGAAGGGGACACTTCCTTGTGTTGGGTGTATAGGTAGAGGGGGATTCAGGCCAGATAGATATTATGAAGGTGTCCTTAGCTCTGTTGATGAGCTCACTAGCTTAGCAGTTATTCCTGACCATTTCCTTAGAAGCCTAATAAACCCAACTGGAAAGATGGCTTGGCTGGTAGCCTATTAAACCCATATGTTGGCTTGGCTATGTCTGTTGCACCTGACCTTGTGAGTAACCTTGGCTGGGAAGTCTGTTAAACCCAACTGTGAATGTTGGCTTGGCTAGGTAGCCTAATAAACCTAGCAGTGAGATGGATTGACTGTATATAGTCTGTTAAACTCATCTACTGGCTTGACTATGAATAGTATTTGAAACCCAACTATGAGATGGCTTGGTTGAATGGCCTATGAAACCCATTTGTGGGATGTTTTCCCTTGCAGCTTGTGAAACCCAATTGTGTTGGCTTGGCTGAGTTTGATTACATCCTTGGCTGTGTATGAGTCTGCTAGTGTTCCCTTATCCCTGTAGGAAATCATGCCCAGCTCGGGGGTGGCAGTGTTGCTGAGAGATTAAGGAGCACACTAGCCTATGGTTGGGTGGAACATTACAGCGACATAGCTGGTTGCGGGACAAGCTTTCTTCAAGATAAGTGTTCTTGTCCAGATAATTCTCTATAATTGTAATTCTTGCATTGTATTCGCTTGATGGAATGTGATGAACATGTTGCTATGTTGAGTTATGCATTGTTCCCTGAATAACTGCAATTATAGGCATCTATGTATGTTTTTCCTTCAATGCATTTTACTAAGTTGCAGGGTAGATTGGCCAGTTTGGTAATGGCCTGGATGATCATATCGATCCAAGAATTCAGCTGAAAAGTTGAGTTTTCTGCTAGAAATCCTCATTTGCGCAATTTGCGGGATTAAGGATTTTGCGGGATGCGGAACGTCGTTTCGCAAATTTTGGTTTCCGCAGATTTCCCTTCCGCAACTTTCCTTCTGCAACTTGTGGGATGCGAGATGCGGAATCGTGGTGTTGCGATTTCTATATTTTCCAATCCCGCAAGGTTAAGTTTTCCACATCGTCGATCTTCGCGGGACGACTCTCTGTCATTGATCTGTTTCCGATGCGGGATGCGGGTTGCGGAAAGTGTTATTGCAATATTTTTGTAACTTACGACCCCGCAACTTGGTCTTTCCGCACCGTTGATTTTTGCGGGTGATTTCTGATCCGTCGATTTAGTTCTATCTGGGGGATCACCTGTGATCGTTGATTTCCATCACGTTTTCTCTCCACCGTTCGATCTCCTCTAATATTCTTCCTTGCAGATCATTGGATTGATCCATTGAAGACGGAGGTGAGTGTGAAAGTGTTGGAAATGTTGAGATGTGGTTCACGACCATGCCCTATGTTCAATGAACAGTGAAGGTTCTCGATGAAATTTTTAATTCCGCATGATAATGGGGTATGGGTACGTGACATGACACTTCATGAACTTGGTTGAGAGATGAAAACCATGTCTAATATGCTCTTAATGATATAACAACTTTAGGCAATTTTTTTGTTCGAAGATAAGAGTACATGTGATTTCCTATTTTTCTTTGCATTACATATGATAGTGATGTATATTTTTGGTTAACTCGATGTCTTGTTTTATTATGTCTTGAAAATTGATGGTGTAGATGTGTATGTGTATGCATGAGTGTGTATGCATGCTTGTGGATACACTCAATATGTGTGATTACTTTTTGTTGATGAGCTGATATCTATATTCATGGTTGGAAAACTCATGAGAATGCATGGATTATAAAACTATTTGCAATATGACACAAATATACATTATGGAATGAAATTAATACCAACACTTAATATTAAATATTTCTTTTAGTTTCTAGAAAAGTGGTGAAGATGAATGCTTGGATGATAATCCATGCTATGTTGATAGTGGACCAATGAAAGGAGTTAATGATAATGATCATGGATCAGATCAAGATGATGTTGGGCTTGGTGAGGATGAGGTTCATGATGATGATGTCATTGGTGGTGGTGGTGGTATCCATTGATGCTGCTAATGAGATTGTAGGTGTTTATTACTTTCTGCATGCTATTGGGAATGTATTGTTTCTTTTATGACAATCCTGGTTGATATTACATCCTGGGTCATATTGATTTGTATCATGGATTGATGACTTTGACTACCATTTATCATTTTGACCTTTCTATATATGGATATCGAAAAAATTATTTCTTGTGATATTGGTTATATTTGCATTATATATGTAGCCCCAAGAGTTAGCTCAATCGGTCGAGTACTCGTAGTTAGGCCTCCCAGCATGTGAGGTCACGGGATCCATTCTCATCGACTCTCTTGGGGTTAGGCATGCAACGGCCGCGGGTGTGAGGCCCCTTCGGGTGGGTCCGCCAGAAATTATTCCGTGGATGTAGCCCGTCGGTCAAGCCGGTGCGTGAACCACATTGAAAAAAATAAAAAAATAAAAAAATTTGCATTATATATGTCTTTCACTTGTATTTTTTTACTTTACTACAATGATTTGTATGAGAGGTTAATGATTTGATGATGTATTATATTTTCAATTCTTTTGATGAAAGGTAATGATGGTGTTATCGATATTATCTTGTAAATTTACAAATATTGGAAGTTGTCAATGATCTTTTGATATGGAATTAATAAATATGATGAAATTACTAATTCAGGTGAATGATGCTCGTTTCTATTAATTTTCTTCAAAAATGTTATGCAATTAATTTCAATAGGTATATATGCTTCATTCGTATGTTTCATTGTGTTATTTGAGAACTATGAAATATGAGAACTATTGAAATAAAAGAAATATGAGAACTATTGAAATAAATGAAATCATTTTTAACTTTTTTGTTTGCACAAATATGCCTAACTTATAGGAGTGGCCTATGATATAATAAACTGCAACCCATGGGCATCTAAGTTGTCAAAATCACCCAGGGATCACACCCAGCCTGGGCCACGTCAACCCTTAGCATAACTATATTTGTTTGGTGTCTCCTCCCACCACCGTCAAGTTTCAAACCCTGGGATGTATAATAAATGGAAACCCTCGAATACCAATTGCACTAGTGGGACTTAATAGAAATTAATGAAATAATTATAAATAATATAATATAACAATTATACTAGCGCAAAATTAGATGCAAATTTAAGGTGCTAAATATGAATCTTAATGTGGTGCTAATGAGGAAGCAAAACTAGGAGATAAAATGGAATCCTAATTTGTCACAAATCTAGAAGCAACATTGGATGCAAACCTTGGCGCTAATTTGGAACCCAATTTTGGTACTATTGTGGAAGCAATACTAGAATCCAAATTAGAAGAAAAACTATATGCTAAATGGGAAGCTAAATGTGTCGTTCATAAGCGAAATAAGAAGCAACCCAAGGAGCTAAACATGAAACAAAATGTGGCACTATCATGGAAGCAAAAATGGGCGCTAAATGAGGGGCTAAAATGGTTGCAAAACATGGTGCCATTGTGGAATCCAAACATGGTGCTAATGTGGATGCAAACAAGGTTACAAAACTAAGTGTTTAAAAGGATGCAACACTTGGCGCTAACGAGGAATCCAAACATGGTGCTAACGTGGTAGCAAATATCTTTGCAAAATTGGATGTTAATGTGGATGCAAAACATGACTCTAACTAGGAAGAAAAACATGGCACACCATGGGAAGCAAAATTTGGCACCCATTTGGAAGCAAAACATGGCGCAAAATGGGAAGCAAAACATTGCACAAAATGGGAAGCAAAACAAGGCACTAATGTGGTATCACACATGGATGCAATACCAGACACTAATATGGATGCAAACATTACACTAATGTGGAATCAAACATAGATGCCAAACTAGAAGCTAACCTCGCGCTATTCTAAATGATAGATGGACGCAATTCTTGATGTAATTGGGAAAAGTGGATGCTAAAAATAAGCTAAAGGGGAGGATAATATTGGTGTTATACTGGAAGCTAAATGGGATTCTATTTGGGATGTTATTTTGGTTGAAAAAATGGACATTGATAGGGATGCTAAATTGTACGATAAATGGTACACTATTTGGGATGTTATTTGGGCGATAAATGGGACACAATTTTAGGAATTTTAAATATTTTCCATTAGGCACCAGGTTTAGCATCCACTTAGGCCGCTAAATCGAGAAAAATACACTAAAAAGGACATTAATTTCCAGCTTTGTTGTAGTGTTTCCAGTGGTAACCCATGTTGTTGACGTGGGACATTTGAACCTGTCAATAGTTTTGATGCCAAAAGGAGGGTTGGATGACAAGATGATCCATCTAGGGTCATTTTTCTAAAATACATTAATATCCCATGGCTCCTCTCCACATCTTTGTGTGGGGTGTTCGCTTGATTCTTCTTAGACCAACAAGTTACATTTCAAAAAGGACAGTTGATCTATTGTCAAATTTAATTTGATGGTGAAGGGAAAGTCTCTGCTTTCAAGCATCTTAATCAATTCAACATCACACATCAAAAATATTGAAGTTGTCTAGAATAATGAAATATGCCAATTGTTCTCCCTCACCTTAGAAGGGCAAATTAAGGATTGGTATAGGATATTACCAACGAAGTCAATTCATAGTTGGAAAAAATTCATGGAAATCTTTATCATTGCTATTAAAAGTTATGATTATGAGGAACTTTCCATTGAACTTGAAGGAATTTGTAAAAACAAAAATGAATCTTTGGGTGATTTCTTTGAAATGATTATGCAAATATACTATATGTTTCTTGAGAATGATAGAGTATATGACCAAGAAACTCTTGACTAGTTTTCATACCTTCTCTCTACCCCTAAAGAAGATGGGTTACCCTTAGATAATTAGAAAAACTTACATTTGTTAAATAATTTACTACATGATACATTACCCCCATTGATTGTTGAGACAAACCCCTTACAACCACTTCATAATCACTAAAAGAAAATGGTTCACCTCTTGTTGAAACTAATAATTGATAATGCATTGGTCTACAAAATACCATTGAATAAACCAATTTTGGGAATGCAAAGGTTTCTTACCTACATGAAATTAATTGTCCATGCTTTAATTCAGATTTACGTAATGAGAACTAAACTACCTTCAATCATAAAGAAATCATTTTAGTCATAAATACCACACATGTTGAGCTTTGGGTCCCTTATACTCTGCAATCTAATTTCAAAACACAATTCAAGGGTAGTATTCTAAAGGATGATTTCAAGACTAATTTTAATGAATAATTAATGTATGGGATTGCTATGGATGTGATTGATAGGTTAGTATTAAAAAAAGGAATCACATGTTCTCTAATGAAGGTCATGAACTGATAAAAGAATGTGGAGAAGACATGGTTCTTAACCAATACTCTACCATTCAAAAGGATTTGTCACTGGAATTTAGGAAATCCTTTAACTCAAAGTGGCAGAAGAACAATGATGTTTCTTTATAATTTGCATAATCTATTCACTCTGAAAATCAAAACAATAATGAATATGTTGAATTCTATGCTAACCCTCTTACTGAAGAAATCAAGTCATTTTCAGAATATGGAAATTTCTATGCCATACACAAATTTGTTTGATAATGTCCACTTGTAGGAAAATCCACCAACTTATAAGGCAATAATACCTATGTCCTTTTTCCAAGAATTAAACACACAGTGGTGAGGGAGAGAAAAAATATTTCCAAATCTAGATTGATCAAAGACACATTGATGGTAGTAGTTCCTCCAATGTGCACAAGTTCGAAAACTCTTTGCACTCAAAATTTCTAGAGTATAATGAAACAAATATTGATAATGGAAACCATGTTTTTGAGTTTGAGCATCAATGCTTCATTCATGGATCTTAGACAAGCCAAAACTACTAATATATTTGAATAGATTCCAATGGTAGAAGGGATAGAGAATGAAATGAGTTAACACAAAATTACCTTGACCATCAATTCACCATTCATAGATCATATACAAACTAGAACTATTAATCTCTCTGAATCTATTCAATGGCAGAAGAGATAAAGAATGAAGTACATGAAAAATTTGAAAATATTTGTGGTAGGATGACACCAAATACATAACCCATCATCATGCACAATAAAGGGACTAACTAGCGGATTCAAGAAGCATTGTTAGTTGGATTTTCTTTAGATCCACAAGTTAATCTCCATGAGCAAGTACATCACTTGTCTTTGGAATCCTTTTCAATACTCCACAAATTTTGAAATTTCTTTATCAACATTATTGGAGATTTCATGGATTTATCTTTTGCTCGACGATTTCCTCAAACTAGTAAGTGTTGAATACTTTTGCATATGGATCATCTTCTAAATGTTTTAATTCTTTCAAATAAACATTACACAATACCTTAGTTGCATGCACCTACACAATGTTATGGTACTTTAATAGATATTGAGGTAATTAAATGGTTGCACCGGCCTTATGACTTCATATAACATTTCTCTATTGAGCTAGTGTAGGTTAGGGTAGAAGTAATATAGCTTTTATTTTTTTTCTCTCTAAGGTTTTAGGTTAGTTTATTTAGTTTCATATAAAGTTATCTAATTTTAGTTTAGGTTATGTCTTTTGATGGAATACTTTTCTACTGGTTACTTTTGCATAGTGGTTTTAATCCTTGAATAATGTAACCTTGATGGCAATAGTTATGTTATGTCCTAATTTTAAACTTAAAGTTGGCTTGATTCTTGGTTTTGTCTCTAATTTCACAAATAAGATGTGTAGAAGCCCTTTTTAGAAAGTCTCAAGGAATAATTTCCTTGTTTAGATTAGTCACTCTGTGTTAAATTTCATGAACCATATATCTACAGGCCAAAATGAGAGCTATCTGAATAGAAGTATGCAGTGGAATTATCAAATCAATGTAAACTGAACAACAGATTAATGACAGAAATTTCACACAAATCAGGCAAGTATTGCTCATATTATCATAACATTAATCTTTATTAATTAATCAGTAATACAATGGTAATACAATAAATAGAATCCCAATACTGTGAATAAGATTCAAATTCACCAACTTAATCTGACTGGTTAGCTAAATCAGAGTGGAAATAATCACAGCTGGAGCTCACTAGTTAACTCTAGATAACCAAATCAGTCTAGAATTAGTTAACTGATGATGGTAGGTGAGGGTAGGTGAATAATGGCGCCTACTGTCCCATGAATCATGCAAATTGGTGGTAATCTAACTGAATGTGATCTAACTGATTGTAACTGAAGCATAATTGAGCATGACTAACTACCTACCACAACAAATTGAAGGTGATTGTTGGTGGCACTCAAAGTGGGATCCTATAGTGTAGGGATTGGTCCCTAGGGCTCCTAAACTTATGCAATCAGGTGTTGTAAGTGGAATACGACCCTTAGGTGTGTCCCCCATGTACTATTGGGTAATGATGACCTTTTAAGCTAGGCTAAATGAATCAAATAAACTTATGTGGGTAAATGGAGGATTAATTAATCCTAACACCCTCCCTTAATCCTAACTTTGGACAACTTGGGCCCTGGAAAATGGGCCAATAAGTCACCCATACAATCTAAATGAAATAAAATGTTGCTTGATAAACAAGGAAAATGGAGAAAATATCATGGGAAACACCTCCCCCCCCAACAACAAAAAAGAGAGAGTAGATGATCAGGAAACAATGAGTCAAGCCTTTACATTGAGAAGAGATATGAAGTAAAAAAATCTATTTTTAGTGAAGGACTTGGAAAAAATATCCGCAATCTACTCCTTTGTAGGGCAGTAATGCAGTGTGATGGTCTTGTCATGCACTAGTTCCTGAATGTAATGCTTTGTCTGATGCTTTTGAACTGGATCACTTGGTATCATTTTGGTACTCTAGTTGTCATAATAAATTACTACTGAAGGTTAAGTGTGAATCCCAAATTCTGTCAAGATGTCATGCAACCAAACTTCCCGAATAACTGCATTCACAACCCCCCTATACTCTGCTTCTACTGAAGAGAGTGCAAGAGTTGCTTACTTCTTACTGAACCAACAAATTGGCCCAGATCCCAACATAAACACAAAACCTAAAGTGGATTTCCTATCATTCCCATCTCCAGGTCAATCTGAATATGTGAAGCCAATGAGATCTAATTGTGCATCAAATGTATAATGGATCCCTTAATCTCTAGTACCCTGCACATAGTGCAAGATATGCTTTGTTGCCTTCC
Organism: Pseudotsuga menziesii; assembly: GCA_001517045.1. Classification (NCBI taxonomy): domain Eukaryota; kingdom Viridiplantae; phylum Streptophyta; class Pinopsida; order Pinales; family Pinaceae; genus Pseudotsuga; species Pseudotsuga menziesii. Next base: position 120,894 of record LPNX010447749.1, read on the forward strand.
AATGTAGTTCATGTGGCTCTTACATGTATCTGGAAACAACACTCACAACATAGGATATATATGGTCTCAAATGTGTGAGGTATAGAAGGATCCCAATGAGCTGTTCGGAAAGAGTGTTGTCGACCAATGGTGTGGAACCACCTTCTTCTAGCCAAATGCAAGATAGGAAGGGAAAAGGAGTTGCTTTATAGTCTTCCATGTGGAATATTTTAAGAAAATCCAGTGAGTATCTAGACTGTGAAATCATTATTCGCGAAGTATTTTGACTTACTTCGAGACCAATGAATTGTCTCAATAGTCCTAGATCTGTCATAGTGAATGCTTTATTCAAAACTAACTTGATGCTTCTCAATATAGCAGCAGAGCTACTAGTAATGAGGAATTCATCCACATATAGGACCATAAAAAATAATGAGCCTTGTTTCTTTTGCATGTAAACATTGCATTTAGGTTTGCATCTCTCAAATTTTTGTGACATGAGAAAGGCATCCATCTTGGAATACCATGCCCTTAGAGCTTGTTTGAGCCCATAGAGAGATTTCCTCAGTTTGCATACTAAGGATGAATCTTCAATGTACCCATTAGGTTTTTTAATGTAGATATCCTCTTTCTGGTCACCATGGAGGAAGGCACTCTTCACATCCATGTGATGTACCTCCCACCTCTTTGAAGCTGCACCTGCCAATACTAGTCTGATGGAGTCCACTCTTGCTATTGGAGCGAATGTCTCATTGTAGTCCAGCCCATGGACTTGTGAGTATCCTTTTTCCACCAACCGAGCCTTGTACTTGGTTGTGGTTCCATCAGATGCTATCTTGGTCTTGTAGACCCATTTGCACTGGACTAACTTCCTCCCAAGAGGCAAGGTGACAAGCTCCCAAGTTTTGTTGTCCTGCAGCGAATCAAATTCCTTATCCATAATTGCTTGCCATCTTGGATCATGGCAAGCCTATTTTAATGATTGAGGATCTGATGCCATCATCATGAAACACCTCTTTGGGAGAAGTGGATCTATATGGGAGAGTGCAACATGTATCTTTCGATACTTGGACCTTGTTCTTCTTCTATCATCTGGATCCCCAACAACAGCCCTAACTGCTTTAATGAGATTTTGGGCCCATTTAGGCCTCTGATTTGGAATAGATGTTGGATCTGGATCTAGATCCTATTGAGGTGTAATCTCAATATCAAGATCATGTTGATATTCTTCCTCATCTTCTGAATATGAAACATTAGACAATAAATATGTATCTGCAAATGGAAATAAAGGAGATTTTATACCTTTATATGCTTCGAATGATAGTTGAGATTGCACTAGATCTAAGTATGGCATAAAGTGTGAGAATGCATATTTTTTGGAGGCATGGATCACAACACCCTTCTCTATAGTATTCCCAGTTGAGATATATGAGATCTCCACTGAGTCAAGACCAAATACCACTCACTTTGGTGAGCCAGTATGTGTCATTTGATATACATATAACAAATTTGCTGCAAGAGAGGACACATAGAGCACATTTTTTAACTCTCCATGCTAGATTTTAATAGAACATCTCCCTACAACTGGGATCTATGAATTATCCCCCATATGAATGCCAGGTCCTCTTGAGATATCTGGAGAGGTGAAGGATTATTTGGAAGCAACCATGTGGTTTGATGCTCCTAAATCGATTAGATAAGCCTTTGACTGAGAGAAGATTGCTTTCAAGGCATGGAAGCTCTCATGTTCTTCTGTATGTTTTCCATCTTCAGACTTCTTTGCGCTTTATGGAAGAGAAATATTGTTCTGTTCGAGGAACTTTGACAGCTGACCAATGGTTTTATTCATGCATTGGCTCTCTGGATGAAAACCTCTCATACAATAGGAGCACTTAGCTTTCTCAAATTTATTATTCTTGTTCTTTTTGGAACCTGAGGCTCCATTGGAAGAGTTATGTTTCTCCTTTCAATTTGAATCATTCTCCTTCCCTTTAGCTTACTCTTTCCCAAATTCTCCATCTAAGAGGGCTTGATTCTTGGAGGCATTGATCACTCCCATCTGAATCAATTTGTCTTACTCCTGGTTCAATGAATCTGCAAATGCATCTAGAGAAGTTATTTTCCAATTTGGGATGATAATATTCTAGAGTGGAATGTGGATACAAAGACTAAGAAATATGAGCCAATATTTCTCAGAATTGATAGCATAATATGTTCATCCTTCCTCTCTATGCCACATTTCTTGCATTGCAAGACTAGGGCTTTGTATTTCGAGAAGAACTCTTAAAAATGTATTGAAGTTGCTGTCCTGGATTGCAATGAGCTCATTCTCAATAATATGTCCTCTAAGCTCATCTTGTTTTCCAAATAAAGATTCAAGCTTGTACCATACTTCCTTCAGAGTTCTGAGTCCCTCAAGGTGGAACAACAACTCCCTAGAGATTGGATGCACATGAAGTTCAAGGCTTCATCTGGCCTATTTAGAAACTTGGATTTCTCAACATATTGTTGGGGCTCGACTTCTCTTCCCATTGTCATCCTAAACATGCCTTTGTTGTGCAAGGCCATCTGCATATATTACCTCCAATCAATGTAATTGAAGGGTGTAAGGATTCTAGATGATAGAGGAGTTGAGTTTTGCATTTCATTGTATGATAATTAACAAATCTTTAAGAGCTACGTAGGTACTTACAAAATCACTGCAAAAGAAACTTCAATTCACAAATATTTGTTAGTTCAAACCTTTCCACCTCAACATGTGCACCTTTTCAAAGTCTGTCACACCTGGATAGACTTCTTTGGACAGAATGCAAAGGGAGCAATGCAATGATTCCAGGAATTATGTGGAAACTTAGTTGCTTTTGGTGCAAGCATGGAGGTTTCAGAGGTTTGTTGTTGGCCTGAACATAGGCTTTGATACCATGCTAAATTTCATGAACCATATATCTACAAGCCAAAATGAGATCTATCTGAAAAGAAGTATGCAGAGGAATTATCAAATCAATCTAAACTGAACAACAGATTCATGACAAAAATTTCACACAAATCGTACAAGTATTGCTCAGATTATCATAACATTAATCTTCATTAATTAATCAGTAATGAAATGGTAACATAATAAATAGAATTCGAATATTGTGGATAAGATTCAAATTCACCAACTCAAACTGAATAGTTAACTAACTTGGAGTGGAAATAATGACAACTGGATCTCACTAGTTAACTCTGGATAACCAAATTAGTCTACAATCAGTTAATTGATGATGGTGGGTGAGGGTAAGTGAATAATGGTGCCTACACTCCCATGAATCATGCAAATTGGCGCTAATCTAACTGACTGTGATCTAACTGATTGTAATTGAAGCATAACTGAGCATGGCTAATTACCTACCACAACCAACTAAAGGTGACTACTGGTGGCACTCAGAGTGGGATCCTATAATATAGGGATGGGTCCTTAGGGCTCCTAAACTTATGCAATCAGGTGCAGTAAGTGGCACATGAACCTTAGGTGTGTCCCCATGTACTAGTCGGTAATGCTGACCTCCTAAGATGGGATAAATGAGTCAAATAGACTTATGTTGGTAAAGGGAGGATTAATTAATCCTAACACTTTGACACATACAACCAAAATTTGGTATTCTGGAGGTCACAATTAGGACTTGTTGAACATGTATGTGTTTTCCTCATTTAAGACAGTTGATTTTGTAAAAGGATTAATCATTGGCCTTTCTAAAGAGGGACATAATTTTAATGCACTTGTCATGATAAGAGATTGTCTTTAGTATGCCCATGTGATGATGTCCCTTTTGTTCATATCTTTTCCTTTGCATTTATGGAAATTCAAGACATAATTTATCAATTATTTGAATTTTCTTCACATAATCAAAGGAAGTAGACCCTACTGCATGTATTCAAAGCTACACCTCCACAAACTAGACAAAGGATATGGAAGCACAAAGTCCTCACATATTTTATTTCCTTGATGTATTGAATACAATGCCCATTGGATAAGGCATGTTCTATGAAACAATTCAAATTAACAGACTTGGTGTTGAGAAAGCTAATCGCATTTATACTTTTGATCTTAGCCAGGTTCATGAGTTAAAGCATGTATAGAAATTAGTTGATTCTGCTACTAAATACTATTTCTTGACATGCAATCCCATGTTAGAGACAGTATGAAAGAGAGGTTGAGATAAACCTTTCTTTTTTCATGTACTATCATATTTTAGAGATGGTCCCTGGTCAAGTTTCATCCACACCAAAGCTACAGTATTATATTAAAGAGGTGATAGGTAGTGAAGCTTTTCCTTCATTGAAAAGGGACAACCAATACTAAGACTACTAAAAATTTGATAACTAGGTCACTCTTGAAAGTAATGATACATGCAATATCCCTTGAATATGATGAGAAGACTGGAGATACAAAAGAAAATATGTTTCCTCATAAGCTTCCTAATTCAGGAATATAGAAATTGTTGTTAAAATTCATAAATTATGAAAATCAATATTGCTCCTCGAAATTCACAATATTTCTCTTGAATACACACCAGTTGACCACTACATAGGTTAGAAATAATAAGAACATATCACTTGATGTGACAAGAGATTTCCAAACTACCAATTTTGGAAAACTTCTAAGCTCCAAACCCAAACCTTTCATAGACAATGATTAGTTTAATACCATCAGAGACGTATACTTTTTAGAAGGGCATTATTTTGAAGCCATCATGTTAAAATATATTCGACAAAAACGCGTATAGTTAACTAATGTTAACTATTGTGAATGTGAGGAGATAATGGTGTTGATACTAGCCATGTGTTGATAATAACATCTTTATTTTAAATAGGTGCTAGCAAGAATTTTGTCTTTGGACGACCATGTTCACCTTGAAAACAATGGACCTCAAAGAACACCAACCTCTTACAAAATATATGGTATGAGTTTTCTTGTAAAGGCTGCAACATCCTCAATGAGCTTTCAAAATCTCAAGGGGAAGTAGAAATAAATCCTCAATCAATTATAGTACAACAAAGGAGATGGTTACTTGAGCGAAGAATCATATTTAGTAAACATCACTATGGACAACCAATTAATCGTCATGGTCAGGTATGCACATTATTTATGATTCATTCCTAGTATTATTGGATTATCATAGTCACTTTCACAATGTCATTAGGACCTCACCAAAATCATTTTGTGCTCAAAATATTCAACACAACCTGTAAGTTTTTCATACTTCCTACTATGAACCATTTCATGTTTATTTAATTCTTTCAACATTTCTCTGCATGACATCCCATATGTCGAGACTTGCTTCATTTCATAACATTCTTTAGATTTAAAAATCCCTAGATGGTTGCTTTGACACTCTATGACATTTAACGTATATGTGCCAAATGTTAGTGTAAGTTAGGATAGGGTTGCATAGCTAGTTTTATTACTTTTATGCTTTTCAGGATTGAAGATTTTGATTTAGTTTTAGTTCTAATTTCACTTGATTGGTCGTTAATACCACTAGAGTACATAGTTACAGGTTGAATGTTCTATTTGTTTATTTTGCATGTCCTGTCTAAATAGTGGTTTTATTTTCATGATCAACTAAGGTGGCTTTGATTCAAAGGAATCAATTCCTTATGTGTCCAATTTTGGAGTTTGGATTTTGTATGCATTTTTCTTGATTTATAATTTGAGTTGCATGTAGAAGAAAATTAAAGGAAATTCATTCCCCTTCTCTACTAAGATCTTGGCAGCATGAATTTGACAACAATTGGTGAATATCATGCTTTACTGAGAAAAGGAAAAAATTTGAACGATTAAATGCAACCAATTTCTTGGAAATTTTGATATAAACTTGGATCCTAACATTCAAAAAAATTGTTTAGAAATCTACTTTTGAATTATGCCTATGGAATTTACGCATATTTCTGCTATGAATATATTTTTCTTTCTTTTGGGACAATTAAAATATGCCATTAATGATTTTCTTATGTAGGTATAAACATCTAGTTGACATTATGTGTCTGATTTAAATTAGTTATGCTATGCGCTCAAACATTAATCTAGTAGGAGCGTTCTTGTGTTTATTCGAGATCTATTGACAATCTCATTCCTACTATTCTCAGAGCATATATCCTTCCATGGGAAGGCCACGCCATCTTCATGGGCAATTCATATTTCCAAGCAAAAATATTGAAATTCAAATAAGATAATTGGAATGTTAGAGGATAGTTGCATCTCAACCTACAATGTTGGATTGCATTTAGAGTGTTGACACTCTTATGTATTTCACATTGAAGACCCTATACCTCGATGAACAGATCCCACAAGGATAAAGAGAATGCATGAACTAAGACAAGATGAAGTGAAAGGAGCAGTGGTAAGCATTGCTAATGTCTTAATAATCATAAAATGATATAGTGTTTAGTTCTTGAATGTCCTGGAATGCAACTTCACAAAGATTAGTCATCAGGAACTAAGCAATAAAAAAACAAAATGAAATTCCTAAATAACCTAGTGTTGAAGCCCACTTGAACGAGTTGGTAAGGATGTAATTTTTCACAAGGATTAGTATTTTCCAATAGCTACATGAATACTTTTTATGTTATTATGCATGAATTTTCAAGCCACGTGAAATGCTAACATTCACGTTTTATGTTCATAATATTTGCATTTACTTATTGTCCATCTTTCACTCGTGGTAAAAGAACCGAGCTTTTAGTTATATTCTAATTTCAAGTTGAGTCTTATCTTTTACCAGTAATTACGTAGTTGGATTTGCATTCCACCACTATGCTTGGTTGTGGCTAAATTTTTGTCTGGAAATTTGTCTTCCCTTGAAGGAAACTTGCATTTTCAATTTGTTGGATTTGAACTCATCAACTGTGGTTGACTGTGCACTCTTTTCCTAACACTTTTGTCTTACTTTAGCAACAACATGCACATGCTTAAAAAATTGTAGGCCCTTCTCGGTTTATGTGCTTACTTGAAGGATCTTTTGAAGACAAAACAAAAACACTTTGGAACAATGTAGTAGCTACTGGGCATTAGCCTAACAAAGTGACTAATTATTGGTCATCCTTACATGTTGGATAGTGGTATATTTTAATGTGTCATGGATACACCCACACACTAAGCAACTGCTCAAGTGAAAGGTGAGAAGTCAAAGTCTACAAGATGAAAACTAAAATAGATTGTTAACTAGGTGCAACAAATAAATAAAACAATCCCAAGAGAAGGCAGGAATCCTAGCAAGTGTTGCAAAGTTAATGCTTCCCCATGCATTGTATGTTTATATACGTGCAAAATAAATGAAAAGGTGTGGGAAAAGAATCTAGCCTTTAAAAGGGACACACAAATAACTCCAATGGGGCTATGGACACTCGGTGGCATGGGAAATATCAATGATGTCATGTTGACTCTTGACGCTATGGACACTCGCAGGAAGCGAAGCAACACCCGATGGATAATAATATACACACCTAGTGAAAATCCATCATATTTCAAATCTACATCAGCCCTATTATTAATATTTAATCCTAGATAATTGATGTAATTTGAGAAAATAAACCTCATTATCAGTTCCTCTCTTGACACAACATATGAGTTCCACTAGTAAGCTTGCAAGTATCATCATTAAATCCACCACAATGAAAGTTTTGAAGTACTTTCTTCATGCTTGTTTTGAAATAACCTTAAAGGTGGGAATGCAGTTATTTATATTTCATGACCATAATTCGGGGTAAATTAGAAGAGATTATGGGTGTGTTGCCATTTGTTGATCCCTCAACTGCTCCCTAAGCTCACCAGTTTGGGGCCCCTCTTCCTTTCTCATAATCAATTTTTTTAATTGCTTCGTTCATCGCTAATATTCTCTTGTTTTTTTTAACATGGATCATTTTCTACTTGAACTAATGGTTCTTGCTCGGCTTCCTGTTATTGTGCTCCACTCCATGTTGCAGTCATGATTGAGTTTGATGGTATGATTGTTGAGTTGTTTGCATCAGAAGTTGGCTCTTATTTCATGTGTTATATTTACATATGTTCTTGCACATGTTTTTTTACTATCCATGGCCTATGAAAGTGTCATACATATTTTCCCAAGTCAATTATAGCATCTACAAGACACAAGATATATTTGAATTGATTTTCATAAAGAATTGACACTTATGCCAAGTGATCAGTACCAGGTGCTCCGAAGATGCAAGTGTTGACAGAACTAAATTTGGGTAAAGCAATAGTAAGAACATATCCCATAATTCCCTTGAAAAATGTTTTTCGCTCTTAATATGGGGAATATGCCAAAGCAATTTTTTATTTTATTTTTTATCTTTAAGACATGCCTACTATAGGTTTATGAAACCAACGCAACTAATGGAATTTGAATCCAAGTTCCAAAAGCACAAAAACATGCATTGGTGATTTCTTGTTGAACTATGGCGTTGGGCCTCATTTCTTACAACAACTACTAAAATGATATCAAGTAGAGTTACATGATCACTCATTAGAAAGCTCTGCCTATCCTCTTTGTACTACAAAAGGAAACATCTCAACAACATATCATATGGACAAACTATAGATTTTATAACCCAAATATAAGACAAGGTTTCATTAAAATATCTTCAAAGATGCAACTCACCTAGCTATGTTTTGGAACTAGTGGTGAGTCAACACTATGTAAAGTAAAGTTTGATTCAGAATTACTCTTTTCTTTTAAATAAAATTTTGCATTATATAACCTTTCAAAAGTGTGATATGTTGCATCCATAATTGGTTTTTGATGTGACACAAAAGATAAAAGTGGTGTGATGTGCGATACGAAAGATAAAAGTGGTGTGACATGCGATACAAATAAAAGTGGTGTAACATGCGACACAAAAGATAAAAGTGGTGCAATGTGCAAAAACAATGAAATGTGACCTTCATATTTTGGCCATAACTTTTTACTTTGGCCTCCATTTTGAGTGTTCATTATACCGTTGAAAAATTATCAATAAGATCTACAACTTTGTTTCTATAATTGTTTGAAAATTACCTACTATATGGTTTAGAAATTGCAAAAAAAAAGAGGATCGCATTATCAATGACCAAAATGATCAATTTGACTTAAAACTTTATATGGTGCATAAGTGAAAATTATAATGAAAGGCGGTTTAAGCTTATGTGGTTGCATACGAAAACACTTTATATGCACATGTAGCCAAGGGAGACACCTTCATATTAATCATTAAATGTAGATTTTACATTTAATATATTTCATATAAAATCCAAAAAGGGCACTCAAATAGTTGGAAAGACAAAAAGAAAAATCAAGAGTCGAGAGGAAGAATTGTCAAGAAGGTTACGAAGAGATCTCTATAAAATAAATGAAGGGAAAGGTTACGAAGAGATCTCTATAAAATAAATGAAGGGGATGGAATAAGGATTTTTTTATCTAAATTTTCATGTACTTTTAAGTGAATAATGTTCATTTCTTGATTATGAACAATAGTTCAATAACTTAATATCCAATTTAAAACAAGTTATATTCCATTAGGATCAATATATATGTAGTGAATAAGAGATATGAGATGATACAATGCCATGGAACCATGTGCTTTAAATAAACATTGACGGGTCACAATAGATTAATAGACATACATTTTCATTAAGCCATGTCACTTCATTAAATGTGTCTTTTCATTATTATTATTTAGAATTGTATATTTATATATTTACATTCATTACATCGCCTACCCCTTTAAAAAGGATAAGTCTAAAAATTCGACGAGTTTGCTTGTTTAGTGAGTTTTTGACTGGAATCCGATGATTTATTCTTTAATAAATTTGAATTTAGTGTTGTTCAAATTGTGCTTCTAAATGCATAAATGGATCCAATGCCCTCAGATACCCCAGGGCACCCAAATTATGCAAGTTTAAACATTGTTCTTGGAGATTTTAAAAATTTCTTCAAAAAATTATCAGATTCCTTGGAATGTGTGACGAAAAATGCTATTGGGGAATGGCGAAATTGTCAAATGTTTAGCCTATGCAATTTTAAAATGCTTTGTCTTGAAAACATACAAAATTTATGTCTTGATTCTTGCTTGTAATGCCTTCTTAGGATTCTTCATTCATCATTGTTGAGGGCACAAGGCAATGTGATCATCTAAGTGATGAGCAGAGTTGTCAAACTATGTAAGGTTCAAACCACCCTAATTCGATATTTTGTGATTTTGTTTGACAATGAATTCTATGATGGTAGGATTCCATACTTGAACTTCTCACCAATAGAGTAGGATCTCTACTTAGCTTTGCATATTTATTTTAACTTCAGTTAGTTTGTTGATGACATGTATAATTATGATGATGATAAAGCATGCTTGTATATGGTGTCATGTTCTCGAAACCTTTGTCTTTTGATGCTTATGGTGATTTATTTAAAAGTAAAATTTCAATTGGATTTGTATTGGTTCACTTCTCTAATGTCTCAATTTTTACCTCTGATGACTTCTTTATTTCAATGAGATCAATCATTGTTTCTTTATCAATCAAGGATTCCTTGCAAATAGATTCCTCTAACTTATTCTATAGCAACTTCTTGTCATTCTTTAGCTTATTGATTTCTGTGAATAACCTCTGAGTATGAACCTTTAAGCTTAAAAAGTATTCATTATTTTCTAGATTTTTGATTTTTTGATTTTGTCCTTAAGGTTGTGGTTTTCTGACTACTCTTTTTTTAATCATTTGGTTTGCTTACACAACCTTTGATTAAGTTTCCTTAAGTTGGAAACTTCTTCATATTTTTCTAATAATTGATTCTCGAGATCTTGATTCTTCTGTTCCAACTTTTGAGTACATTGTTTCTTATCCATTAACTTCATGATTTTTACAAGTAGTTATTTATTATGAATTTTTAAGCAAGTAATTTCTTCATCTTTTTCAGTGATAATTTTGTCACAATTTTTTTGTCAAACTTGCAACTTTTGGCTATTTTTAAACATCACGTGTGGTATATCCTTGAGGTCTTCTAGAGAGAGCACTTATGAGCATGGGTTCATTGAAATGTTAATTTTTTCTTCTTATAGGAGAATGTCAAAAAAAAATTCTCCATGTTTAAAATGAATGTACCTAGTGATTCTAGCCAAGTTGAACGAAGAATTATGTCAACTTCTCTTTTATACATAGTTGTAACATTGAATTCATATATGTATTTATAACTATCAATTGTTACAACAGAACAATTGACATAGAGAAGCCTCCTGTCTCTAAATTTCCTATGGTATTCTTTGATGGAGCTACGACAAATTACATTGGTGGAGCGGGTATATGTATTTGGTTAAATGATCATCATCATTTTGCTTTTAATCTTGGATGTGGGAGCAACACTAATACAAGAGCAGAACTTTTAGCACTCTGGGCATCATTACGGGTCGCCAAAGATATTGGGTTGCCTTACCTACATATCTTTGGCGACTCCTATGTGATTATAAATTGGGCAAAGGGGGAATCCACCCTTGACATGGTGAACCTTGAGGCTTGGTGCTACAACACCAGACTTCTCATGTCCTCATTCACCTGGGTGGATTTCAATCATGTCTATNTTCAGCTATTTTAGAATATGCTCATTCTATTTCAGTTATTTATCTCACGGATTCTTTGAGCTATTTCTGGTTTTGCTGAGCAGCAGTTACAGGAATTTTGAGAGTCACATACCTGCTTTGGATAAGGTGTTTGGGGCTCTTGTTATATTCTCTATGGACATATATCTGACTGATGTTATTTATTGCTCACTTATGAGAGGACCTTACATGTACTGATACCCAGGTGCTAAGTGTATTTTTTACACATCTTGGGTATTGTTTTATCTCTGTTTTGAACTGTCATGTAATGTTTTTTTTACTGATCTGCTTGACCCATTGGGGTTTGAATAGCTGACGGAAGATGTACAAGGTTACCTTTGATCCAATAGAATATCCAGGAACTGTTTTTTTCGACTGAAAAAAAACTATCAATTGTTACAAGCCCTTAATTTGTTACAAAAAATGTCTTTCTTTTCAATTATACTTGGCTCTAGAATCATTAATTGATTGACAAAATCCACATTAATGTAATTTCCTTTATGGCTCGCGCTAATAATGATGTTAATCCCTTTTTCTTAAATACTCCCTTTGAACGTTAATAATTCGAAGGGCAAATATTCAATACATTTATTGAAAAAACAATTTTTCTTTCATTTTATTAAAATTCATTTTTTCCTCCTTTATATATTCTACTTTAGAAATTCAGATATACTCTTGATATTGACCTTGACATTTCTTTCAATAATTTTATGTACACAATGATTTTTTATTTATTCTTTTGTTAGGCAAATGATGAATATTATAATGTCCACTCGATGTAGCTTGGGTACCCACTTGGGTGGTTGGTAGGAATAATTCTCACCCTCTCCACCCATGTTAAATTCTCGTGACATAATGCAATGTTGAGCCCCTATGTATTGACTATGTAAAAATGCAGTGGATTATGTAATTCTAGTAACGTTGAGCCCTAATGTATTAACTATGTAAAACTTAAGTAGATTATGTAATTCTAGTGACGTTGAATTAGAGTATTTTAAAAATAATATTGGTGCCAACTACTTTGCCTATAATGAATTAAACACTTTCATGCTTTAACATTAACATTAAACCCCTATAATACTGGTTCTTTATATTTTGAAGAATTTATGGAAGAGCAGCTAGTTGATTTCGGAAGCTATGATATGTTTATAGCTTTTTGAGTTTTTTGGACTTATAGTATCAAAGTAATCTTTATTTTTTTTGGTTTTTTGTATGAGCAATTTTTGGCTTTCTAGACTCCTATTTTTTGCATATAGTTGATGGATTACACTTATCTTAAAGTCCTAGTTTCAATAGCAGTTAATATTTTCATAAGATCCTAGTTTCAGATGGCCGTTAATGTTTTCATAAGATCAGTATTTTATTAATGTATAAGCCTTGTTGAGATAAAAGAAAGGCTGCATTTAAACTAGACATTTACAAATATAACTTTGATTTAACCTTTTGAATATCAAATTAGAATTTTTGTTTGTTTGTTTGAAGAAAACCAGTAAAAGTAATTGGCGGGAGTTCAACCTTAATTGTTTGATTTTTATTTGAAACTTCAATCAATGTTTTGTTGGCACTAATGCAAATATGGTGTTTCTTTTGACCTTCGCTCTAGGTATTGGCACTTGCACACCCTTCGATTTCGAAGAATGGTAAGGAGAAGGAGAATTCCAGCCAAAATTACGAATTCAACAGTAGGGCCCCAAAAACTATAAGCAGATCGTATGTTGGCGATAATTAGAGAACCTGTGCACAAAGGATGACACTCTACGCAATTTTCTAATGATGCTCGATTCAATGCCTTTCGGCGGCGGTGTCTATCATAGGATGGCTACATGAATCCACCACGGTAGGCGTAGGGACATCTGGACGGAAATGTGCCGACGACTGTAAGAATGGCACAACAGTACGGACATAATACACAAAAAAAAAAGTGTGACCGGTAGAGCATTAAACTGCAGGTAACCCTCGCTGCAATCTGCTTCTGTGAGATCTATTGCAGCGAACCTTTCTCACTATTCTTTCAATATTTTTGTCTTAAAAAATAATGGAAACTTACTCCCATATGATCTTCAGGAACCTTGATAAATGTAATTGATTCAAATGCTTGACAACGGAATGGTATTCCAGGTAATTTTGGCAGCAGAGTAATTTTTTTTCGTAAGAATTCACATTGTTGTTTTTTCAATAGAATTAAACCAATAACTTGATTTTCAAAATGGAATCAAAGTTATAATCTCCTTTACAATCAGATCTGTCCAATGCTCAAAATCTGTTGGGTATCAAGAACATAGCATGTCAAAATGTTTCTGACCCTATCTTCATACCAGGGAATCCGATACAAAAAAGATACATTAAAAAAGACAGGCCAGCAGATTTCAAGTACAAAAACTTAATAGGAGACTAATACAAAACAGTTTTCAGTATTCTCCTAGTAAATAGAGCAAGATCATGAAGATATCAAAGAGAAATCCTTGAATTCTTCAAAATATAAGAGTCCATCTGAGCCAACAGCCTTTTTTGATAAGTTATCAGCCAACGTGTTGAGTTCCCTGTAGACATGAATAAAAGAGATCCTGTAGAAAGTATCTATTAACTATTAACTGATGAGTACTGTAGCTCCACTGATCCAATACAGCTACTTGCAAAGGATTTTTACCTGTGGCCAAATCCGCACTGTTGTTATTTGCTACTACTTCTCTGGCAATTTTTTTTTCTCATTTTCCTTTAACAGTGCTATCTCTCTCTTCAATTTTTTATTCTGTTTTTTTAAATGGCCAAAAGCCCATGGTGGTGGTCAATGACCTGGGAATCAGAGAAGCTCTGAAAATATTGTGGCCAAAGGTCCGATCAGAAACAAGGCTCTGATACCAATGAAGCATATTGTGGCCAAAGGTCCGATCAGACAACAAGGCTCTGATACCAATGAAGCATATTGTGGCCAAAGGTCCAATATGAGATGATAGCAGTAGTGAATAAGAGATATAAGATGATACAATGCCATGTGATGGTGTGCTTTAAATAAGCATTGACTGGTCACTATGGGTTAATAGACATACATTTTCATTAGGTCATGTCACTTCATTAAATGTCTTTTCATTATTTGTTGTTTATCATTATTATTATTTATTGATATTATTATTATTATTACTATTATTTATATATTTTCCAAATTGTATATTTATACTTTTTCATTCGTCGCATTCTTCTAAAATTTTAATGAAGAGAAGCCACCTCTTGGCCCAACAATTTTCTGGAAAACTCTAATTCTTGTGCATATGCTGTAGACTGTTCTGCGCATTTGTGGAGCAGTTAGGGATTGTGTAAGAATGTATCTCACACTATAGACTATTCTTATGTGTAGTTACATTCTTATATATGTTTTTCTGAAAATGTTTATATAAATATGTAATTATAGGAGTGTAAGTAGTTGTTATAATACTAAACTATTTTGGGTTCGCATTCTTGCATTATTTTCACAGTGAACTAATTCATGGGATTCTGGAAAGAATAGGTTTGGTTATGTACTTACTTTACTGTTTCAAATGGTTTTGTTCGGACATTTGCATTTGCATTTGCACCCTAGAATAGTTGCATTTCATTCATTAGTTTAGAAAACGAAGCATCAGCAGTGAACCAAGCCATAACTGGTAAACCACAATCAATAATGGTTGTAACTTGTCGGGCAAGAATCTTGAAGGGTTCCCTATTACAAATGGTGTAAGGTCTAATTGGCACTTTTCACCGAGGGCATTTGGACTTATCAACACTTCTTAAGAAATGTTGTACTCCATTGGGTCAATTGCCCCCTATAAGAACATCGCCACAACGATGCCCTCTTTGAGCCAACTCCAAGCCTCCAAATAGGAATCCAAGCAACTCCATGCCATCTAGGACTCGATGCCCCACTCCAAGATGCACAACGCTCCTACTTTCAAGTAGTGCATTCTCCAACTAGTTAAGTCTCCATGTGGCCATCATAAAGGGCATCTACAAAACTATCAAGAGAACTCCAACACCTAAGGGTAGAAAACCAAGCCAACACCTATCTTAGGTCTATCTTAGGTCAAGCAATCACAAAGCAAGTTATCTCAACTGTGCAAACCCATCTTGAACCATCTCCCATGGTCCAATTCATCTTGAAACATTTAGGGGATGAACATTCGGGGGCCTATTCGTGGAACAAAGTGTTTTCACTCTTCCCATCAGGGATCAAACCTTATTGAGACATTGGCTCGTTGTGATAAGGCTCGAAAGGTAGGCGACACCTGGGATAGAGGCTCACCTCGGTGGGCTTCAGATGTCTCGGCCCCCTTTGAGTCATAAGTTATGTTAAGTTTGTTGAGCATTGGTTGTCATTGATGACAAACCATTAATGACAAAGGTAATGGTGATGGGCTTGATGTTCGTAAGAAATCATGTAGCGCCCTTGGGTCTTAAACCCACACACTTGGCAGTTTGTTGATGATGATGTACAATACTTTTTGTGGTAAGATGACTATTGGGATGTTGATGAAGTTGGAGCATGTGGATATTAACGTGGCTTGATATGCAAACCATTGAAGATAGAATCCCATTGCTTGTGCTTGATGAATATAACGTTGAAGCCCTTCTAACCTTGATAACGATGATCGTAAAGATGTGGAGCCTTTGGTAATGGCATATATTGTTGTTGAAGCCCATATCATGAGAAGATACTCATTGTACAAAAATGAGGGTGTGGAACTAGTTTAAATAAACTCATTGCAATTAGCACTAATGGTGAAGACGGCTCACAAGATGTTTTTAATCAAATCAAACACAAGTTAGCTTCAAATCAAAATTAAAAATCAAAAAATAAATTTTTTTGCAGGTCGGCTCAAAAAATATGATGGAAAATTAGTATAAATAGAGGCCTAACGTCCTCATTTAAGATGAACTATAATTCGAAGTTTAAGCTCTGGAATTCGTAGGACAACTGTGGCAACCGCAGTAGGGAGCAGTCTGATATTTTTGACAGGCACAGTCAGCACTTAAACCTCTGAAATTCAGGCATGTACAGTCCACTGAGGCAGCAGCTGTGAACTAAACCACAGATTTGTGAAGTTTTTATCTCTGATTTTTTGCAGCAGAAGTAAAGTCTTTTTCTCTCTGATATTTGGGTGAATAAGTTACATGTAGTCCTGAGATGGTCGAGGGTGAAAAGATTTTCTGATTTTGAGTAGACCTCAAGAGTAAAACTTGACTGATAATTCTCAGAATTAGCATATCTCTGGTTATTATGGGTGTACTTTAAATTTGCAGAAGTGTTTTTTTTATGAGGGAGTAATAGCAGAGTTGACAAGCTTTCTTTGAGATAAATTTACGAGTTTATAAAGTTTTTTGGGACATCTATAAAAGTTATTTTGTAACAAGGTTTTGCATGGAATTGAAGACAATGTCATGACAGTATGAAAAAGGTAAAATATGAAGCATTATTGTTAAGGACAAGAGTTGTGCATACCTGGACGAGATTATGTCTGAGAAAATTCTGCCTATGATAGCTACCTGGGATCAACAATTAAGTGTGGACAGTAGTAGTAGCTTGAACAGTGTTTTAGGTGGTGTGGAAGCAGTTGAACTCGAGATTATTGAGAATTTTTGTTCCTAATCCATTTTTACAGATCTTGAAAAGACACTCGGGAGTAACATGCAGCTAAGCATCATTTAGAATGAGTAATGGGCAGATTGAGCAAGGCATGTGAGCAGTTGGTTGAATAGTTGACTGAGATGACATGTGGCAACAATAATAGTTGATTCATGACATATGGGAGCAACAATAGTCAATTGATGATATGATAATGATATGTGTTGTGACAAGTATCTATATGTAGTACAAGCTGGGCCTTGTACTATTTTTCTTAGTTGGACCTAAGAAAAGACCAAGCTGAGTCTTGGAATAGAAGCCAGTGCTTCTCAATCAGTTGTAGCTGATGAAACCTTACGGTTGTAGCCATTTGAATCTAATATAAAAAGATTACAAAGTTTATACTGAGATGTGTCTCTGATGGTGTGACTTGATAGTATGAATGACATGTTTAAATTTGATGAATGATAATGATAGCTTAGTGATTGATGAAAGCATTGAAGTGAAATTGTTGAATGATATACATCTTAAGTATTTAAGAAGTTGAAATTGTCAAAAGTGTTGGCCCACCAATTCACCCCTCCTCTTAGTGTGCCATTGTGTCTAACAAAGTTTTCTTAATTGCTTAGATGATATTCTAAAACAATTTACAATGGTAGGATCATTGAAAGAACAACAAATATAGTCACACAAAAGAACACAAAGATTTATCTTGGGAAACCCTCGTGGGGGAGAAAACCCAACAAAACTTCCTCAGTATAGAACTCAACCAAAACAATGTAAAACCCCAAGACAACTTGTAAAACCCCAAGACAACTTCTCCTCTCTCTTTCTGGTGCACTTCTTCTTCTCCCTTAGCAAACTTGCTTGGGTGAAGTGAGTAGAAATGAAGGAGGTGCCTCTCTATTTATATTTGACTCTTGACTTGACCTAAACCCTAACTAGACCGACTTGTCTAACTGACAGGGCCGACTTGACTAGTAATACACCAAAATAATATTTATTATACTGACCATGGGTACTATTGACCCGACTTACATTTGGAGGTTCACAGAGGACCCAACTTTCCAAATATTTGTCATTCGGTGGAGAGCATGGAGGACTCTCATCACATGAAACCTTTAAGATTGGATTTTCAATTGAAGTCTCGTAGTTATCATCCATCTCAAATGTAAGGGATTCTTCTTCACTTGTATCACATCCCTGGCTATATCCCTCCTCATGATCATAGTCATCTTTTTCAGAAAAAAGGTCACAAGGTAGTAAACCTTCCAAACTATCATCATTATGCTCATTTGTAGGATTAGTACCAAAGTTTTTAGTGAGGTTATCCAATTGTTGACTATAATCTTCGACTTGACCCCGGGTTTCTGTGGTGACAAGAGGGAGCTGTCCAACTGCGTTAATGTACTCAGGCACTCTTGAATGTTGTTTTGCCTCTCTCCAACTTTCTCCGGAAATATCATGCATGTCATCTACATAGTTTATGTACTCAGGCTCGCTTGATGATGCTTTAGGACCACAACCCTCTGGAAAACCATGCTCCTGAATATAGCATGCATAATAGCAAGAAGATTCCTCATGGAAATCTCTGCACACCCTACAGAATGGTTTGTAAGACTCAACCATATTAGCAGCCTCTAGCTGATGAGGAGGCCTCTGCTCATGGTTGGGATTCTTTCTCTGCCATGTTTCTCTTGTAGGGAAAGTTCTAGGAGGTGGCAGAGGTTGAGTTCTTTCAATAGTTATGACCCTATTCTAAACCTCTTTAATCTACGCTAAGTGTTTCCTTTCCATGTCTTGCATTTTCTCTGTCAGGTCCACGAGCTTCTTCTCATATGCTTCGTTTGATGGCTCTTTCCCTTTATGTTCAACAGTTTTAAGAGGAGTTGATGATCTAGAGTAACCCTGATATTTGACTCTCCTGAAGGCTGCATATTCTTATCAATTTTAACGGCCAAATTCTGAGCTTGAAGTAAAGTGGTCGGCTCCTTGTCTCTAATCTGGTACTGGATCTTGCCACTTAATGCTTCTATGTAATAATCCAAAGTGGAAGCTGCAGGAGGAGCATGAGTGGCAGGGGTGGAATTTGACAACTCTGTGAACCTATTACTGAACTCATCCATGGTTTCCATTTCAGACTTCTTCATACTAGTCAAAGCTGCTACTAGATGTCTAGGTTCCCTTTTGCTGCCAAACTTTCCAAGGAAAGCAGTCTTGAAGTCTGCTATGGTAGTAAAAGAATTGTTTGGCAAATTATCATACTAGTTGCCAGCTTTGCCATCCAGAGACAGAGCAAACAAGGTCATGTAAAGATCTTCATGCTTGTCAATACCCCTAACATAAGAACCGCAGTGCCTGGAGAAATTTTTGATATGTTGCTCAGCAGAGACAGAGGCATCAGTGATATTAAAAGTCATAAGTTTGTCGATAGCCTTCTCGGGAATGTCATGAGGCTGACATGCTATCTGAGTAAAGTTGAGTTGAGTGAAAAACTCATCCATTGTGTTAAGGAAACAATTATTGTTCTGGAAATTTTCTAAGTTTTCTTGAAATAAAAAGTGGATGTCTGAAACAAACTCAGATCCAAGTTTTACAAGGATCCTACGAGAAGCTAGCTTGTTCAGTCTCCTCCTATAGACTTTTTCAGGGTCAGGGATGAAGCTGAGCAAACCTTCATAGTTTCTTCTAGTGGAATACCTTGAGGTGTTAACTGATAGTGGAGTCGCCAGGTGGATTCAAGTCTAATTCCAGAGAGTGATTGGACTAAAAATCTACCAAAAAGGGGAAAAAGTTAAAAAACTAAAAAGAAACAAAGGTCGTCCAGGAGCAAAAAGATTTGTCCCCGATAACGGCGCCAAAAGATGTTGTTCGCCGATCGCACACCAACAGCAGAAATCTTCCGAAAGCTGTCTCCTCACTTAGGAAAGTGGTAGAGGTGTGACCTTGGGGACAAGCACAGAGCTAGGTACTGTCACCTACTCGTAGCTCCTCCATTTAGGCTAACTCCTAATGAAGCCAAGGGGGGTAGTCCCTAACAAAGAGTTTTCTATGACTTAATGTTTAAGTTAAGTTTTTGGTGTGTGAATGATGTGGATGGATGTTGTTTAGGAGTTATTGTGATGAAGGATGTTTTATTATTATGAATTTCGAACACAAGACACAAAATAGCAATCCACGTTGCTGTACTGGATTAAAAGATGAACAATATGTCAAGACTTGTGAGATAAAGATGCATTCACAGATAAAGATTTTATAAGCTAAAGACAAATGATCCAGATGTAACAATCACGCATAAATTAATAAACCAGTTCCTTATGGAGTCAAAATACTGCAATGCTTAAAGAAATAAAACCAAGTCCTGAAATAAAGCTAGTGGATGTTATGCGAGTGCTCTTGGTATATTTTAAATGTTTTTTAAATGGTCTTGTTTAGGGCTTCAACGAAAGGTATCAAAAGATCAACCGAGAAAATATTCCAAGTTAATTCGTTGGAGACATGATGGCCCGCCTAGTATCTCAGATTGGTGTCGCGAAGATTGACCAGCTAGTTGAGACTCTAGACAGCGGGGAGTTCCGACGCCTTTACTAGGAATGACTTAGGAAACTTTCTACAATGCCAGTGCGTTGGTTACAGGATAAAATTTTATTATGATGAGTCTTGTGAGATTAACAATCCAATGTCGTTTTTGGGTACTTCGATTTTTAGGTCGGTCAGAGCATACTCCGGCAATGAAACAATGAGATTAATTAATTAGAGGGGAAATGTGAGTCGGAGAATTTTATTAAGTAAATTGATTAAAACCCTCTGACAGAGAGCGCTCTTGACTTTGTCTTATGACAGAAGTTCAAGAGACTTAGCTAAGTTATATGCTTGATGCAAGGATATGCAGTGGGAATGCTCTCCGATAGAGAGTGCTCTTGACTTGGATTACGACAAGTTCAAGAGACTTTAAAGATTAATTAATTAACTTACAAAAACAATAAAAAGACTAATCTACCCAAGAATCTCTTTCAGGTTTTTTAGGCCTTCATCGGGAGAGCATGGGGGTAAGTAAAAACCGAAATGAAAGACAACTCTCCGATAGAGAGCACTCTTGTTCCACAAAGTGAGATTCAAGAGATTTCTACTTTAAACAGTTGATTTACTTATTTGAAAGATAAAAAACTTAAAAAGATGAAGTAATCAACTTAGTTAATGAAGCAAAATGGGATAATCTAACAATTAGTATTCTAAGAGAAATAATGCAATTATTCTAAGCAAAAGAAAATCTAATCTAAAGCACATAAGAAGATAAGAACACGACAAACCTCCCCGAATGGGTGAGGTTGAGAGTGGGGGCTTAAAAACCCCACTCAAACAAAAGATAAACTTTATTGAAATTTACAACTTGCCTTTAGGAATTCAACCTTTGAAAAGACTTTTGAAATAAAGCATGAAACTTTTTTATTGGACTTTATGTAAAAAAGAGAGTGATTTACTTTTTATTTAAAACCCTTTCTTCAAACTTGCAAAAATGGGCAAAAGAAGATAGAAAAAAGCAAAAAAGGGGGCAAAACAAGGCTGAAACAAAGGAGAAAAGAGGGGAAAAAGGGAGGAATAAAAACAGGAAATTGAAAGCAAAAGATGGGAAGAATAGGGCAACGAACTAGACAATCATTGAGTTGCAAAAAATGGTGAAAACGGGGCAGGGAAAGAAGAGAAAAGTGGCTGTCATAAAAATGCAAAAAGAGGGTAGCGAAGAAAACCAAGAAGGAAAGCACACAACAAGGTGGAAGAAGGCCAAATCCAACCTAGAAGAAGGGGGGAAAATCACTCAATAATCAACAAAAAGGTGGGATCAACCTCCGAACAAGGTGACCACTAGAAGCACTAGTCCCAAAACCATCCAGACTAGCTGGATGTACGCAAGGTTGCTAGTGGGGAAAGAGAAGTAGCCACAAAATTATGTGGCACTTGGGATCAAATCCCAAGCTACTTTCTTAGGTCAAAACAAACATGAGATACATGGAAATATTGGAGAAAGGAGAAACTTAGATTAAACTGAAAAAGTAACCGGAAATATTTCTTTTACTCGATGGATTAGGCAAAGAAGCTTATGCTTCTCGATTTTCCTGAAAGCAAATGACTCCTTGTGGAACCTGCAGAATGAATGTTAACCATAAAATAGCCCCTGTATATCGGACGATACCTGAAAGCATACAATCTTCAAGAGAAAATCATAGGTTATATAATATAGTGCTAGATTGTTAGCCTTCAAAATTTACACAACCAAATACTTAAAAATCCATAAGGAGCAAAGAAAGGTATCACCTCACACGGTGAATCATGGCCAACATAGAACTTCCACTTTGACCTCCAAAGTCATCAACTTTATTCAATCTTAAGCAAAATGTTACAGTACAAATTCTCCAGAGCTTCTATGCCAAAAATTCGATCCTGTAGAGCTCAAAAAAGCCTCTACTTATACAAAAAGAAAAGAAAATAGGGCTCAAATCCCTAAATCCAGACTAAGAGTAACACCGAAGTAATTGAATGAGCTCGGCATGATGATTTGGAGTTGAACTGAGCTGCAACTGAGTTGTAACTAAGTGCTGGAGTAATGAGGGGGGATGAGGTGGCTCATCCTCCCTTGTAATGATCACCCAACCAATAGATAACCCACACTTCAACAAAAAACAGATTTGACCAAAGAGGGCAAATTTCTGACTAATAGTTCAACTGCTACACTCCGATACTTGATCTGAAACTGACTGATATTGATTAGAATCATTATAAATGCTCTGTGCCATGTCATTTAGCCTTTTATTTTATTCAATTTGGTTTATTTTGGAGAGTTTTTTATTTTCTCCAAAATATTCATTTTTAATATTTTAATTAATAATTTCTCCGTAAATGACTTTTTTGAGAAATTATTAATTATGAGACCGAATGAACTTCTAAAACCTGGAGATAGCTGGCTAGCTGATCATGAATGATTTTTGGCTTAAGGTTAGAGCCTTCAATCATTGAATTTGGGTTCTGGATGACTGAATTATTACAAAATTATTTTTTTCATTTAAATTATGGAAAAATTTAATTAAAAACTTAGGAAAAATTAAAAAATTAAAAATCCAAAATTTGACGCGTCCGGTAAAAATTTTTCAAAATTTCTTCTAGGGGTCCTGGTGACTTAGGACATAACCATGCTCTATTCTAATAATGTCTAGTAGGTTTATACATACTCAGTTGGGCTTTAATAACCCCCCAAGGCCCAGAATTCAAAACCGGGCATTCCAGCTTTGGAGGAAGCGGGAGAAAACCTCGTCAATTATACTCGGCTATAGGCAAAGCATAATTGTCAAGGGCAAAAAACTCCCTGGAATACCTTAGTTGAAATTCTACGTCTTAGGAGATCGAACCACTCAAAACACCCTACTAGCACATTTTATTACAAACCCCGCAAGGCCATGGTCAAAACTATTCAAAACAAAAACTGACTTGCCAAAACTGGCTAGGCACGAATGGCGGATCATCTGATGCACTGGAACTCAAACATTTATCATATTTGTCAAATGGCGGCTCCTCAACTAATCCAACTATGGTACAAATGAGTTGGTAACATCTGGCTCCAACTGCAGGACGTGTGCTCGATCTAGTCTCTTATGCAAGGAGAGCATACGAGAACACCAGAATCTCTGGTTTCCATATCCTGTAAAAACATCTCAACTTGACAAAAAAACCTTAGCAGCACAAGTTTTATGAAAAAGAGCCAATGATCCAAAAGTTGATTTATTCAAAGGAATAACAAAACTTCACTGAAAAATTTACTTATTTCTAAGTGCATAAAGAAAATGCTCAAGTAAACGCTCACTTTAAGGAGCCTATTTTCCTACTCTAAGCATGATACGAAAAAGGTTAGGTGTAATCATAAATCCAGTGTAGCCACCTAAGCATTTTATTAATAATATAAAAAAGTTTTGCCTTGTCTTTGGTTACCAGCCAAAGTAAGGAAATAATTTCCAAAAAATGCAAACTTGCGTGATGATCCAGAATGGGCGGGCTGGATGGGGAATCATAGGCATGAATAATGTCGTCAAACTTCTTCCCAAACTGGTAGGTGTTCACGCAGGTTGCTTCTATCCATGACTGGATAGCGCCGATATACAAATCGGGATGATGCGGCAGGTCGACTACATCATGCTGATCATCAAGGCTTATCAAATAGTAACTTGTTGTATAAGCCCCAAACTGCTCCAAAACATAAGGAACATCTATATGTGAAGACGATGGCTAAGAAAAAACTTCAACTAGTTGTATCCCATCTGATTCTTCATCACACTGCTTTTTCAAGTCCTTATTACAGATACTCAAATACAATTCTGACTGATCATATGAAAACTCCTATTGCTCTTCTTTACAACTTTCATAAGTTTCAGAATAACAACTCCCCAGGCTGAACACATCATAGATGAGATTCTCAAAAATATTTTCAAAAGTATCATAGGTTGGATTTTCAATAAAAGTCCAATAGTTATCATCGCCATCTATGTCGGATATAAGAGATGCCTCATCACTGGTATCAAGTCCCTGTCTACACTCCTCATTCTACTCAAAACAATCTTCTTCAAAAAGTTGGGTTTCAAAGATATCACGAGGGACCCAACTTTCCAAATATTTGTCATCCGGTGGAGAGCATGGAGGACTCTCGTCACATGAAATCTTTAAGATTGGATTTTCAATTGAAGTCTCGTAGTTATTATCCATCTCAGATGTAAGGGATTCTTCTTCACTTGTATCACATCCCTGGCTATATCCCTCCTCATGATCATAGTCATCTTCTTCAGAAAAAAGGTCACAAGGTAGTAAACCTTCCAAACTATCATCATTATGCTCATTTGTAGGATCAGTACCAAAGTTTTTAGTGAGGTTATCCAATTGTTGACTATAATCTTCGACTTGACCCTGAGTTTCTGTGGTGATAGGAGGGAGCTGTCCAACTGCGTTAATGTACTTATGCTCTCTTGAATGTTGTTTTGCCTCTCTCCAACTTTCTCCGGAAATAGCATGCATGTCATCTACATAGTTTAAACTTTATGTACTCAGGCTTGCTTAATGATGCTTTAGGACCACAACCCTCTGGAAAACCATGCTCCTGAATATAGCATGCATAATAGCAAGAAGATTCTTCATGGAAATCTCTGCACGCCCTACAGAATGGTTTGTAAGGCTCAACCACATTAGCAGCCTCTAGCTGATGAGGAGGCCTCTGCTCATGGTTGGGATTCTTTCTCTGCCATGTTTGTCTTGTAGGGAA
This sequence comes from Pseudotsuga menziesii, assembly GCA_001517045.1. Taxonomy (NCBI): domain Eukaryota; kingdom Viridiplantae; phylum Streptophyta; class Pinopsida; order Pinales; family Pinaceae; genus Pseudotsuga; species Pseudotsuga menziesii. The sequence goes on from LPNX010447749.1 coordinate 146,366, forward strand.
AGTTCTAGGAGGTGGCGGAGCTTGAGTTATTTCAACAGTCATGACCCTATTCTGAACCTCTTTAATCTGCACTAAGTGCTTCCTTTCCATGTCTTGCATTTTCTCTGTCAGGTCCACGAGCTTCTTCTCATATGCTTCGTTTGATGGCTCTTTCTCTTTAGGTTCAACAGTTTTAAGAGGAGTTGATGATCTAGAGTAACCCTGGATATTTGACTTTCCTGAAGACTGCATATTCTTATCAATTTTAATGGCCAAATTCTGAGCTTGAAGTAAAGTGGTCGGCTCGTCTCTAATCTGGTACTGGATCTTGCCACTTAATGCTTCTATGTAATAATCCAAAGTGGAAGCTACAGGAGAAGCATGAGTGGCAGGGATGGAATTTGACAACTCTGTGAACCTATTACTGAACTCATCCATGGTTTTCGTTTCAGACTTCTTCATACTAGTCAAAGCTGCTACTAGATGTCTAGGTTCCCTTTTACTGCCAAACTTTCCAAGGAAAGCAGTCTTGAAGTCTGCTATGGTAGTAAAAAAATTGTTTGGCAAATTATCATACTAGTTGCCAGCTTTGCCATCCAGAGAGAGAGCAAACAAGTTCATGTAAACATCTTCATGCTTGTCAGTACCCCTAACATAAGAACCGCAGTGCCTGGAGAAATTTCTGATATGTTGCTCAACAGAGACGGAGGCATCATTGCCATTAAAAGTCATAAGTTTGTCGATAGCCTTCTCGAAAATGTCATGAGGCTGACCTGCTATCTGAGTAAAGTTGAGTTGAGTAAAAAACTCACCCATTGTGTTAAGGAAACAGTTATTGTTCTGGAAATTTTCTAAGTTTTCTTGAAATAAAAAGTGGATGTCTAAAACAGACTCAGATCCAAGTTCTACAAGGATCCTACAAGAAGCTAGTTTGTTCAGTCTCCTCCTATAGACTTTTTCAGGGTCAGAGATGAATACCTTGAGGTGTTAACTGACAGTGGAGTCACCAGGTGGATTCAAGTATAATTCCAGAGAGTGATTGAACTAAAAATCTACCAAAAAAGGGGAAAAAAGGTAAAAAACTAAAAAGAAACAAAGGTCCTCCAGGAACAAAAAGATTTGTCCCTGGCCGCCAAAAAATGTTGTCTGCCGATTGCACACCAGCAGCAAAAATCTTCCGAAAGTTGTCTCCTCACTTAGGAAAGTGGGAGAGGTGTGACCTTGGGGGCAAGCATAGAGCCAGGTACTGTCACCTACTCCTAGCTCCTCTGTTTAGGCTAACTCCTAACGAAGCCAAGGGGAGTAGTCCCTAACAAAGAGTTTTCTATGGCTCAATGTTTAAGTTAAGTTTTTGATGTGTGAACTATGCGGATGGATGTTGTTTAGGAGTTATTGTGATGAAGGATGTTTTATTATTATGAATTTCGAACACAAGACACAAAATAGCAATCCACGTTGTTGTACTGGATTAAAAGATGAACAGTATATCAAGACTTGTGAGATAAAGATGCATTCACAAATAAAGATTTTATAAGCTAAAGACAAATGATCCAGATGTAATAATCACGCATAAATTAATAGACCAATGCCTTATGGAGTCAAAATACTGCAATGCTTAAAGAAATAAAACCAAGTCCTGAAATAAAGCTAGTGGATGTTATGCGAGTGCTCTTGGTATATTTTAAATGTTTTTTAAATGGTCTTGTTTAGGGCTTCAACGAAAGGTATCAAAAGATCAGCCGAGAAAATTTTCCAAGTTAATTCGTTGGAGACATGACGGCCCGCCTAGTATCTCAGACTGGTATCTCGAAGATTGACCAGCTAGCTAAGACTCTAGACAGCGGAGAGTTTCGACGCTTTTACTAGGAATGACTTAGGAAACTTTCTACAACACCGGTGCGTTGGTTACGAGATAAAATTTTATTATGATGAGTCTTGTGAGATTAACAATCCAATGCCGTTTCTGGGTACTCCGATTTTTAGGTCGGTCAAAGCATACTCCGGCAAGGAAACAACGAGATTAATTAATTAGAGGGGAAATGTGAGTTGGAGAATTTTATTAAGTAAATTGATTAAAACCCTCTGACAGAGAGCGCTCTTGACTTTGTCTTATGACAGAAGTTCAAGAGACTTAGCTAAGCTATATGCTTGATGCAAGGATATGCAGTGGGAATGCTCTCCGAAAGAGAGTGCTCTTGACTTGGATTACGACAAGTTCAAGAGACTTTAAAGATTAATTAATTAATTCACAAAAACAATAAAAAAAACTAATCTACCTAAGAATCTCTTTCAAGTTTTTTAGGCCTTCATCGGGAGAGCATGGGTGTAAGTAAAAACCGAAATGAAAGACAACTCTCCGATAAAGAGCACTCTTGATCCACAAAGTGAGATTCAAGAGATTTCTACTTTAAACAGTTGATTTACTTATTTGAAAGATAAAAAACTTTAAAAGATGAAGTAATCAACTTAGTTAATGAAGCAAAATGGGTTAATCTAACAATTAGAATTCTAAGAGAAATAATGCAATTATTCTAAGCAAAAGCACTTCTAATCTAAGTAAATAAGAAGATAAGAACACCACAAACCTCCCCGAATGGGGGAAGCTAAGAGTGGGGGCTTAAAAACCCCACTCAATTAAAAGATAAACTTTATTGAAATTTACAACTTGCCTTTAGGAATTCAACCTTTGAAAGGACCTTTGAAATAAAACATGAAACTTTTTTATTGAACTTTATGTAAAAATGAGAGTGATTTACTTTTTATTTAAAACCCTTTCTTCAAACTTGCAAAAATGGGCAAAAGAAGAAGATAGAAAAGAGCAAAAAAGGGGGCAAAAGAAGGCTGAAACAAAGGAGAAAAGAGGGGAAAAAGGGAGGAATAAAAACAGGAAATTGAAAGCAAAAGATGGGAAGAATAGGGCAACGAACTAGACAATCAATGAGCTGCAAAAAACGGTGAAAACGGTGCAGCGAAAGAAGATAAAAGTGGTTGTCATAAAAATGCAAAAAGAGGGCAGCTTAGAAAACCAAGAAGAAAAGCACACAACAAGGTGGAAGGAGACCAAATCCAACTTAGAAGAAGGGGAGAAAATCACTCAATAATCAACAAAAAGGTGGGATCAACCTCCGAACAAGGTGACCACTAGAAGAACTAGTCCCGAAACCGTCCAGACTGGCTGGATGTATGCAAGGATGTTAGTGGGGAAAGAGAAGTAGCCACAAAATTATGTGGCACTTGGGATCAAATCCCAAGCTACTTTCTCAGGTCAAAACAAACATGAGATACATGGAAATATTGGAGAAAGGAGAAACTTAGATTAAACTGAAAAAGTAACTGAAAATATTTCTTTTACTTTATGGATTAGGCAAAGAAGCTTATGCTTCTCGATTTTTCTAAAAGCAAATGACTCCTTGTGGAACCTGCAGAATGAATGTTAATCATAAAATAGCCCCTGTATATCGGACGATACCTGAAAGCATACAATCTTCAAGAGAAAAGGATAGGTTATATAAAATAGTGCTAGATTGTTAGCCTTCAAAATTTACACAACCAAATGCTTAAAAATCCATAAAGGAGCAAAGAAAGGTATCACCTCACACGGTGAATCATGACCAACATAGAACTTCCACTTTGACCTCCAAAGTCATCAACTTTATTCAATCTTAAGCAAAATGTTACAGTACAAATTCTCCAAAGCTTCTATGCCAAAAATCTGATCCTGTAGAGCTCAAAAGAGCCTCTACTTATACAAAAAGGAAAGAAAATAGGGCTCAAATCCCTAAATCTAGGCTAAGAGTAACACCGAAGTAATTGAATGAGCTCGGCATGATGATTTGGAGTTGAACTGAGCTGCAATTGAGTTGTAACTGAGTGTTGGAGTAATGAGGGGGGGTGAGGTGGCTCATCCTCCCTCGTAATAATCACCCAACCAATAGATAACCCACACTTCAACCAAAAACGGATTTGACCAAAGAGAGCAAATTTCTTACTGATGGTTCAACTGCTACACTCCGATACTTGATCTGAAATTGACCGATATTGATTGGAATCATCATAAATGCTCTGTGCCATGTCATTTAGCCTTTTATTTTATTCAATTTGGTTTATTTTGGAGAGTTTTTTATTTTCTCCAAAATATTCATTTTTAATATTTTAATTAATAATGTCTCCGTAAATAACTTTTTTGAGAAATTATTAATTATGAGGCCGAATGAACTTCTGAAACTTGGAGATAGCTGGCTGGCTGATCATGAATGATTTTTGGCTTAAAGTTAGAGCCTTCAATCACTGAATTCGGGTTCCGGATGATTGACTTATTACAAAATTAAATTTTCCATTTAAATTATGGAAAAATTTAATTAAAAACTTGGGAAAAATTAAAAATTAAAAATTCAAAATTTGACACGTCTGGTAAAAAATTTTCAAATTTTTTTCTCGGGTTCCTGGTGACTTAGGACATGACCATGCTCTATTCTAATAATGTCTAGTAGGTTTATACAGACTCAGTTGGGCTCTAATAACCCCCCAAGGCCTAGAATTCAAAATCGGGCATTCCAACTTTGGAGGAAACGGGAGAAAACCTCGTCAATTATACTCGGCTATAGGCAAAGCATAATTGTCAAAGGCAAAAAACTCCTTGGAATACCTTAGTTGAAATTCTACGTCTTAGGAGACCAAACCACTCAAAACACCCTATTAGCACATTTTATTACAAACCCCGCGGGGCCATGGTCAAAATTATTCAAAACAAAAACTAACTAGCCAAAACTGGCTAGGCACAAATGGCGGATCATTTGATGCACTGGAACACAAACATTTATCATGTTTGTCAAATGGCGGCTCCTCAGCTAATCCAACTATGGTACAAATGAGTTGGTAACACTTTCAATGACTCTTACATAATCAATTACACATCAGTGACAGCTCCTGAAGGAATTAGTACAACTAGAATATCTTCCGAAGTTACAATATTTTAACAAGTTATTGGTATGTTTGGCTTGCAGGCTATTGGATATACTCTTGGGGTTATAATGACAGTCGTTGGATTCAAACCTAGGCCTAACCCAGGTAATCCCAACGAGCTACCGATTCCCCCTAGTTAAAAAAAATCCATTTCCCCTTATTCCAAACAAGACTATAATCTAATTTCTTCTTACACAAGATCAACCCAAAGCTTGAGAAACTTTGGAATACTCTCTCAAGCGCACACCCTGAACAAATACATCCAGGAAGGACCAAGTCCTTTTAAAGGAATGGACACCAACTCATGATCCTCCACCTTTGTTCCAATCACTACCAATTAATCCTTCAATTCATTAATCATGGTCAAGTAGCTCACCATATTATCTGTCTTGCTCATGCAAATCAATGAAAGTTGATCTCAGAAAAGAATTGTTGAGAAGCACGAGTTCTAAAAATAAGTCAACCAAAGAATCAAACATTTTCTTACTTGTCTTCTTATCCAAAATGTGTGAGAAGTAATGATACTTCAAAGAATCAAGAACGATTCTCTTCACATTAGTTTCATTATTTTGTTGAACAACCAATTGTGCTAGATTGATAGGTTCTGAAATTTTCTTCTCAATGTGATTCCAAAGACAACCTTCTCCATAAGTATTTGAAACAAGTCTCAAGCCCACAAAATGAACAATATATATGAAATAGACAAAATCTGTAATAGGAAGAGAAACAACCCTCCAAGGGTTAAGGTGGTTCTCTCAAGCAACTTAGGTGTGAAACCCTAATAACCTAAACAAGATCATGTACCTCTCTCTGGTAATCTTCAGCTTAAATACAAGTCCCTCTTACACAAGAACAATCTTATAGCCAAAACAAGTTCTAATACCATGTTGAAATTTTCCTTGCATTTAATGCAAAATTGAAAATTTAATATCTATCCTTGATGTTTCCAGATCTTAACCTTGTGAATTTTCAACCTTAGGGATGTTGTAAAATAGTGTACAAAACAACAACAACCGAAAGACTACATTTTCGCTTCCAAAGAGTCCAATCTTCTAGGCAATCCAAGGAAAAAATATAGCACACAACTTGATAAGTTTCAGCCCTCCTTATCCCACATAAACTAGATCTGGAATTGTTCTTTTATAACATCATAACAACACCACAACATGTATAGGAACAACAAAACAACCAATTAGATGCATCAATGAAGATGTTAAATCACTTAACAATTGTCCTTTTACTTATGTCAAATCATCAAGACATACATAGTTGTAAACAACAATGCATGAAGAAAATATATCACTGAAATTCAATTCTATAAATTGCACAAGTTTTGGACAGCTCAAAACTTCAATTATACACTCAAGATGAACTATGCATACATACCAAAGCCTTCTCTCAAGGTTAACATTGATTCTTTCAATGACCCTTACATTATCAATTACATCAGTGACATCTGCTCAAGGAGGAATACAATTAGTACAATTAGAATATCTTCCGAAGTTATAATATTTTAACACTCCCTCTTAACAAGAAAGGTATTCTATACTGGCAGCAACCATTACCAACACTGTACATCTGATCAATGAGTCTCTATATGTCATAGGAGGTTTTGGAACATCATCATGCATCTTCATCATCAATCTTAGTGAGCACTGAATCATTTTCTGCAACCTCAGTATGTGAATACTAATCATCTTTTGTGAGTATTGGATCATCTTCTGGAACACCAATATGTAGACACTGAATCATCTTCTTCTTCAACATCAGTATGTGGATACTGAATCATCTTCAGCAACATCGATATGTGGATACTGAATCATCTTCTCCAATATCAGTGGGTACTAAATCATCTTCTGCCATATCGGTGTATGAATATTGAATCATTTTCTTCTACTGAAGTAACAACAACATCATTAGCATGTTAGTGCTAAAACCTCATCATAAACAAATAAGTATTAGATCATTATTTGCAATATCGGTATAGAAATACTGGAACCACCTCATCAATGTAAGTATAGAAATATTGAAACTACCTCATCAACATCAGTATAGAAATGTTGAAACTGCCTCATCATCATCAGTGTGGAAATACTAAAACTACCTCATCCTCACCAGTATGGAAATATTGAAACTACCTCATCAACATCAATAGAGAAATACTGAAACTACCTCTTTTCTTTTGGCCATTTGGAGCAACATCACAATGGGTTCTCTGGTTGATCCACTTGGGCGTTTGTCTGACTTACTAACCCTTTCGGGCAAACAAGCCTAGTCAGACAGATGGATCTCTCTGGGGACCAAACAAGCCTTGTCCGGTTTACTAATGTTAAAATAGAGTAACCTACTTGCCCGACCATTTGCACCGATCGCACGACCGACAACGTCGGATGTGACCCGCTCACGCGAGCCAGGTCGTCTGATTGGTGCAAATGGTCGGGTAAGTAGTCACCGCCATGTTAAAATTCCATATGCTTAGCTAGATCATCAATATTTGATTTCAATTTCATAACAAAAGCATATAAACAGTATCACAAGAACAACACAGATTTATCCTGGGAAAACCCTAAAGGGAAAAACCCAGCAAAAGCTTCTTCAATATAGATGCCCCAACAAGATAGGTAAAACCAAAAGACTAATTCTCCTCCTTCTCCAGCTACTTCTCTCTCTCTCACTAATGCGCTACACAAGTGAGTGTGTATGTTCCAAATGATGAGCGCCACACCTCTATTTATATTCTTTCGTTCACTTAATAATTAATTCAGTTATGTAGGCTTGAGTAATCCTAATTTAATCTTGTAGGCTCGCATAACCACAACTGGGATACTAATAGCCCAACTTACAATTTGAGGGGACTTCCTCATGACTCTTATTAGTTCTCCCGATTAGAAACATCGGGGTATAAAGAAATACAAGTGATTCTCCCGGTAGGACTATCGGGGACCACAAAAATACATATAGAATATTCTTCGAAGTTACAATATTTCAACACTCCCCCTTAACGAGAAGGGTATTCTACAACAACATCAACAACAACAATAATAGGAAAGAGAGGACATCATCAACATCATATAGTCTTCATCTTCAATCTTTAACGACAGCAACACTTTGACCGCTTGATCGATAACATCATCATCAGCACTTTGACCCTTTCGATCAGCAACAACATCTTCAGCACTTTGAACTTTCGATTAGTAACAATATCTTCAGCACTTTGACCTTTCGATCAGCAACATCTTCAGCACTTTGACCTTTCGATCAGCGACATCATCATCATCATACTCTGATCTTTCGATCAACATCATGATCAGCAACATCATCATCACACTTCGAACTTTCGAACAACAACATCATCATCATCATCATACTTTGGTCTTTCGATCAGTACGTCATCATCATCACACTCTGATCTTTCGATCAATACGTCATCATCATCACACTCTGATCATCATCAACAACAACCTGCAATCCACAACACGAAGACGAAAGTCTTCGGATCACTTTTGGACCTAAGTCCAGGGATGATACAATCCTCCAACATTCTCGAGGACCGAAGCCTCTGGATACCTTTCTGAACCGAAGTTCAGGGATGATGCAATCCCACCACATTCTCAGGGACCGAAGCCTCCGGATACCTTTTTGAACCGAAGTTCAAGGATGATGCAATCCTACCACATTCTCGGGGACCAAAGCCTCTGGATACCTTTCTAAACCGAAGTTCAAGGATGATGCAATCCTACCACATTCTCGTGGACCGAAGCCTCCGGATATCTTTATGAACCAAAGTTCAAGGATGATGCAATCCTACCACATTCTAGGGAATCGAAGCCTCCGAATATCTTTTTGAACCGAGGTTCAAGGATGATGCAATCCTACCACATTCTCGAGGACCGAAGTCACCAGATTATTTATGGACAAATGTTTTGGGATGATACAATCCCTCTTCATTCTCGAGGACTGAAGTCATCGGATCACTTCTGGACAAATGTCCCGGGATGATACAATCCCTCTTCATTCTCGAGTACCGAAGTCATCGGATCACTTTAGGACAAATGTCCAGGGATGATACAATCCCACTGCTACATCACTGCTCCCCCTTTCGAGGAAGGTCTTTCTAAACAACACCAAGCTTTTCTTGAAAGTATTCGAACTTTACCTGAAACAGAGGCTTCATCAACACATCAACAACTTGTTCATTAGTACTCACATACTGGAGTTTTATGGCTCCCTTCTGCATCATATCTTGAATGTAGAAATACTGGATTTCTATGTGCTTCGATCTGTCGTGAAACATTGGGTTCTCTGTCATCTTTATACAACTTTGGTTATCACATAGAATCACGGTAGTATCCAACTCTAGGTTGAATAACCCTGACATCAGCTTTCGAAGCCATATGGCTTCACAACTAGCAGAGCAAGCTGCTATATATTCTGCTTCGGCTGTGCTAAGAGCAACACTGGACCGTTTCCTGCTAAACCATGAAATCATAGCAGATCCCAGACTATAACATCCACCTGATGTGCTTTTCCTGTCCGAGACACTTCTAGCCCAATCTGCATCTATGTAGCTATACAATTTGTACTCATGGCTACCATCATAGTATAGACCAAAGTCTATAGTCCCTTTCAGATATCTCATCACATGTTTTGCAGCTACCAAATGGACCCGTCTAGGTTGAACTAGATATTGATTCAGAGTGTTCACAGCAAAACAAATGTCAGGTCTGGTATTTGTTAGGTACATCAATGACCCAATGATCTGTCTGTATTGAGTCACATCCACCAACTCTGATGAGTCATCAGCTAACAACTTCAAGTTGGAATCTATGGGTGTGGCCATGGCTTTGCATTCCAACATATCGAATCTTTTCAATATCTCTACTGCATACTTTCCTTAGTTGAGAAAGATTCCTTCTGAACTTTGCCATACTTCCAGACCTAGGAAATAATGCATTAACCCGAGGTCTTTCATCTCAAATTCTTTGGCGAGTTTCTTCTTGCTTTCCATAATCTGTTTCTCATTCCCTGTCAAAAATAAATCATCCACATATAATAGTAGTATGATAGGTTCATCTTCTATAACCTTTAAGTAAAGGTTAAGATCGACTTTACTCTTGGCAAAGCCCATGCTCGTCAAGAAACTATCTATCCTTCCATACCAAGCTCAAGGAGCTTGCTTCAAGCCATACAGGGCCTTCTTCAACTTGCATACGTGAGTACGTCTGTCTTCAACTTCAAATCCTTGTGGCTATTCTATGTATACTTCTTCTTCAATCACACCATTCAGGAAGGCTATTTTCACATCCATCTGGTGTAAGTCCCACTTCATCATGGATGCAAGTGCTATGATAGCTCTAATCAAAGTATACTGTGCTACTGGGGCAAATGTCTCTTCATAATCAATTCCCTCTTTCTGAGAGAAACCTCTGGCCACAAATCTTGCTTTATACTTCTCGATACTTTCGTCAGCTGCATGCTTTATCTTGTAGATCCATTTGGAGGATACTACACTTTATCCTTCTGGTTTGGGAACTATATCCCATACATCATTCATTATTGACTGATATTTTTCAGTCATTGCTTCTACCCATTCTTTCTTCTGTATCGCTTCTTCGTAGTTTGTAGGTTCTTGATCTACAAGATCACACATCAAAGCTACATGGTTGGAAAAAGTCTTAGGCTTCTTACTCACCCTTGTGGAGCCTTCGGGAGCTCCATATCTTTCTGCCTCTTGTATAATCTCTCTTGCCCAAGCAGGCTTTCTCTTTCGTGACATCTCCATTATAGGAGGTTCTTGTGGTTCTGCCATTTCATGTTCTTCAGGAGCTTCATCTTCAGGGAGATATGTAGTTTCTTTATTTCTGGGAGGTGTCTCTTCCTCATGCACTTCTTCATGTTGGCACTTCCTGGATCTCTTGAGGGCTGCTTCTTCATCGAATGTCACATCTCGACTGATTTCCATGTGATGGAATCCAGGAATGTAAATTCTGAATGCCTTGGATACTTCACAGTATTTAACAAATATCCCCTTCTTTTTGGAAGGGTCTAACTTGGTTCTTTTCTCTTTTGGTATATGAATATATATTGGACAACCAAATATTTTGAGGTGACTTACCTCAGGCTTCTTTCTCGTGAACATCTCTTCTGGAGTCTTGAATCCAAGAGCACTGTGAGATATTATATTCTGTACATACAAAACAGTTCTTGCTGCTTCTTCCCATAGATGCATTGGAAGATCTTGATCATATATCATTGTATTCACTGCCTCCATGATGGTTCTTTTCTTTCTTTCCGCAACCCCATTCTGTTGAGGATTGTAGGGAGTAGTTAGTTCCCTCTTGATTACAGCATCTTTGCAAAAGGCTTCAAACTCTTTTGAGGTATACTCTCCGCCATTGTTTGATCAGAGTGTCTTTATTTTCTTGTCTGGAAGATTCTCTATCAAGGCTTTAAATTCTTTGAATTTTTCAAACACTTCACTCTTTGCTTTCAAGAAGTATATCCAAGTCTTTCTTGAATAGTCATCAATAAATGTGATATAATATTCAAAGCCACTTAAGGATGTAGAAAACATTAGACCACACACATCTGAATGAATCAATTCCAACGTACCTTTTGTTTTTGTTTTGCTCTTCAGAAATGGATTCTTGATGTTCTTTCCTTTCGCACATCCTTTGTAAATGCCTTCATGCTTGATCTTCATGTCTGGTAATCCTGTCACTACTTTGTTCACATGAGGTAGAGCCTTGTAATTAATGTGGGCAAGCCTTCTATGCCATAGTTCACTAGGGTCAGTGGACTCATGAACAAAGGTTGTTTCTGAGTGCCCCTTGAGTTTATACAAGCCTCCTTCTTCTTCACCAATGATGACAGCATCTTCAATATTCTTTCCTTTGGGCCACATGAGTACTTGACCATCTATGAAAGCAACTTTGAATCCTTTCTTATCTAAAGCTGAGATAGAAAGTAAATTCTTCTTCAGACTAGGTACATATAATACATCTTTCATCTTTAGGGGATTACCTTAATCAAGTTTGTAGCTTGCTTCACCAACTCCTTTGATTGGATATTGATAGTCATCTCCTAGGGATACCTTCTAAGGAGAGCTCTTTTCTTCAAGTTTGGACAGAGTTTTCTTTTGTCCTGTCATGTGCTTTGAAGCACCACTATCAATAAGCCAAGTGTCTTCTCCAGGTGTTACAGACCTAGAGAGAGCAAAGAATAGTACATACTCTTCTGCATCTTCTTTTCTTTGCTTGCTTTCTTGGAAGTCCTTCCTCTTCTTCTTCTTCATCCTCATCTTCAGCTAAATGAGCATGATGTCTTTTGTTGTTGTTGATCCTCTTCTTATATTCTTGCCTCTTCATAGGGCAATTTCGGGCAATGTGTCCTATCTTATCACAATGAAAACATTGAAAACCAGAGTAGTCTTTATCTGGAGGATTTTCCCTTGTTCTTTGGATTCTTCTGGGAGGTTGAGACTCCTTGAAATTTCTTCTCTTGAAATTAGATTGACTTCTTCTTCTCTTGGTGTGAGTGGCTAGGGCTTGATCATCTTCCTTTAGTAAGGCTTCTCTATTTGCCACTCTAGTCTCCTCTTGAATGCAGTCTTCCCATACCACATCAAACTTCATGCTTTCTTTTCTGGCACACACCATCTGGATGAAAGATTCACAGGGTCTAGTGAGACCATTGAGAGCAGTCATAACCATTTCATCTTCATCAAGCTTATCTCCAACAGCTTCCAGTTGTTCGTTGATCTGAGAAACCCTTGTGAAGTAGTCATGGATGGATTCTCCATGACTCATCTTGGTGCTCTTCAGTTGAGCTCTTAGATTCATCTTTCTGTTGATGTTTCTTCCCTCATACATTCTGGATAGGGCATCATACATTTCTTTTGGAGTCCTCTTGGATGACACTTGAGAGATCAAGTGATCTTTGATAGAGTCAGCAATAATCCTTTGTGCCCTAATCATATCCTTCTTGTGCTTCTCCTTGACTTCAGGTTCTGCAACTTCCTCTTTGATATACTTATCAAGATCATTCTCTTGGAGAATGAGACCAATCCTGTATTTCCATGCTTGGAAATTCTCTATGCCTTCTAGCTTGTCCTCAAGCTTAGTGCTTGGGGCCATCTTGTCAGAAAATCACAAAAAATTGAAATTTTGCGAAATGAGAAACTTAACTTACCAGGAGATGCGCTTGACTGAGGTGAGTTGACTGGTGTGCTTGGTTTCTGGAGATCTCAAGTCTTCACCTTCCAAATCAGACTTGCAAGATTCAGCTTCTACAGCTTCCAGTTGTTTTCTGGTGCAGCTGTCAAACTAGGGTTTGACTTTTCTGGAGAGTCACTTACCCAAAAACCTCGATTCCAAGCTCAATAGATGCGCTCTGGGAGGGTGCAACTTTCTATGCAAGCAGTTTTTTGAAAATAAAATTTTTTCCCGAAACCCTAATTTCTTCTAGGGAGAGAGAGAGGGCTCTTTTACCTTGTGAAAGTTGTCCTATTCAGGCTAGCTCTGATACCATGTTAAAACTTGATATGCTTAGCTAGATCATCAGTATTTGATTTCAATTTCATAACAAAAACATATAAACAAGATCACTGGAAGAAACAGTATCACAAGAACAACACAGATTTATCCTGGGAAAACCCTAAAGAGAAAAACCCAGCAAAAGCTTCCTCAATATAGATGCCCCAAAAAGATAAAAGGTAAAACCAAAAGACTGATCCTCCTCCTTCTCCAGCTACTTCTCTCTCTCTCACTAATGCGCTACACAAGTGAGTGTGTGTGTTCCAAATGAGGAGCGCCACACCTCTATTTATATTCTTTCGTTCACTTAATAATTAATTCAGTTATGTAGGCTCGAGTAATCCTAATTTAATCTTATAGGCTCGAGTAACCACAACCGGGGTACTAATGACCCGACTTACAATTTGAGGGGACTTCCTCATGACTCTTGTTAGTTCTCCCGATTAGAAACATCGGGGTATAAAGAAATACAAGTGATTCTCTCGGTAGGACCATCGGGGACCACAAAAATACATATAGAATATTCTTCGAAGTTACAATATTTCAACAACTAACCCTTTCGATCCAAACAAGCCTAGCCAGACATACTAATCCCCATAGGATGAAACATGCCTCGTCTGACTTACTAACCCTTTTGGGCCAACAAGCCTATCTAGACATACTCTACCCTAGACTGAGCTACCACACCACTACAACAGAAAACCTTCTACCTCTTCTTCACTCCCTCTTTCGTAGGAGGTCCTTTTGGATTACACCAAGCTTGTCTCAAAAGTATACAAACTTTACACGAGACAGAGGGTTAGTCAACACATTTGTCACTTGTTTCTCTATGGGAACATACTTAAGCTCTACAACTCCCTTCTGCACCATATCCTGGATGTAATAATATCTAATTTCGATATGTTTCAACTTATCATGAAACACCGGGTTTTCTGTCATCTTAATACAACTCTGATTATCGCAATCAATATCAGTTACATCTACCTATGCATCAAATAATCCTGCCAACATCTTGCGAAAGCCATATTGCTTCGCTACATGCTGAACATGCTGCAATGCATTCGACTTATGTCGTGCTACGTGCAATACTAGACTGCTTTCTACTGAACCATGAGATCATGCATGATCCCAAACTAAAACAACATCCTGAAGTGCTCTTTCTGTCTTCGACACTTCTTGTCCAATCTGAATCTGTAAATCCATGTAGTCTGATCTCACCATTGGATGCATATCTGAGACCATAATTTAATGTCCCCTTCAGATACCTCATCACATGTTTTGCTCCTACTAGGTGAATATGTCTAGGTTTCACCATATACTGACTTAGAGTGTTTACAACAAAACATGTATCTGGCCTCGTATTGGTTAAGTACATTAGTGAACCAATAATCTGTATGTATAAGGTAACATCCACTATCTCTGAAGAATCATCATTTAAGAGCTTCAAATTTGTTGTCATCGGAGTAGTCATAGCCTTACAATCCATCATCCCAAATCTCTTTAGAATCTCTATTGCGTATTTTCCTTGGTTTAGGAAAATATCGTTTGGATACTGCCATACTTCAAGACCTAGTGAGTAGTGCATCATTCCAAGGTCTTTCATCTCAAATTCTGCAGCGAGCTTCTTCTTGCATTCGTTGATGGGCTTGTCTTCACCTGTCAAAAATAAATCATCTACATATAGTAGTAATATCATAAGCCCATCATCCTCAACTTTATATTAGAGGTTGGAATCTTCTTTACTCTTGGTAAAGCCCAAACTCATCACGAAACCATCAATTATTCCATAGCATGCTTTGGGTGCTTGCTTCAATCCATACAATGCCTTCTTAAGTCTGCATACATGAGTTTTCTGATCATCTGTCTCAAAACCTCGTGGTTGTTCAATGTATACTTCTTCTTCTGTCACTCCATTTAGGAAGGTTGTCTTTACATCCATGTGATGTAACTTCCACTTCATCTTGATGCCAAGGCAAGGATGGTTCTAATTGAGGTGTACCTTGCTACTGGTGCAAAGGTCTCCTCATAGTCAATTCCTTCCTTCTGAGAGAATCCGCGAGCTACGAATCTTGCCTTGTACTTCTCTATACCGTCGTCTGATGAATGCTTTGTTTTGTAGATCCATTTTGAGGAAACTACTGACTTGTTCTTCGGTCTTGGTACTACTTCCCATACATCATTCTTTATAATGGATTGGCATTCCTTGACCATGGCATCTACCCATTCCTTTTGCTTTGTTGCTTCTTCAAAGCATGTAGGTTCTCTGTCAACGAGATTGCACATCAAAGCCACATAACTAGGATATGGCTTTGGCTTCTTACTTTTTCTGATGGTTCTTTCTGAAACACCATATCTTTCCGCTTCTTCAATTACTTCTCGTGCCCAAGCAGGTCTTCTTTTGTGTGAGATCATCTCACTACGAAACTCCTCAAGTCTCTGAGGTTCTGTCATGTCATGATCCTCAGGTATCTGTTCTTCCTCCTCATTTTTTATTGGTTTGGAAACTTCTGCAACTCTAGGAGCTTCATGCTCTTCTTCGACTTTCTTATCTTTCGTTGATTTTCTATAAGCTGTATCTTCATCAAAAGTGACATCTCTGCTTAGTTCAATTTGACGGTATCCTGGGATATAGATTTGATAAGCCTTTGATTGCTCACTATATCCTACAAAGAATCCCTTTTTTCTTGAAGGATCCAACTTTGATCTTTTCTCCTTGGGAATGTGTATGTATACCGGACAACCAAATATTTTTAGGTGACTGACTTCGAGCTTTTCTTCGATAAACACCTCTTCTGGAGTCTTATTCCCGAGAGCACTGTGAGATTTTCTATTTTGTACATATATTGTTGTTCTAGCTGCTTCTGCCCACAGGTACATAGGTAGATCTTGATCATGGATCATAGATTTTATAGCTGCCATGATGGATCTATTCTTCCTTTCTGCCACACCATTTTGTTGTGGATTATAGGGAATGGCAAGCTTCCTCTTAATCCCAACTTCTTTGCAGTACTCGTTGAATTCACCTGATGTGAATTCTCCTCCATTATCTGATGTTAAGGTCTTGATCCTCTTTTCAGAGAGGTTTTCTACAAGAGCCTTAAACTCTTTGAACTTCTCAAACACTTCAACCTTCTTCTTTAAGAAATAGATCCAAGTTTTGCGGGAGTAGTCATCAATGAAGAAAGCATAGTAAACATACCTGCTTAATGAAGTGGTTTGCATTGGTTCGCATACATTCGAGTGAACAATGTCTAGAATCCCTTTTGCTTTACTGTCACTGCTTGGATAAGGGTTCTTAATATTCTTTCCTTGTGCACATCCTTTGCACACTCCTTCATGATTTACCTGAATCTCTGGTAAACCTATCACCACCTTGCTCACAATTGGTAATGCTTTGTAATGTACAGAAGCAAGTCTTCTGTGCCACAACTCACATGGGCTTATGGTGCTAGTCATCAAGGTTGAGTCTACATGTCCCTTTAATCTGTAGAGTCCTCCTTCAACTCCAATTAATACTGCATCATCTATAGTTTTTCCTTTTGTCCAGATGAGAACTTTACCATCTACAAAAGCAACTCTGAAACCTTTCTTATCTAAGGCTGAGATAGAAAGGAGATTCTTCTTTAGTCCTGGACATACAAGACATCCTTCGTCTTCATGGACTTTCTGGAGTCCAACTTATAAGATGCTTCTCCCATCCCTTTGATGGGATATTGGTAATCATATCCAAGCATTACTTTGTGTGGGGAATCCTTCTATATAAGGCAAGAGAGTGAATCCTTGTAACCTGTCATGTGCTTGGAGGAACCACTATCTACTAGCCAAGTATCATTACCAGGTGAGACTGAACCTGTGAGTGTTGAAATCAAAACATATTCTTCACCGAAATCTTCATCTTTTTTAGTTCTTTCTTCATCTTCTTAATCATTCTCTTCAGCTACATGGGCATGGAATCTTTTGTTCTTCTTCTTGAGTTGTTATTCCCTCAGGGAACAGTTTATGGAGATGTGTCCCATCTTGTGGCAAGTGAAGCATTCATAACCTGAGAAGTCCTTCTTGAACTTCTTATTCTTCTTAAACCCTTGAATTTTCCTGGGAGGACGATCATAACTCTTCCTCTTGTTCTTACCTTTGGTATGGACTGCCAAGGCTTGATCTTCATTTTCATTTGGCTTCTCTTCTCTTATTGTTATTCTTTCTTCTTCTTGAACACATTCTTCAATTAACTATCAGAACTTGGTCAGCTTTCTTCTGGAGCATATTCCTCGAATAAAAGATTCCCAATCTCTTGGAAAACCATTCAAGGTGGTCATTACAATTTCTGCTTCTTCTATCATGTCATCAATAGCGTCCAGTTGCTCCTTGATTTGGGATACTCTTGTGAAGTATGAGTGCATGTTTTCTGACTTCTGAACCTTCACACCTTTGAGTTGATTCCTTAAAGTAATCTTCTTATTGATATTTCTTCCCTTGAATAGGCTGGATAGGGCATCAAACATTTCCTTTGGTGTTATCCTTGAAGATACTTGAGGGATCAAGTTATCTTTGATGGAGTCAACTATGATCCTTTTAGCTTTGATCATATCCTTCTTGTGCTTGGCCTTAACTTCATCTCTTTTTGGTTTTGCAAATTCCTCTTTTATGAAGCCTTCTAGATCATTCTCTTCTAGGATGAGCATGATCCAACACTTCCATGCTCTGAAGTTCTCAACACCCTCAAGCTTCTCATCTAGCTTGGTATTGTTTGTCATCTTTAACAGAATAAGAACTTCAAAAGGAAATAGGAGAAACAATACTTACTTGGAGAAGACTGCTCCTGGCTGACCTTCTTTGGGATGACCTAGGGTTTGATGGCAAAACCCTAATTTTTCAGTTGAGATCACTTGTAGGGATGACTGGTGGAAAAGATGCGCCTCCCTAAGGAGAGCTAGGTTGTATCTTGCTTTTTTTGAGATTGATGATGGAACCTCAAGAAAACTAAAGCCCTAGTTATTCATGGCAGGACTGTTGGGCCCAAAAGTGAAACTTCTCGGAATTTAGTTATGTTTTCATAGAAAGATGCTCCCTCCTAAGGCGAGTTGAGTGAGCCCTCTTTTCTGGTTGATCTGTCGAGGCAATTGTTCAGAACAACAAACCCTAGTTGTATAATGTCTCCTTTCAAGGTGGATCTGATACCATGTTAAGTTTTCTTAATTGCTTAGATGATATTCTAAAATAATTTACAATGGTAGGATCATTGAAAGAACAACAAGTACAGTCACACAAAAGAACACAAAGATTTATCCTGGGAATCCCTCGTGGGGGAGAAAACCCAACAAAACTTCCTCAGTATAGAACTCAACCAAAACAGTGTAAAACCCCAAGACAACTTCTCCTCTCTCTTTTTGCTGCATTTCTTCTTCTCCCTCTAGCGAACTTGCTTTAGTGAAGTGAGTACAAATGGAGGCGCCTCCCCATTTATGTTTGGCTCTTGACTTGACCTAAACCCTAACTGGGCCGACTTGAATAGTAAGATACCAAAATAATATTTATTATAATGACTCATGGGTACTATTGACCCGACTTACATCTGGAGGTTTACATTGATTCTTTCAATGACTCTTACATGATCAATCACATCAGTGACATCTCCTGAAGGAGGAATACAATTAGTGCAACTACAATATCTTTCGAAGTTACAATATTTTAACAAGTTATTGGTATATTTGGCTTGTGGGCTATTGGATATACTCTTGGGGTTATAGTGGCAGTCATCGGATTCGAACCTAGGCCTAGCCCAGGTAATCCCGACGAGCTACCAATTCCCCATGTTAAAAAAAAACATCCATTTCCCCTTATTCTAAACAAGACTATAATCTGATTTCTTCTTACACAAGATCAACCCAAAGCTTGGGAAACTTTGGAATACTCTCTCAAGAGTACACCCTGAACAAAATGCATCCAGGAAGGACCAAGTCCTTTTAGAGCAATGGACACCAACTCATGATCCTCCACCTTTGTTCCAATCACTACCAATTAATCTTTCAATTCTCTAATCATGGTCAAGTAGCTCACCATATTATATGTCTTGTTCATGCAAATCAATGAAAGTTGCACGAGTTCTAAAAATAAGTCAACCAAAGAATCAAACATTTTCTTACTTGTCTTTTTATCTAAAATGTGTGAGAAGTAATGATACTTCAAAGAATCAAGAATGATTCTCTTCACCCTAGTTTTATTATTTTGTTGAACAACCAATTGTGCTAGATTGATAGGTTTTGAATTTTTCTTCTCAATGTGATTCAAAGATAACCTTCTCCATAAGTATTTGAAACCAGTCTCAAGCGCACAAAATGAACAATATATATGAAATAGACAAAATCTGTAATAGGAAGAGAAACAACCCTCCAAGGGTCAAGGTGATTCTCTCAAACAACTTAGGTGTGAAACCCTAATAACCTAAACAAGGTCATGTACCTCTCTTTGGTAATCTTCAGCTGAAATACAAGTCCCTCTTACACAAGAATAGTCTTATAGCCAAAACAAGTTCTAATACTATGTTGAAATTTTCCTAGCTTTTAATTCAAAATTGAAAATTTAACATCTATCCTAGATGTTTCCAGATCTTAACCTTGTGAATTTTCAACCTTAGGGATGTTGTGAAATAGTGTACAAAACAACAACAACCGAAAGACTACATTTTCGCTTCCAAAGAGTCCAATCTTCTAGGCAATCCAAGGAAAAAATATAGCAAACAATTTGATAAGTTTCAGCCCTCCTTATCCCACATAAACTAGATCTGGAATTGTTTTTTTATAACATTATAACAACAACACAACATGTATAGGAACAACAAAACAACCAAAGAGATGCATCAATGAAGATGTTAAATCACTTAACAATTGTCCTTTTACTTATGTCAAATCATCAAGACATACATAGTTGTAAACAACAATGCATGAAGAAAATATATCACTGAAATTCAATTCTATAAATTACACAAGTTTTGGACAGCTGAAAACTTCAATTATACACTCAAGATGAACTATGCATACATACCAAAGCCTGCTCTCAAGGTTAATACAAATCCACTAGCTCTCCAAAAACCTACTTAGGGAAAATATGAAAACCCTAGCTCAACCAAGGAGCTCCAATATGCAAAAATTGCTCCAATGCATTCTCCAAGACAAGACATCCTCCCATCTTCTTCTTCAACAAATGTACCCTATGATTTTATCACAAAAACCTAATCTTTAATCTCCAAGGAATAAACCCTAACCCTAGACCTCCAAGATACTCCAAGAAGACTAAGAAACCTTGGTGACTCCATGAGAGAGAGCGAGAGGATCAATGTGCACTCCTCTCCTAGTCACATTTAAGTTCAAGAGTGAATACAAGTGCGTTAATGACTTGAATTATGATAAAGACTCTCTCCTTCTATTTACATGAGGTAAGGGGGGCCAACCATACAATGTGGGCCTTAGCCCTTGCAAGCAACCTACAATAACCACTTGTAGGCCAACACAAGCGAGACACTACACTCCGAAGTGCACGTGTCATGCTCCTGTTGATTTTTTCCTAAGCAGCATTGAGAGTGATTCTCTTGGAGAATGGGGACATCTGGTCAAGGATCAGAATTTTAAACCAGTCCAACACTGGGGGAACTCAGTCTTGAGCTGAGTAGCCATTCTGTTGAATGGGGACATTTGGTCAAAGACCAAGATGTGGAACCAGTCCAGCACTGGGGGAACTCAGGCTTGAGCTGAGTAGCCATTCTGTTGAATGGGGACAAGGACCAGGATGTAAAACCAGTCCAACACTGGGGGAACTCATCCTTGAGCTGAGTAGCCATTCTGTTGAATGGGGACATCTGGTCAAGGACCAGGATGTGGAACCAGTCCAGCACTAGGGGAACTCAACCTTGAGCTGAGTAGCCATTCCGTTGAATGGGGACATCTAGTCAAGGGCCAAGAAGATGAACCAATCTAGAACTGGGGGACTTAGCCTAGGGCTGAGAGCCATTCTCCGAGAGAATGGAGGCGCTTGGTTAGTTACCAAGTATTTGACCCAATGTAGTCAGACTCAGACTCGGCAAATACTCGGCTGGCTTGGGACTCGGCTGGCTTGGCGACTCGGATAAGACTCAGCAAAGACTCGACAAAGACTCGGCAACTATGCAAAAAATTTAATTTAATGTCTTGGTAGGCTGTGAAGGTTGCCATCATAGCCTACATGCCTGTAGGTAGCCATAGGGGGCTGCCTATAGCCCTGTAGGCTGTAATGGCAGCCTCCATAGCTTGCCAAACCATTAAATTTAATGTCTTGGAAGGATGTGTAGGATGCCATCACAACCTACAGGCCTGTAGGCTGTGATGGAAGCCTACACATGCTTCCAAATGCCCACAAATTAATACATTAAAAAATAATTAATACAAAATTTGAAAAAATTAATAGATAACTTGAAAAAATTAATACATCAAAAAAATTAATACAAAACATTTAAAAATTAATACTAACTAATTCGACTCTTCTTTAATGCAACTCGACCCATTCAACTTGAAATCCTTGATGCCAACAGCTGAACAATGATCTCCCATCACTCCTCAATGCTCAGACCAGTCACCAGTGTTATCCTTAGTGCTCAGATTAGTGTTAGCGACCTTCCTCAGTGCTCAAACTAGTGTTAGCCATATGTTTCCATATATTGCAAGTTATTAATAGATGCACAAAAAATATCAAATCATATATAATATGGAAACTCTTAAGAATCATATATAATATATATCAAATCATATATAATTCATTCATAAAGTATGTATATTGTATATAATACATATTATATAATAATAGAAGTATATATTATATTATAACATTAAAGTATATAATATATGAGTATCGTTTGGAACCTTGCTATCCTAGATTTCAAGTATCCTTTACCTAAACCAAAAAATAATAATAAAACCAAATATAACATTGTAAAAAACCATTTTATGTAAAGTTATAAGACTCGGAGGTAAATGAATATAAAACCAAATATAACATTGTTAAAACCATTTATCTAAAGTTATAAGACTGGAGAGGTAAATGAATAGCGAATACACTGTCGCCCTCGCATGAAATTGTGGCCGCCATCACGATAACAAGCTGCATGGCATTATTGGAGGCTAAACCGTACAAACCAACCTACCAAAATTCACATGTCGACCGCTAGAATGCAAACGTCGATCACTAGAATGCAAACAACAGGGTAAGCAAGCAGTTGATACATACAAAATGCACAGTCAATGTTCGTAGGTCGCATGGAGGGAAAGCGTTAAATTCTGAATGCGATTGGATAAAGCCATGATTGGAAAGCGTCATCAACTGCGTGAGTCTGGATCACTGCTCTTCATTGCTCCCAGGTCAACCCGAGTCAAACTTGAAAAAGTTTAACTCAGCTTGTTTGCGGTCCGATCTCGATTCAAATCGGAAAATTGCAGTTTAAACTGCGATTCCTGCTACATTGATCGTCAACAGTCAACAGACATGGAGTTTTCCAACCCAATCATAGACTCGTGAGTAATTGATGAGTTTAGCGAGTATGTGGCAAGTGTGGTGAGTGAGTGGCGAGTGCGGCGAGTGCAACCGGCGAGTATGCCATGAGTACTCGTCCCGGTGGTCGCTTGGCAAGACTCGGCAAGACTCGCGAGTCTTCAACGAGTTTGACCACACTGATTCGACGTTGGGTCAAATTATGCAGCCTAGAGCTGAAGCACCTGGTCAGTTATCAGGACATCACTATAAGTCCTAGACCGGGTCTGGGCATGTGGGGCACTGCTACCCTCGATCTGCGGGCTTTGTGACCTTCTCCAAGGATAAGCTACCCTTGGTTAAGACATTTGACACCTAGTACCCGATCTTGATGGCATAAGGAGTGTGAGATAAAAGCATTAGTAATTCTCCCTATTTATGATGATGTACTTTGAGTGGGTATGAAGGACCCCTATGACCACTTGTTTTGACCACAGAGCACTTGAAGAAGGCTAAAAGGTAAAAGTAAAAAATGCATAAGGACCCTTGGACCACTAAGGAGTCAAAGTGAAAATGCAAAAAGATCTTTAGTACCACTAAAGGTAAAAGTCAAAAGGTAAAATAATAAAATCATATTATTTTATTCTTTTGAGTTTTGGTCCACTTCCAGGTGACTAAAAGGCTATAAAAAAAGATCAACTCAAATTCATTTCTATACACACTTGATTATCATCATTTGAGCTGCTCCATAAAAGATTTTTCGTTGGAAGTGAGAGAAGATTTTTGTCTTTTGGTTATGCCCTAGCATGGAGGTTTTTCTAGCTAGGGCATCTCCATCTTTCTCCTATAACCTACAGTAGAAACCCTAGAGCTAGGGCATTATCTTCCATGGTCAGCTGGAGGACAAAGCTAGGGCATCCCCAAAGCTCACAGACAACCCTCTCTCAGAACTAGGGCAACAAACCCTCATGGGCAGCTGTAAACCCTCACGACAGCAGCAACTAGGGTATCCTTAGCTCACGGGTTGCCCCTCTCTTACTTCGGGTAGCTCCCTAACATCCACGGGCTGCTGTACATAACCCTCGGCAGCTACAGAGAACCCTCGAGTAGTCTATCCTTCACGGGCAACTTATCTAGTATTTCAGGCAACCCTTTTCTCAACTCGGGCATTGACATAGAGTTCATGGGCAGGCTCGTAACAGTCACAGGCAGGCAGTTGAAGATCTGGCCAGTAGAAAAGAAGGTCCAGTCAGCTTCGGGCAGTTGTAGCAGACCCTCGGGCAGATACAGTCTGTCTAGATAGACTTCGGGCAAAAGAAAGATTCACGAGTAGCAAGTTATCTCCTTTGGGCAGCAAGCAAGGGTTCTGGTAGCTTGCAAATTGATACCCACAGGGTTCAGGCAACCATAGAAGGTTCACGAGCATCCTTTCTCTCTCCTCAGGCTTGTTCCTTCACACTCCGTGCAAACCTGAATATTTGGGCAGGTCATGATCAGTTTGTGTCTCATCTTAGGCTAATACAGACCCCTCTTACAGATCTCGGGCAACTCTATCTCCTTCTCGGGCAGCCTTAATTTGGCACAGGCAGCAACATAGAAAATTCCGGGTAGAATTTGAGTAGCCCAGAACATTTATGGGCATCATCTGAGCAGAGCAAGTGATCTCGGGCAGCTCGAGCAATATGGAAGTAAATTAGGGCAGCAAGAATACAGGCTTCCGGGCAACAGAGAGAAATCTGGACAGTTAGATCTAGATCTGTATTCTTTGGGAAATTTGTCCTTGCAACACTTGTTGAACTAAGTGTGCTAGGGTTTGCAAACCTTGTCCAAGCCTGCTTGGGTTTGGAGGAATTAGTGCAACATTCATCTCAGAATTATGAGACTAACCTTCTTCCTCTTTTTCAAACTCAGTCATCTCATTTAAGGGATGAATTACTAATGCTTTTGGAGTTTTTGTCCTTTAAAGGTTTCCCCGTGAAAAACATCTTGTGTCCATTTTGTTGATGTATGTTTATCTACTGCACTTGTCTTATTGTTATCTATGTTACAATCTGCAAAAATTTAAAAGAATACATGCTAATGCTAAAATTCAACATGGTATCAGAGCTTTGCATGTGAAGACCCCAATAAGAGGCAGATTACTGTTGTCTTCCTAGACCTTGGGACATTTTGCAAACTTAGATAACTGACTTATGTAGCAGAGATGGCTACCAACACTTTCAAACTAGAAGAAAAGCTTGAAGGTTCAACAAACTACAACTCTTGGAAAGCTAGGCTCACAGTCATCCTGGAGGAAAATGACCTTGATGACTTGGTCTTCAACACCATAGAAGAACCAACATCTAATGCTGGCAGAATTGCTTTCAAGAAGAAGCAAGCAAAGGCTAGAAGGATCATCTATGACTCAGTTAAGGAAACCTTGATGCCCACCATCACACCTTTGAAGACTGCCAAAGAATGCTTTGACACCTTGATGAATCTGTATGAGAAGAAGGCTCCTAGTCAGAAGAGAGTTTTGAAGAAAAGGCTTCGAACACTGAAGATGAACAAGGATGAAGGAGTTGGACCCTTCTTCACAAAGATTATACAGGTAAGAGACCAACTCACTGTTATTGGCATTATTGTGGATGATGATGACCTTGTACAGACTGTATTCGATGGTCTCCCAAACTCTTGGGAAACATTTTTGGCAGCAGTAAGTGGACGTGAGAATCAACCAAACTTTGATAGGCTTTGGCATGATTGCTTGAAAGAAAAAGGAAGAGTTCAGAACAAGGCTATTAGCACTAAGGAAGGAAACCTTGCTCTTACAACTAAGACAAGTAAGTTCAAGAAGCCCCCTCCCCTTAGAAAAAGAAAGGAAAGAAACCATAAGGTAAACACATTGACGTTTCAGAAGTGGAATGCTATAATTGTCATAAGATTGGGCACTTTGGTAAGGATTGCAGGCAACCCAAGATAAAGTTCAAAAGAAGATTCCAAGCTTCTACTGCAGAAGAAGAATACCAAGGCTACCAGAGAAGATGAACCTGGAAGGGAATAATACCTGATCTCTTCTCTTTCTGGATCCATCACTGACAATGCTAACTCTTGGTTAGTAGATAGTGGTGCCTCCAGACATATGACAGGTAATCGTGGAGCACTCACCAGCTACAAGAAGAAGAAGTTCACTATTCAAGTGGAACTTGGAGATGACTCCATTTACAAGATTGAACGAGTTGGCTCAAACCTCACTTCAACTTGATTCAGGTACGGTCTTGCATATTGATGATGTCTTATATGTTCCTGGTTTGAAGAAAAACCTCCTCTCTATTGTTGGCTTAGAGGAAAAGGGATACAGAGTCCTCTTCATGGACAAGAAGGTCCTACTATGGGCAAAGAATGAGAAACTAAGCTCAGCTGTACATATTGGGGTTCGAGAGGGAGGTCTTTATAAGGCTCTCGAAAATTCCACACAAGCCTTGGTTCACCACACTATTGATTCATGTGAGTAGTGGCATTGGAGGTTTGGACACCTTCACTATACAACTCTTCCAGGCCTTCATAAGATGGTTACAGGTATGCCACAGGTTTCTCCCAAACATGATGGAATATTGGATTTGATTCACTCTGACATTTGTGGGCCCATGTCTTCACCCTCCTTAAATGGGTGCTTGTATTATGTCTTGTTTACAAATGATCATTCTTGGAAGTCATGGATTTACCATCTCAAAGTCAAAAGTGAAACTTTTGACAAGTTCAAAAAGCTCAAAACTCCAATTGAAAATCAGACAGGCAGACTCCTCCATATCCTGAGATCAGATAACATAGGAAAATATGAGTCTAAAGAGTTTGATGACTTTTGCCGAGAAGCAGGAATCAAAAGGGAAGATGTGTTTTGTCAAACACAAGATCTTTCAAAGGAAGATGAAGAACCCGCTTCTGAGATTCCAGATTCAAAAGTTCAGACGGAGGAAGAGGAATTTGAGAATCAAATTCCGAATATACAGAAGGAACCTGAAAGTTCATCAGAAGAACTGCTTGAAGTCCCTCCTTCCAAAAGGAGACGTGATTGGTACCGAGTAACAGTACAAGAAGCTAAGAAGCATAAAGCTCCTCCCATGACTTTCAGAAAAAGCATAAGGCCACAGAAGTACTCAGGTCTTATGAGCCAGCTCATCAATGCTGAACCTTCCACAACGAGTCAATAGGTATGGATTGATGCTATGATTGAAGAGTACAGTTCAATCATGAGAAATGATGTGTGGGAAGTTGTTCCCAACCGACAACATCAAGATGGCTCTACAGAATCAAGCATGTTGATGACAGCAACATTAAGAAGGACAAGGCCAAACTTGTAGCTCAATGCAAGAGGAAGTTTACCTCTGAATTTGAAATAAAGAATCTTGGTTTGATGCATTATTTTCTTGGCCTTGAGGTCTGGAAAAAGCCACGCAAGATCTTCCTAACACAAGGGAAGTATGCAGTTGATATCTTGCAGAGATTTGGGATGCAGGACTGCAAGTCCATGAGCGTACCCATGACAACCAACTTCAAGTTGTGAGACTCAACCACCAGTTCACAAGATGTGGACTCTACTCTGTATCGATAGCTCATTGGATCCTTGATGTATCTCCTACACGGTCAACCATTTTCTCAGATCGGGCATTGACATAGAGTTCACGGGCAGGCTCATAACATTCATGGGCAAGCAGCTGAAGATCCGGGCAATAGAAAAGGTTCAGGCAGTTGTAGCAGACCCTCGGGCAGACACAATCTGTCCAGACAAACTTCGGGCATAAGAAAGATTCACGGGTAGCAAGTTATCTACTCTGGGCAACAAGCAAGGGTTTTGGTAGCTTGCAAATTGATACCCACAGGGTTTGAGCAGCCATAGAAGGTTCACAGGCAACCTTTCGCTCTCCTCAGGCTTGTTCCTTCACACTCCAGGAAGACTTGGAATATTTGGGCAGGTCATGATCAGTCTGTGTCTCATCTTGGGCTAATACAGATCCCTCTTACAGATCTCGGGCAGCTCTATCTCCTTCTCAGGCAACCCTAATTTGGCACAAGCAGCAACACAGAAAATTCTGGGCAGAATTCGAGCAACCCAGAACATTTCTGGGCATCATCTAAGTAGAGCAACTGATCTTTGGCAGCTTGGGCAGTATGGAAGTAAATCAGGGCAGCAAGAATACGACTTCCAAGTAGCAGAGAGAAATTTGGATAGTTAGATCTAGATCTGTATTCTTTGTGAAATTTGTCCTTGCAACACTTGTTGAACTAAGTGTGCTAGGGTTTGTAAACCCTGTCCAAGCTTGCTTGGGTTTGGAAGAATTAGTGCAACATTTATCTCAAAATTATGAGACTAACCTTCTTCCTCTTCTTCTAACTCAATCATCTCATTTAAGGGATGAATTACTAATGCTTTTGGGGTTTTTGTCCTTTAAAGGTTTCCCCGTGAAAAACATCTTGTGTCCATTGTGTTGATGTATGTTTATCTACTGCACTTGTCTTATTGTTATCTATGTTACAGTTTGCAAAAATTTAAAAGAATACATGCTAATGCTAAAATTCAACAACTCCAAGGTGAAGTCATACACAATAAGGGGTCCAAGATGATGTAGCTACACAAGGTAAGTCCACATGTCTTTGTCATAATCTTCCACAAACTCCTAGCAAGCTATCTCAACTATCCAAATCCATCATGAGCCATCTCCCATGCTCCAATTCATCTTGGACCATCTAGGGGCTGAACATACCATGTCCCTCAAAATACCATGTCCCTCAAATGTATTTACTTTTATAGTAACCTGAAAAACTATCAAGTACACCTTTGACCTATACCATGGCATTTAAGAGGGTCATAATAGTCATAATCTTGAAGAGTTGGTTTGGGTATGGTTTCAAGCAAAAGCTGAGGTTATAATCCTTGTGCTCAACTTATACTTGTCAAGGTAGGTGGCATGGCACACTAAACATACTAGCACTCGACCTACTTAGAAGTATAGAAAAAGCAAAAGAAAATAAAATTATGCAGGAAAATAATTGACACGCATGGCAAGTATTCATTTTGATATCCTTCACTTACTCATCTACAAACTCGTGAGTATGACAAGTATTGACCAACCAATAAAAAGTTTGATTCAAGTTGGTAAAAAATAAAGCTGAACACTCATCTTAGGGCTATTCTTGCAAGTATGGAAATTATGACAAAAATTTGCATTTGAAATAGATAAACCCTAGGTTATAGGCTTTTGCTACATTCCATCACTTGATAAAGCACATTGAAATACTCCACTAGTAAGTTACTAGCATTTGCTAGAATCATCATTTGCCATGATCTTACTTTCTTAAAAAATCTATTCAAACCAATGCAGATAAAATCACCTACATTATCATCATGACCACGAGATGCAGAGTAGGGATGAGATATGTCATGAATGCAATGGAGACCACTTAAGAGCTATAATTATGATCAACCTTGACAAAGAATGCATGAAGGAAATTCATAGTTGCAATCCAGTGCATGATAACTATTGTTCCTTTCTAACAAAGGACCTCTTAAACATCCAACGGCTTTACCAAAGTTGTGGTAACTACTGTTTCTTTCCAACTCAAGACCTGTTAAACATACCACACCTTTACCTAAATTGTGTCTTAAACATCCCCTGCCTCAAAACTGGGATGTTGGGCCATATGAGCATGCTGCTTGGTTAATCCTGGGCATGTCAGAAAGGACTGACCCATCCTTCAAGTGTGGGGGAACTCCAGCATGTTAATCTCGGGTATGTTGGAAAGGACCGACCCATCCCTTAGGGTGTGGGGGGATTTCATCATCAACTGATTTAATTAAACTAGATTTAAATGCATTACGATAATTTCAACAACAACCAACCCAAAACACATTAATAATTGAAACAACTAAAAACTTTATATGCTTGTTGTCGAACTGTTTTACCAATGACTGGTTATTTTCAACCCCCCTCAGTCCTATTATACTTAGGTAAATATGACTTTTCTTATCTGTTTATGTTATATAGGACACAGCTCTGTCGGAGGAATTACCTGTTTTGGGAAACCAATCCCATATAAACAGAGTACACTGTACAATACATCTAGATTCACTCTATGAAGCTTACCCTGCACAAACCCTAATTTACCAATCTAGAAAGTAAAGGACTAAAAATCTATGCTCATGATCTTTACAATAGCCTGGCAAGCACTCTTGCACACTGCAATTATTTGATTAGCTTCCCATCCTTTGATTATTTGTTGTTTTAAATGACTGGTATGCCTGGTTCTCCTTTCCAAGCA
This sequence comes from Pseudotsuga menziesii, assembly GCA_001517045.1. Classification (NCBI taxonomy): domain Eukaryota; kingdom Viridiplantae; phylum Streptophyta; class Pinopsida; order Pinales; family Pinaceae; genus Pseudotsuga; species Pseudotsuga menziesii. The sequence goes on from LPNX010447749.1 coordinate 176,626, forward strand.
AAGAATTCCATATTACTGATAAAAAGCTGACAAAGTTACTACACAAGTAGAAACAGGATTGCAAAGATTTGATTTATTGTTGATTGGCATGTAATCATTCCTTTCCATTATGCCAATTTAAGGTGTCTGCAACACACCTCATCCTTAGTTAATGAACAGGCCTCCTAGGTCAAATTGTACAAGATAAGTTGTTGTACAGTTAATAGGTAACTTAAGTAATATGTCTGACTTTTCTTACAATCAAAAGCAGGTCTGTATTTGAAACATGCCATAATGGGGCACTCATGAAAACAAGCCAATACATATAAGCAGTCTTGGCTTGCAATAAAACATTTACATGATTGATATTACAGAAGTCAGCTGCAGAGTTTCTTTATCAAACTGAAGCATACAGGCTCAAACTGAGAACAAGAGAAAAGCAATGACAAATGTTAAAAGCAGATTGGGACATTAAATCAATATTTACCCTGCCTTTTCTTGGGCCTCTTTTCCACAGCCGTTAGATTTCTGCATTCTCTACATAGGTAGAACCTCAAGACTGAAATACTTCACTCAAGATTGATACAAATATAAAAAATAGCACAGGACAATATAGCTGGCTTTACCCTACATCACATATTACACAACTGCATAAACTACACTTGAATCAAACTTGATCAGTTACATGTAATCCAACTTCCAAGCCAACCTGTGTTCATTGTGAATTTCTCCATAAAGGATTCCTCATTGACTTCCTGTACTCGGCAACAAAAATGGCACTGGTACTTCTCCAATCAGACTATTAATTACCATGAAAAGAGCACAGGCAATGATGTCCCACCATCTGAATATTGCCCCTGAACAGTGAGAAGGTGTTTTACGTTGAACTTAAAACGATAGTTTTTCCCAAAACCCAAGTTATCAGGGATAGCTCCACAAATAATAATGTAGTCATCAAGGCACGGTCGACTTGCCATCCAAAAATGGAGATTCCGGTGTGATTGAACTGAAAGTACATCACTGCAAAAGGCAAGAACCATAATTAATAATGATTCATGGGACAGCACAATAAGACTACAAATAAAAGGTACTTGTATACTCCTGCAAAAAATCGAGGAATTCATGGCAATCTTCCAAACAACAAAGCAAGCAGTTGTTGGAGAAAAGGAATGCATGTTAAGAACATGCTAATTCCTTAAAATTTTGTTTTTGTGCCAATTAAAGAATAAACCATGTCTTCTGTTTCAAAAAAGCTTCCCATATCTCTTGGTCCATAATTCCTCTGTTTCTAAGTCGCCTCAAATAAATTCTTGTGATTTATGTCAATGACTGCATTATCTAATATCAACAGAGTTTAGCAGATAAATTTTACCAAGGGCTTGTCTCTTGTGGTAAGAAGCCACATGGGAAGCAAACTGAGATTGATCAGGCAAATTTAAAGCTTCGGACTCCATATCGCTCTCATACTCAGCTGCAAATAGAGAATATATTGGAATTACATCTTCTGCAGAGCCATCCCCATTGACCTCATCCTTTGATTCAATAGCATCAGATGAATTACACGTTGCCCAAGCATGCCATTGACTTGCAACTGAGGCTATTCCTTGTGCTCTATGGGTAGTTTTTGCTGCCGCACGCAAACAGAGGATAACACCAACCAGCTGGACAACTGAGGACACCTGCCAATAATAGTACAAGTTGTAAGTATGCTGAACAACAATCTACAAATTTGACATATTGATATGGCCGATCGCAAGAAAGTCTATTGAAAATTGAGACACACACATATATAATATTTTTAATTGACCTTAAATGACAAAATAAAACTTGCATCTTTTGGTTTCAGAACCAATGAATGATGATGTAGATGCATGATTTTGAGACACAATGCCAATGTTCTGCAAGTGAACATACCACAGTGGAATAGGTTTGTCAATATGACCATTGCACTCTAGTAAAGACACACAAATGCAGGATTAGTCCACCAGGAAACTAATTGCAAGTTAGAGAGATCACTTAACACTGTAGAACCATGAAGTAAAGCTCAATGACAGTCCCTTTCATACTCAAGTTTGGAAAAAAGTTACAAATATTTACCAGCCTGAAACATTTTATTGGGCTAATAAGTATAGGAACTCATCTGACTTAAAAGGATATCAATAGATCGTTCCAAGCATACACTATATAGAAACATAATTGTCGAGCTGTCAACTGATTCAATATATGTTTAGCAGTTTTACAAGAAAGGCTGTAAGATCATAGCATCTGGAAGATTGGACAACAAAGGCTACCGAGACAAGAAGAACCAAGATTGAATAAAATGATTACACATTAGACTTAATTCCATTCTATTGAGTGATCCTAGGGCTTGCCTTTCCTTTAGGGCACACAGAGGCAACCTAATGGAATTTCTTGTCCACCTCACATGAGGGGGGGGTGACTGTGTCGTGGGTCACCAGGACCACTATGAGTGAAATCGTGGGCAGCTGGACCATAACAATTACAAATTAGTAAGTGGTTGGTGCAGTCCTCTCAAGCCATGGTGAGAACATGGGTTCCTAATAAGCATGGAATAGCTTTTGAGCTAGGAGCTTCACCAGCTCAAAATCCAAATAATATATAACAAATTTTTAAAAAGATACACAACCACAAGTTATTTTTTTCCAATTGATGAATGCCATCACAAATGAAATGAAATACAAAACCAGATCATTGATGAAGAATTCATAATTTCATTGTTAAAAGCACCTTTTCTGTCTGTTGTATCTTGATATTCCAACTGTTGAACTTTCAAAGGAGTAATCTCACACAGAAAAAATATAATAAAAGATGAGTTATTGTCAAAATTACCACAAAATCACCTGCATTGATGAAGTTGATTGTTCCCCTGTAATACGTGGTCTCAAAAAGGGTCATAAACTGGCTTCCAGTTACTACCAAGAAAGCGAGAAGAAGAAATACACGAAATCTGTGACTTATTTTATACAACTGGTAGCGTAGCTGCATGTGCTCCTTTAAGAATAGTGACACATCAGATGTTCCTTCCAAAAGCCTTGCATAATCTTCAACATGAACAATTTGCATACTGCATACCAAGTTGAACAGAACGCAGGAAAAGAGGAAAATAGCGGTCAAGTAAAGCCATGATATAATAATGGCCATAAGAATGAGGACACTTTCCCACCAAGCTCCCTGATGGACAAAGACTGTTCGCCAAACTTCTCGAATTATCTTCACAACAAGGCATGGAAAGATAATCCATTTAACTAGCCGAAAGCTTTCCTGCAAAAAGAAAGCAATCCACAAAAGTCAGACTTAGTCCAAATACCAAAGCCAATGAGTTTTGCAGACATTTTTAGAAGTTGACCATCCGCATCCCAGAATATAAAATCTTCAAAAACTGTCTTTCATGGCAACACTTATTTGCCATCATGCAATTTATACACATAATAATTGAAGAGATATACAAACTAGAAATAAGCATACACAAAATCTTTGTACCCATTTGTTTGAAAAACATAATTACAATTGCCAATTCACCCAAAAAATTATAAATAGCCTTACATAAAATCTAAGACATTGTAAAAGATCTCAATAATGAAATTTGAATATAGTGGATTCTTTCATGTACGAGGGACAGGAAAAAGTCTTCCTCTTTACAAACATGAACCCCAATTAAAGAACGATATTCATCTTCATTACCAGGGACTATAAGTGGTAACCAATCACATAATAACCATGAAGATGTTTGGATAGCCCAAGTTGCCAACGCAAACAAACAACTGCATTGTTGATACCATAGCAAAAAGGTTCTGTCCAGTCATCTTGTTGTGTCCTACAACAACAAAAATATGCAATCAAACATGACCTAGCTCAGTCATTATACATAGTTCTTACAATGATCAGTATGGCCTCTCCACATGCAATTTCATTCTTGAAGATCTGAGGCAATAATAGGGTCATCTTTATGGTTTCCTGCTTGAATTGGAACTTGCCTATTTGGCTCAAGGATACAATCCGCAATCCAATGGCAAGCAGCGAGCAGTTCATCGAGAATAAATAAGTTAAACCATAGAATTCACAGCCCTCCTCTCTTCTGGTACACAATTATAGTAATGCATGCATGTCCAACAGTCGAAGATATGCAAAGATACCTTAAACTATATTTTGTAAAATTGTGTGTTGTTTTGATGGAGAAGAGAATTTACATTTTAAAGACCACTAAAATATATTTTGTTATTTTTAGTAACTTTTTAACTCTAAGCTATTTTTAAGGCTCCTCATGTGTGAAAAATTAATTTTGTTTAAGTAGTCTATTCCAGGCTGGTTATATGAAAATCTGAAGATATATTTTCTCTGCAGTCTCCAAGTTTGCCTTTAACCTGTATTATGAAGTATATCAGCAAGTAATGCTATGACACACCATTCAAGGTTGAATTCTCCCTTTCTCTTATTTTGCTGTTAGAGTGTGCTTTATGCAAAGAATCATGTTAGAAATGCTAACTCACTGAAATGACTATTTGGGTACTATTCACCAGATATTTGGCAATTCTAGTAGGCCAAGAAACCTACAAATGGTCAAGCTGTTGCAAGCCAAAATTACAGCATATACAATCCACACAACATAAGAAACAAATGCTGCATGTGTCACGATGTCTAAAGATTATATTACTGTTCCCAAGTTCCAACTGAGAAGAAATGACAACATTCATGCTTAAACAATAAAGAAAATGAATAAGGGAAGCTCATTTTGGAGTTAGAAGGGCTAGCATATGGTTTAGGAGGAAATGCAGGCTATATAGCAGCCTTAAGATTAAAAGAACTTAGGGACATTGAGTAAAAGTTTAATAGAATAAAGTTTATCATGTAAAATAATGTCCTGCATGCAGAAGACAAATGGGCAAAAATGGAACTAAAAGCTTTTGAATGGGCCTTAAAGCATTACAGCAAAGCATGTTTTTGGAATATCTGTTGTCAGTAGCATGTGAAAGACAGAATCCTTTGCCAAGTGTAGCATGTATTGTCTCAAACTAATTTAATATCAAAAAGAGGTTCTGTTTAAGGATAGTCCACTTATATTCAATTTTGTTCTTCTTTGTTGTCAAATATTCCAGATCTCAATATGAAATTCAGACTTCCATTTCAGATTTCAGGTATTTCAAAATATTTAACTGTATCTCTTTTGACTTTAATATACTTCTTGCTTATTGGTAAACCCTGAGCTCTTTTAACTGATTCAACCAATAGATATCCAGCATAACAGCATATCTCAACAGTGTTTATCAATTGTTATCGGGTTAGAACATAACAGTTATATCAGATCACTATCTTAGCCTCGTAAGCAGAAACCAATAATGGCTTCATTCTCACACCCAAAAGGATGATAATTGGAAGTTTGAAATTTCAGTATTAGTAGAGGAGCAATAAGAAATCCCTTCGAGAGGATATGGGAAACCATGGCCATATGTTCGTCGATTGTGATAATCAAAAGAAAGGAACAAAGGGGCAAGAGCAGTGGCGGTGAAGAAAGTTATTGAAGACATTAAGATTGGGAAAGATAGGCTAGTTGTCATTACTCTAACTAGAACCTTTTTGTAGGGAACATTATAGAAGAGGGCAAAATTGTGGGAATCAAAACAAATAAGAGAACCAAGACAGTAACTACATCAATCATTCCTAGGTATGATGGTGCCATCAATGATATGAAACCAAGCACTTAAGCCTTAGATGGCAAATTGTTCTATTTCCCCAGTTAAACACTTTGGAAGATTACCAATATCCAATTTGTCACTATAAACCTTGATGGGCCAGCGTTTGACAGGTGTAAAATGATTGAATGTAAGCAGGACAAAGATCACCGGATAGAAGTAACCACATGGGACTAATTTTCACTGCATTTAATCATAATTGTGAGGCTTATACCCAAGAAGATTAGTTCTTGGCCCTTAAAAACATGGCAATAAGTTACTATGATGTACTATCTAGAAATTTAAGCCAAACTAGCTTGCTTGTAGAAAAATATTTGTCCCCAAGTTGTTAGACTTTCAGGTTATTCTGAAAGTGTTTACACCATGTTTGGGTGCTTCATGAGATTTGGGGTACATATTGTATGAACATCCCTTGGGTGGTTTGATATGGATTGTAGCATTAGAGATGGTTTTTGATAGATATGCACACTTGTGATAGCTTGCTTAGAGGATGCTAGACATTAGATGATCATTGGCTTATGTTCTTCCCTAAGGCATTGGAGATCTATTGCCTGGATGGTGGACGACCTACATAATGGACACATGGAGAATTCACTTGGTGGGAGAATGCCCTATAGGATACGAGAAACGTTTTGCACTATGGAGGAGGGCTACAAGCCCAAAATGCCATGTGGTAGCTTGGTTCCTATTTGGAGGGTTGGAGATGGCTTAGGGACTTTAGGGGCTTCGATAATGTCCTTGTAGGCGGTAGCTTCCCTAATGGAGTACTTAGCTTTGAAGGATGGATTAAGTCCATGAAGGCTTGGGATGGAGTCGTGTGGACTTGTCTTGTATAGCTACATCACCTTGGGTCACTATTGTGCATGACATCATCCTTGGAGCTTGACTCTTGTACTCTAGGAGTGGAGCACGTTGCTTTTTTGTGGCTTATTTATGTTTAGTAGGCTTGCTTGTACAACTTAGGCTGACTTATGTTATTTTGTTGGCCTCCCTTATCATATAAATAGAGGAAGGAGAGAATCTTTCCAAACAACACATCTCATCACACATTCATTTGTATCTCTTCTTTGGAGTGCTCTCTTAGTGATGCGCTAGGGTTCATGACGAAACCCTAGTGAAGCAAATGAGAGGGTGGTGGATGATTTCTCTCTCTTCATATTCTTTTCTGTACATTTGATCTCTCTCTCTCTCTTGGGCGCTAGGGTTTCTTGGTTTCTTGGAGCATATTGGATTCTAGGGTTTGGCTTTCATCCCTTGGAAGCTAGATATTAGTGTTTGGAAACCCTTGGATGTATTTGGAGAAGAATAGGAGGATGTCTTGCCTTGGAAATAGTGTTGGAGGGATTCTTGCACCTGGAGGAGCCAGGGTTTGTTGACTAACCCTAGATAAAGAATCTTGGGTGGTTGGATTTTGTTCTAACCTTGAGAGAAGGCTATGGTATGTATGTACTTCATTCATTGGACATATTACATGATATTTCTAGATGTCCACATATTGTGTATATTGTAAATTTGATTTCAGCATTTTATCTTCTTGGGATGGCTATTTCCAGCTCTTAATTGTCTCATTGATTTAACACACTTACGAGAAAACTATCAAGGGACTCAACACTTAAATTGAAGATAATAATACAACCATCTATTGTTGTTGCGTCTGCTGTTATATCTGCTGGATAAGAAGAGTTTTTAGATCTGGTTTCTACAAGTGAAGTTTCCCTAGAGGATTGGAAACTCATTGGAATGATTGGTATCTTTTTTTCTTGAATTGCCATGAATTTTGGGGCTACTAGAAATTAATTATGGTTATTATTCCACTGTTGTTTTACACATTAATTTACAGCAGTCCTAAAGGCTGATATTCTAGGGTTAAGATATGAGAAACCTTCTCAAAAGAAGGTGAATTTTTCAGATTTGCATTAAATGCCTAATGCAAATGAAATTCAATATGGTATCAGAGCAATTGTAGTTGAGATCACTCTTGGGTAAAAGGGAGTTATATTTCAACTAGTGATTAGGTGCTTGACCTAATTAAAGTCATTTGACGTGAAACCCTAGCTTGCTTGAGATAAGCACCTTCACCTTTGGAAGGATTATTTTGTCTACGTTATACAGTATTGATTTTTGTACTTGATTTTTTTTCAAGATGTGTAAGGTTACTCTTGGTCTAAGAGTGTGACAAATTGGATGAAGCTTCAAATTTTGTTCCATGGAAGCTTAGGTTTTAGATCCTTGTGGACAAGGCTGATCTTTGGGAGCATGTTGAGAATGACATTCTAGAACAACCGATCCAACACAATTGGTCGCTCATGGGATGAAGGAAGCCAAGGTTAAGAGAATCATTCTTGATTTTATGAAGAATCACTTTATCTCACACGTTGTTGATAAGACATTAAGTAAGAGCATGTTTGATGCTTTGGTGAAGTTATTTCAGAGTTCTTGTCCCTCTCAATAGATGCTCTTGCAAGACTAGCTTTTAGTAGTCAACATGAGCAAGACAAATACTATGGTGAACTACTTGGACTAGGATTAATGAATTGAAGGATTAGTTGGCTGCCATTGGAACTAAGGTAGAGGTTTAGGAGATATTATCAATCACCCTTAAAGGGCTTGCTCCTTCTTGGACACCTTTTATTCAGGGTATTTGTGCTTGGGAGAAACCATCAGATTTCCCAAATCTTTGGGTTGTTCTTGTTATCAGTCAAAGTGTAGTTACCCACTAAAGGTATCCTATTCAGGACGATAGAAGTGAGGTAGCTAATCAAGTGACACCACAAAGGCCTCATCCACTACGAAGAAGGGGTCGTTGTCATATCGGACGAGGTCTTGCTGCTTTAGATCAATCCATAGAATGACCAAGGGGGAGATCCTACTAGCTTATGAGGGCTAGCGAACCTACTCATGGAGCTCTAGGGGATATACAATGGATACAGGAGACAAACAATGAGCAAATGGATCTAGAAATAGAAAGATAAGCATGGTAGGTGAGGTTAGGGCCAAGTTGGAGAGGCTTAAAGCAAAAGAAAATTACCCAACTTGATGTGAAATATACCACAAGATGATTAAGGTAGTTGATCTAGATAGATCTAGCTCAAATGAGAAATACCCCAATTGGATTTCTCTAGGGTTTATGCAAATAAGGACAAAGTGGACCTAAAAGAATAGACCAGGGTGTCTAAATACTAGATCTGGGTGCTTGAAGAATAGATTTGTTGATTTGAGGCGGGTTCAAGCATACCCAACCATAGATCTGGATAAATGACCAAAAACCAAAAACTCAAGGAGGGCGTCCCACCTAGAGATGACTAGTGCTAGATCCAAGGGTAAATGGAGTCGAATTAATGCCAAACTTTAGATCTAGGGTTTTTAATTATTCTAGATGTGGTTTTTCAGTGTTGTACACAAATAATCGCCCAATCTATCAGATCTAAAAAATGAAGGTTTTATGTGACAATTGGATAAAAATATGGAAAATGATACTAACCTTGTAGATCATACCCAAAAATACTTGCGACCGCCTTGTATGTTGATGATCCTTCCACCTAGTTACAATTTCGAGTTAAATACGACATTTACGAAGCAAAACATCATTGTCCAAGGAGGGAGTGCGCCCTCTTCACTTGCAAAACCAAACTACCGAAGTGAGATTTGATCCACAAGCAAAATAGAAACTATGCAAGTCATCTAAAGAGAAAAATCCAATGCACGAAGTAACAATTGATCACTCCTTAGAGATGAAGCGATTCACAAGAAGAGATGATGCAAGTCGTCTCTACAATCTCTCCTCAAGCAAGTTGCTACCCTGCAAAAACAAATCTGGCCTCCACAAAAAGTATGTCGCTTGCATGCAAGATCCACTGAAATGTCTAAGCAAGAGTCATAACAATCATCTACAAAATATTCACAAAGCTTCCAAGAAATTTCCAAAAGTTTTCTTGTATTCCCATATTCTTTGACCCAAAAGTCCCTTTACAATGAGAGAGCATCTCAATATATAGATCTCTCGAGTACACAAAACCTAGATCCAAAAGGATCAACGACTAAGATCATAAGATAAAATCACTTTAATAACGGCTAAGATTAACCGGATGTAAATCACATGCATCAACTCAAAAATAGAGGGGGCGCACCCACTAAGACACCCAAGGGGGATGCACCACATGACAAGCGACTAGGATCAAGACAAAAAGCACATGGTGGGGCTAGGAGGTAAACATATCCTTCAGTATCATGACCCCATGGCACATCATCACATAAAATAATCAATATATCATAACAATGTGACCAAATAACCAAATTGTGCCCCCTCAAAGTACATCAAAACACCCAAAATGATGAAATGCTAGAACGTGTGGACCATATGAAGAATATAACTGATGTCGAAAGGTGAAGATAACATCAACAATGTGCCTCGGATCAATCTCATGCCATTTTCTTGCCTCAATAACCCAAATCGATTTCCTTATTAGCTATTTTCATTATTTTAATATGTCAAAATTTTGCCTCAGGAAAATAAAAATGCTCATATCTCGCTACTGACTAAACCTGTGCATCAACTGAATGCAAAAATGGAATCGACACCATAGCAATATGGTAATATCAATTGGGTACACACTATGTGCCCCTGTGGCGCCCTGGGGGAAAAAAAATATCCACTGAAAAGCATTTTAATTTAAGTTACTGAAGCAAGCAATTGCTGGATGGCAAAATAATCAATATATCGAGTATAAGTGCCTAGAACTTAAAATTGAGTGCACCAATGGACTCAGAAAATGCAAATCCACTAGGAATGAGTACTCATACACCATGTCCATAAATAATATACATCAAAAACCCCATCCATGTAAGAAAAATAATAATAATAAAGCCTGTAAATGTTGATAACCACAATAATAACACAAGCCACCATGATAACTCATCATCTGAAGCATGAATATGTCTAATGGACACTAATAAACCATAAATAATCATCATCAACCACCATAGGCCAAAACTCATCCTGGTCCTTGTTGCTGACTTGGTAAAATTGGGTTGACCAAGTAAAAAATGGTCCAAACAATGACCCAAATGAGAATCTTTGATACTGTAAGGTACAAAATGGATAAAGCATGCTCAATTATCCATGTTACCAGTAAGACTAAAGTAAAAGTGGTTTCTGCTGGCGATTATAATCACAATACATATAAATAATAAATCCAAGTTAAAGTAATCAGTTGTTATAAACAAGAACCTCAAGTGTATACTCATTTACAAATTTGACATTTTACTAGTAAAGGGTGGAGGTGGTAAAAACCAGGTAAGGCCATGGGAATGACTTGACACTCGACACTATAAGCATCTAGGCTGAAGGAAAAGGGGATCCACACAACACATAAGTTGGAATAAGTGAACAATAGGAATAGCGGTGTCTCACAGATGGGTGGAATAATGAGAATGCTCCACTAGACTCTCGACAAGTAATCTTTCAAAACATTTATTTGTTTAAGACAAGATATTAGTCAACCTCCAAAGGCACGTGCCCTAGAAAGCCTTTTGGACTCCAGAAAATGACTAAGGCATAGCCCTGACAGGTTAGCCTCACCTTGTTGCCACGTAGGGGCAAATGAGCCGTACACTATACAATGAATGAGTGCTCATCCTTTGGCCATTGACTATTTACTTTAACTTTAACATTTGGATCAACTTTCACTAGCCATCCTCTGAAAATAGTTGCCCTGAATAGCCTCGCGGGCCTAAGATAATGACTTGGTATGACCTCCATTGACCGCCACTGTCCATAGGTGCAATGGAGTGACCACCTTGTTTCCCTTTGGGGGAAAAAGACCTTACATCATATAAAGGATGAGTGCGCGTCTCTAGCAACTGACTAGTATGCCCTCCATTGACCGCCACTGTCCATAGGTGCAATGGAGTGACCACCTTGTTTCCCTTTGGGGGAAAAAGACCTTACATCATATAAAGGATGAGTGCGCGTCTCTAGCAACTGACTAGCTACTTGAAGATTATTCACTTTATTAGGCATCCGTTTAGATATAGCATTAGGTTCCGATGCCTTAGTGTCTAAAGACACTTTTGGTTAGGACTACTTGTGTTCAAGACCTAGAGGAAGACAGTCCTTGTAATGAGAATCGCATAAACCAACACCGAGACACATTTTAAACATGGAGACCTATTCCAACATAGAGGTGAAGGTGGGGGAAATTCTGGATGTCACCATTCAAGATACAAGTCAGTGTTAAACAAAATATGGAAGACAATAGATGGATGAAGACAATGAAAATGGTGCCAAGGCTATCAAGATGTACCCTAAAAGGGAAATGACCAAATCCATACTAAGAGTAGGGCATGACAATGAGTATACAAAAGAATTTCTTGAACATAGCAACTAGATCACTTATACTTTAGACTTCAATGAAAACTAATAAGATATCGCCAACACACAACCACTATCAACCAAGTCCAACTCCTAAAATTGACAACAAAGAAAAACTAAAATCCACCTATACATATCCACATATCACCTAGGTCATATACCCGCATCTGATTTGAACAGTTTGAAGGCACTGAACACTGCTACTGTACACCATGGGCACTATTACTATCTTTGCTCTAAAATATGAAAAATAACTAACTCAGTCATCAAATCTGGGGTCTGTTGCCACCTAAAACACACATCACCACATATAAGTCTCCCAACCGCTAGGTGTGTTTTTAAGGGAAACTATGAGTTTAGAACCCAATGTCACCTCAATTCCTAACTCCTTCGTTTAGACCCCAACTCCCAAAAGGTTAAGGGGGGTAGTCCCTACTTACTTAGTTTCATTGTAGAGTTTAATTAGGAGTTGCAAATTATTAATGCTCCACTAGTTAAATGGCAAGCAACCATGCAAGTGTGCAATAATATAATGACAAGCAAATCCTTCTTTGTACATGAATCAAATGCAATTGCAAGAGAAAGATAACCGGTGCCTACTTAGTTCGGGTTATGGAGTCACAAACTTAATAGAAGATACAACAAAAATTGCCAAAATATACAAATAATTACATTAAACTATTCATTCACCATGATAGTCAAATAACCACATTTAACACATTTAAAATACTTTAAGCAAATGGACCAATATGTATGAAATATGCTTGTAAGAGATTAAACCAAATAATAAAGAGGACTATGAAAGTAAATGGAATAAAATGATGCGATGTTTTGCAAGTGGTCCTGTAGATTTTAGTTTATTTTATGGTCTCTCTTCAACTTAGGGGATTAATGTTTGTACAATAAAAGTAAAGCTAACCATTGTGTCTACCTCTAACCGTTATCCCTCAATTGAGAGAAACTGTTGGGTGCTCAACAAGAGAGCACAAGGCTCCCTCCTAGCTCCACAAATCAATCCCAAGGACAAGCAGGGTGCTCAATAGGGGGACACTAAGTGCTACGAGGTTCCCAACTTCCTCTACCCCTCTAGCTCCACAATGAGTCATTATTTTCTCAATATTGCAATAAATGGTTAAAATGCCTATTAATCTAGCCAATTCAATTTCTCGCCCTTTCTTGTCACCCAGGATTGAACAAACCGACAAGGGGAGTGAATACGGGGCCAAAGTGAGGCAAGGTTTATTTTACTCTAAACAAAAAAATAATTAATAACTATGAACAATACAAGCCAACACGATATTGCAAGGGTGGCGAAGCCAACCAAGGTGTGGGTAATATAAAAATAAAAGAAAATACAATACAAGTCGACACAATTTTGCAAGGATGGCAAAGCAGAATCACTTGCAAGCTGTGGGCAAATAAAATTTGAAAAAAGAAATACAGAGTAAACTAACCCCAAGCCAATCTACAATTGCTTATGCAAGGGCGGGCTGGCCCAATTTACGTTGCAAGCAATGGATGGCAAACAAATGAAATTAAAATGCAATTTGAAATGCAACAGAAAATCAAGTCCAGGAGACTCTCTTGGACTTGTTACAATGACTGAAATTTCAACGAAAAAGAAAGAGCAAAGAGGTAGAAACAAAATATTTTCACCCCTTCTTGGTGATGGTCTTGAAACCCTTCCTTTATGGTTGCCTTTGCACCCTTCTATGGCTGAAATTTGGCAGAGTTTCACCTTGTTTTATCACCAACCTGCTAAAAAACAACAAACAAAAAATTATAGAATATGCCCAAAATCACTTTGGGGAAATTCAAATGTTAGTGGAAAATATATACAAAATTGTCAAGTAAATAACTTCAAATAAACTTGAGTATATGAGAGGCTAAATCAGCTTTAAAACATTCAACAAACTAAAATCAATATTCAGAAATTTTGCCCTTTGCTCTTCAGGATTTGAAAAATGGGGCATCTAACCAAGGAATCACACTCTTCAATCCAAATAACCTGCAACTTATAAGATCTTTGCTACTCAACTAAAAGAGGGTGAGATGCGTATAATGAGCAAAGAAATCATAAACTTTAACCAAGAAAATGTATGAAATTCTTTACTACAAAAACAAAAACTCACATAATCTATGGCAAATAAATTACCATAAACCTTACCAAAGCAAAGAAGTTTGCTTCCTTGGCCTCCCAAACTTGAGTAGCTACTTGAGCATGGAAGGAAATTATCCAAGAACACAATGAGACACAAGATTCCTCCAAAGATTTCAATTAACCAAGCCAAATGGCTGAAAATTACAATGGCCCAACAATAGGAGAGAATTAGAGCAAGAAAGAAGGGATGAGCAAGAGCATCCAAAAATGTGTCCCCCAAATGAGGAGGGAAAGCCTCCTTAAATAGAAAATGGGTGAGGAGAGAACCCAAGTGTAACATACCCATACAACATGACAAAAATGCATATATAAATTTTTTTCTTTCATACAGGTCGTGGGCCATGTATCCTCCTAAATCATTCATTCTTAAGCTTAATTGCTTCTGCACAGTCATTCCACAGCTAACAGATCCTTTCGGCAACTAGAAAAGACCTTTCCGCATTTAACAGGATCTTCCTGCAGGGCGAATTACGAAATTCGAAATCCCCTGTTACATTCTATTTCCCTTTCTTACTTTCTGCCTTCTGCATTCCGCAGGGCAGAATCTGGGTTGCGGAAATCCCATATTCTTTATTTTCATCTTTTTAACCTTCCGCCTTCCGCATTCCGCAAGGCAGATTCTGGGGTGCGAAAACCACTTTGGCCTTATATTTTCCGTTTCTTTTTCTGCCTTCTGCATTCCGCAGGGCAGATTCCGGAGTGCAGAAAACCACTTTGGCCTTATATTTTCCGTTTCTTTTTCCGCCTTCCGCCTTTTACAGGGCAGACTCCGGGGTGTGGAAACACTTAAGATAGTTGCATTTTGACGCTATAACCGAGCATCTAACCCCATGAACATGAGCAAAATGCATTGGAAATAAAAGTCATATGCAGATGTATATGAGGCAGAAAAATATAACATAAGTAATCTCTACTTGAACCTCTAACAAGCATTCAATACATTCATAATAATTCTTAAACAAATACATCACAGAATTAATACAAGAGAATACTTATCTTGAAAATGAGTTGCCCCGAGCAACTGGCTATGTTGCTGCAATGTTCTACCCAAATATAGGCCAGTTGTGCTCACCAATCTCTCAACACAACTGCCACCCCTGAGCTGGGCATGATTTCTACAAGGAAATAGGGAACAAAAGGCTCACACAATTGGGTTTCAGCCAAGTTTCAGCCAATTCAATCTACAATTGGGTTTATCAAGCTACTAGGCAGTGGACTCACACATAGCCAAATACACACCAAGGTTCAGCCAAGCCAATCTACAATTGGGTTTATCGGACTGCTAAGGCAGTGGACTCACATATAGCCAAATACACACCAAGGTTCAGCCAAGCCAGCCTACAGTTGGGTTTATCAGGCTGCTAAGGCAGTGGTAAGGAAGAATTGCTAAGCTAGTGAGCTCAACCATAGAGCTATGGACACCTCCGCAAGATCTATCTGGCTTGGCCTCCACAATACCTACACACCCAACACAAAGAAGTATTCCCTTCTCTGTTACACAATCCCTCAGGCCATACCTTTCCTTCTAGTGTTCTCTCAGGTGTGCATAGAAGATTAGCCAACCCCTTTTGATCTTTATGTGAGGTTCCTCTCTTCACTAGGTTTATCAAGCCAATTTTGGGCCTCTTCCACTCCTAATTCTTACTCACAGTTCAGACCAAAACAAGGATACACATAACAGCGAAACACAGTGTTGGGTATGAAGAAAACATTTATGGGCTTTAGGCAGCGGAAGGGAAGAATCGCTAAGCTAGTGAGCTCAACCACAGAGCTATGGACACCTCCACAAGATCTATTTGGATTGGCCTCCACAATACCCACACACCAAACACGAGGAAGTATTCCCTTCTCTGCTACACAGTCCCTCGGGCCATACCTTCCTTTCCAGTGTTCTTTCAAGTGTGCATAGAAGAGTAGCCAACCCCTTGGGATCTTCTTTGAGGTTCCTTTTTTCACTAGGTTTATCAAGCCAATCCTGGTCCTCTTCGACTCCTAATTCTTTTCTTACACGCTGCAATACAGAACGGATTTCTCCGCCATGGACGGATGAAGCAACAACCAGAAAAACATGAAGCGAACGCCCTCTGCTAGCTCTCGCTGCGTGAGGAGAATGAAAGTCGTTCTGGGTGAATGAGGAATGAATGAACTCGGCACACATTTCCTGGGTGTTTACTTGCCCCATAAGCAAGAATACGGTTTCCCAGACTTCACGGCTTGCCCATACACGAAATTGACTGCCATACCTCTCCCTTCCCAAGGCATTAACTACCTCAACCAACTCTTGGAAGATTTAAATGATTGAGCGCATAAGTAAAAATGGGTAGTTGAGAGTTTATGGGTCCTCCCATTGACATTTGGCTTAACCCTTTTGGCTCAAGAGTTTGAATAATTTCTCTCCCTATTCCTTGTGGAAACCATGCCCCCATCTCTTGTTGCATTGCATAGCTAGTTGTGGGTATTTTATTAAATTGCATATTTACATGATGTCTCAATTTATACTGTGCCTGGCTAGCACGAGAACCTTAGGTATCGATTTTAATTGCCGATACATAAAACGCTAAATCGATGGGGGGGCCTTGGCCTTGGGCTCCTCACCATGATTTAATAACAATATTTACATCATGTACAATTTTAATACCATGGGGTCAAAATCGAGATATTACACCAAGTGCATGCAAGCCACTTGTCAAAATGAGAGAGTGGAGCTCAAAGAGGGGGGTGAAACAAAATAGAAATGGGGGGAAAATCCCCCTCTAATATTTTTAATCTTCATTCTAGGCCCGCCCAAAGGGGGGGGGACCACCAAAGTGGCACCCCTTATTTTGGCTTATTTTTAATTATCTCAATTTCCATGAAGAGGGAGGGCGCCTCCCTAGGGAGGTGACTTCAAATTTGTGATACACTTGCATGGGGGGGGCCTTTTTGCCTCTAATGTCACCTTAGGAACATAACTTGACTTTAAGAAACAATTTTTTCACTCTCTAGGTGACTTTAGGCACTTTCCAAAAATTTGTCATTCAAATTAATTGCTAATTTTCCTGATTTCTTTGATTGACTTAGGAAAATGTGTCCAAAACCCTAGCAAGGCTTATCCGAATGACTTCAAACTTTGCCCTAGGCTGTAGGGGGGACTCATGCCATTGATTTTGAGTACCCATACCCCTATTTGTGGGCATTAGATGCCACTTAGCCCTCTTTTCATTACAACATTTTTATGCTAAGGGACAATTTTTAATCACCAAAAATTAAAAAATCCTAGGTGAAATTTAATGAAATTCTGCAAGACTTTGGATAGAGTCTAGCATGGTTACATAGAACATTCTTGGGCCTTAGTCACCCCATGGACTTGATCATTAGAATGCTTTATACCACTTTGGATGTATTTTTGAGTGAAAAACTTAGATAATTAAAATCACTAAAAATGCATTTTAATTATCCAAGGGAAAAAAACACTCGATGAAAGGACTTCCCGAATAAAAAATTCCTAGGCAACTACGTTATACAAAAAGTAGACCTTCATGTTGACATATTATTACAAAATCCCCAGCAAGGGTGCAAAAATTTCATGGGGAAAAGATAAGAAGAAGAGCTGCCTCGCTTAAAAAACCTTTATTAGGTTCTTCTTTCTTATCTTCAAGGTACATGGTAGATGGTTGCCCACCTAGTTGGTTAGGTGGTCAACAGGGTCTTGAGGCTCAGTCATGGCATGGAACTAATCATCAGAATGCTTTGGATCCACTGAACAAGAGTGATCATCAACTAGAAGCTCATCATCTGCTGATCTCAAAGGAAAGGGACTGGCTCAAAATTGTGCTCAAGACTGCTCAGGAACAATGGTAGCCCAACTACTATGTATGTGACAACATTTCTTATGGAGGAAGAATTGCAGTCATGTTTAAAACAACATGGGGAAGTAGATGCCGTTGGTCTTGTCGAAAATACAAATAAGGGTGGCAAGAAAGGATTCAAGAAGAAGGGCGAGACATATACATGGAAGAAAGACCTCAGTAAGGTCATGTGCTTTTGATGTCATGAGATGGGACATTAAGTAGAACAATGTTCATTGAAGAAGGGAAAGGACATGAAGCAAGTTGCGTCCGAGACTGTAGCAGGAGTAGAGGAGATAACCTCTTAGTTTGAGACTGCCTTTCCCATGGCTTTCTTGTTTATCTACTAACACTGTGTTTAGTGTTGGATGGTATGTTGACAGTGGAGCTTTGAGACACATGACATATGACATGTCACTATTCAGTAGGATTAAGGAACAAGAGGTAGACATGATTGTGGAGCTTGGTGACGATGCCACATACAATGTGAGAGGATTTGGCTCCAAGATGACCTTAGGTGATGTTCTTGAGCTAAGTGATATTTTATTTGTTCCATGTTTGAAGAAAAAACTCCTAGTTTTTTGTGAGGCAGATATACATTGGAGAGTTGCTTTTGAGAGACAACAATGCACTACCAATGATTGTAGTCTAGCAAGTCTGAGGACTTATACTACATCGGTGAGAGAGGGTGGCATTTATAGGCTACTTGTTGATCTAGTAGCACTCACACATTCCAACAAGAGGTTGGTAGGGCCTTCTATTTCTCAGAAGGCACATGCAAAGACAAGTTCTAATCTTTGCACTCTGATTGTGATATCTTTTAGTACACATGGTTTTCCTCCTGTGATCAGGGAGAATGTGGAGATTGTTGATCTAATGGCTTAGGAGCATGTAGGGGTGAGTGTACCACCCATGATATATATAGCGTTGGTTTCTTCTATCCCCGATACTTCTAATTGTACAAAGGAGGAGAGGTGAGATGATGAGATTAACTTCATCTATGATCCTTCTAGTTATTCATTAGAGAGGTATGATGCCTTGATGGAGGATGTTGCTAAGATTGATTCTAGAATTGTACTAATGGGGATATTATAGAGTAGAGAGCCATGGATTTTGAATTCCCTTGATGATATTCTTACTTCAGGATTCTCTCGAGATGAGGGAGTTGGCCTAGTCTAGGATAGTTCAGTTGCCAAAGGATTTGAAGTGCATGAGTGGGATTCTCATGATGGAAGGTTGGTGATGACCTTGAATAGTTTGATAACTATATCACGAGCTTTACATCCCAGGATCGATTTGATCTTGCATGGAGATATGATTATCTTTGCAGGTTGTCATGGTCAACGTATGATGTAGTACCCATTGATGTTAATCTATGATGTTGAGGATGATGGAGAGTGGCAATTGACTATTGCTCCAAGCAGACATTCCTATATATTCACAAATGGTCATTATTTGTTGGATGATCGAACTGCTGTGATTGCATGGTTGACAACTTTGTTGAAGACGACAATGGTTAATTCCAGGACCATAACCAGTGTCGATTTGCAAATAACAAATTTAGTAGAGTTGTAGATGAAGTCAACAAGTGTTGGTATAAACACTTTCCTCATAAAGGAGTGTTAGACTTTCAGCCTTAGGTTATGCCAAAAGTGTGTACACCATGTTTGGGGTGCTTCATGAAATTTGGGGTACATGGTGTATGTTCAACCCCTGGATGGTCTGAGATGGATTGTAGCATGAGAGATGATTCTTGATTGATATGTACAGCTGTGATAGCTTGCTTAAAGGATGCCATACCTCAGATGATCATTGATTGAATGTTCTACCCTAGGGTGTTGGGGATCTCTTCCCTAGATGGTGGATGCTTGCCTAATGGACACATGGAGGATTCACCTGGTGGGAGAAATCCCTACAAGATATGAGGAGTGTTGTGCATTGTGGAGGAGGGATCCAAGCCCTATTTGGCATGTGGTAGTTCAATTTATGGTTCGAAGGAGTAGAGATGGCTCGAGGACATCTAGGGCTTTGATAGTGTTTTTAGAGGGGGTAGCTTCCCTAGTGGAGTACTTGGTTTTAAACGATGGAAAGAGTTTGTGGAGGCTTGGAACGGAGTGGTGTGGACTTTCCTTACATAACTACATCACCTTGGATCACTATTGTGCACGACATCATCATTGGAGCTTAACACTTGTACTCTAGGAGTGGAGCGCTTCGCTTTTTAGTGGCTTATTTAAGTTTAGTAGGCTTGCTTGTACAACTTAGGTCGACTTGTGTTATATTGTTGGCCTCCCTTACCTCTCATATAAATAGAGGAAGGAGAGTCTTTCCAAACAACACATCACATTACGCATTCATTTGTATCTCTTCTTTGGAGAGCTCTGTTAGTGATGCGCCAGGGTTCATGAGGAAACCCTAGTGGTGCATATGAGGAGGTGGGTTATTTCTCTCTCTTGAGATTCTTCTTTGTACATTTGATCTCTATCTCTTGTGTGCTAGGGTTTCTTGGTCTCTTGGAGCATCTTGGCTTCTAGGGTTAGGGTTTCATTCCTTGGAGGCTAGAGATTAGGGTTTGGAAACCCTTGGATATATTTGGGAAGAAGAGGAGGACGTCTTGCCTTGGAGAGAGTCCTGGAGGAATCCATACACTTGGAGGTGCTACGGTTTGTTGATTAACAATTTAACCCTAACTAGGGCATCTTGGTTCGTTTGATTTTGTTTTAGCCTTGAGAGGAGGCTATGGTATATATGTACTTTGTTCATTGAGCATATATATATATGAGATTTCCAGCTGTCCACATATTGTGTATATTGCAGATTTGATTTCAGCATTTTATCTTTTTGGAATGGTTATTTCCAGTTCTTAATTGTCTTGCTGATTTGACACACTTAAGAAAAAAATATTAAGAGACTTAACACCAAGATTGAAGATAATAGTACAGCCATCTATTGTTGTTGTGTTGTATAAGAAGAGTTTTCAGATCTGGTTTATGCATGTGAAGTTGCCCTAGAGGGTTGGAAACTCGTTGGAATGATTGGTATCTTTTCTCCTTGAACTTCATGAATTTTGGGGCTACTCTTAGTGAATTATTGTGATTGTTGTGCTACTGTTTATACATTAATTTACAGCAGTCCTAAAGGCTGAAGGCATTTCAATACAAATAACAATTAAATACAAGCATGAGCATGAGCATGATAAGCGCCAAATTTGTTAGCGTTTGGTTGCTCTAAAAGTGCTTTCACCTAGCTACAAAAGCGATTCATGGGATGTGAAGGGCTTGTGGTTTCCTAGCTCCTTTGTTTAATTTTTATTTACATTTGGAGATCCTAGAATGTGTATATGCTTGGAGATATTAGAATGGGTGTATGCTTGCCTTGAGATCAATGCTAGGGGCACACTTCTTAATGTCTTGGCACATGTGGCATATTTGGCATCATCTACAAGGGCACACTTGTTGAGGAGGACAGGTGCTTAGCACATGTGGAATAACCACCTTGGAGGAGAGTGTTAGACACTTGGAGGTTGGGTGCTTGGCCCTAGGAGCATGTAACCACTTGACACAAGTTGCGGAGGGACGCTTGAGTTGAGGAGCCATTTATTGGAGAGCACACCATCTTTAAGGAGGAGCGCTTGACATGGGCACCTAGCTTGGAGGGTGCACTACCTTGAGGGTTCAACAAACCCTAGCGTGACATGTGGACACCTTGCTTTGAGAAGAGCGCCATTTGGGGCTTTGTTTGTTGATTTAGTCTACGGTTGCTAGTGGACTTACTCCATGTTTTATTGCTGGCTTCTCTCAACTTAGTCTATATAAAGGGGAGACTGTCTTTGTTTACACAACTACTTTGTATCTTAGAGATTGATAGTTGGCGTGATGCTAGCTATTTGGAGAATTTTGAAAGATTGTGTATTCCTTTTGTAACAAAAATTAGCGCTTGTGGGTGCTAGTGCTAGGGTTCCTTGGCTTGTGAGGTACAAGTATTGAGCATTGTATCTTGTGGGATGCAAGTGTATGAATCTCTCTGATAGCTTGTGTGATGTAAGTCCAGATCTTGGGGTTTTAAAATTGGTATGATACTGGCTTGTTTGAAAGCTCCAAGGATTGGCTTATTGTAGCTCAGTGAAATGCCTTGCTTGGAATTTGTATTATTGTTAATGTTGCGGTGACTGTGGATGCATTCACTAGGGTTTGGCATGCAAGGAAGAGCCCTTGCTTTGGATGAACTGAAAGGACTTGTTATACCAGCATGAGATGAGCTGAGGTATTGTACTTTATCTTTTATTAATGTGATAATATGAAGTGTACCATCACTGTCCTAAATTTGTGATAGTGGAACTGATTTTTCTCATGTATTGAGCAAGTTTCATGGTTGTTTTAGTATGTTGATTTCTTAGTACAGAAGGGCTGAATGCTATATTGTTTTAGCATGCTAAATGAAACTTTCAGATCTGATTTGCTATTATATTTCCTGTAATTTGAGTAGTTTTCAGATCTGTATCTTAAGATAGATCTTGCCCTAAGGGCCGCTGACATGATTTATGCTTGAAGTTTTTGTGGTGTTGACACTCTTGAGTTTGCCTAGAAGTAGAGTTGGGTTGGTTTGAAGTTTCTTGCAGGGTTGTTGAAGAAATTATTCAGCACTAAGGCTGAAACTTTATGAAGTAGATCTGTAGCCTTGTAGAAGTAATGTGGATATTTCAGATTGGGCAGATTTTCAAAATTCTACACATTTCACAAATCTTATCAATTAGGGATAAGGTTTGGCTTCACATACAGAAGAAAGGGTTCAAAGGCGAACATTTCAAGTTGCCCCCACTGCAATATGGTCCATAGTACATACACCATTATTGAGCACTGTGGTGACAATACTTTAAGCTTTCCCCACCACCATCCCTGGTGTATATCCAGTTTTCAACATGGAGCTTCTGCAACATTAGAGTCCTTTACTTAAACAGAGCATTGTGCAACATGAACTTCTAATCAACATTGATCTTGAGTTCAAACTTCAACATACTTGTGCAATATGATCAAATTACTTGGAGGATGACAAGGCACACTCGCAATAGGACCATTCCACTCTACAGGATTGTCAAAGAAATTCATTTCCCAACACAAGCCAAGCACTTCAAACTTGAGAAAGTGTGACGAAAATTTCCACAATTGCTAACTAATAGGAACATACTACATGCCAGCACTTCTATAACTCTAGACATGATAGGGCCATTGCTACTTAAGGGAGACGACTGATCTGCACAACAACATGATTCTATGATATCACCAACAATACTTCTATTGTAGGCATCCTTTGTGCTATAGTATGAACAAGATGAGTTAGCAACCTGTGCCACCTTGACTACAGCTCAACAAGGACAATCAAGCCACTTCAAAGGTGAGAGGGAGCATGCAAAGGATAATGTGGGTAATCAAGGTTGACCACTTTGGTGCAAACCATAGCCAACCTGAAAACACAGAACAAGGCAATGATCATCCTCATACTCGGTATTTAAGGCTAATTACTTCGGACAGCTTTGCATGAACATTTGATTACTCTTTTATCATTGTAAATTCTTCTTAGTAGACTCTTGAGTAGACAGTTAGTCCTAGGTGATTTATTTTTTCTCCTTTGTACCAACAAAGTTAACCCTTATAATTTTTCTTCGTAGACAGCTAGAGCACACAACATTATCTACAACTCCTACATACATCTTTGAGCCAATATCGTGCATCTATTATCTTTGCTTTCCTTTATAGGATAGTCATCAAATCACTCTTTGGTTTATAACAACATAACACATAGATAAGTCACCTTTGTATCCTCGTAGTCTATATCTAAGGCCAATTGTTTGGGCCTGCCTTCGATAAACATCCAATCACCAATTTATCATATAAATTCTTCTCAGTAGACTCTTGAGTAGCTAGTTAGTGCTTTGGAGATCTTATCTCCTTTTTGCTTGTGAAACTTGCCCATAGAGTGGTACTCCTTATATGAAATGAGCGCACAACATTACCCTACGGCTACAATGCTATAGCTACAACTTAGTTTGCACCACATTGCAATGACAATACATTGTACATCTTTAAGACATTTCGCATCTACTATCTTTGCTTATCTTTGAAGGATACTCATTGGATTGCTCTCTGGTCTATAATATCACAACAGATAGATAAGTCACATTTGTTAAAAGCCAGGTGTGTTAACTTGAGTTGTGAGTGCTTTGGGCTTCATGCAAGAGGTCTTCAGATCGACCCTCTAGATTGGCTGCCTCTGTTGCCTGCCTTACTTGATGTCCCTACTGGGTCAGTTGTCATAATCAACACAGACGGGTTTACAGTGGGTACCATCTGCAAAATATGGAGAAGGTTTTTCTGCAAGGTTTTGTTGGAAAAAAAGTCACATATGTTAATACTGAAATTAAATATTTCATAAGAGCTCTTAGTATCTCTCAAATTTAATTATTGTTGTATTTACAATAAATTCATTTGTTGATAATCAATTTTCCATGGAAGTGCATCCCCTAGGGTAGGGAGTGCATTCCCCACACCCGTGGGACAAGGGAGAGCCTGTGGGAGCATTCCTAGTGGTAGGCATTACGTGGGGTATGCTAGGAAACACATATGGGAGCATCCCCATGGTGAAAGGGAATGTTGCCTCAAAAAAAGACATTTTAGGAGTGCTCAGAAGTACCCGAAAATGCAGGGTACTTCTACATGCTCCATTGCCAAAAAATGTACCATGAACAAAAAATAATAATCATAAACCAAAAATTCTGCAACTCTAAAGCTTCTTCCCACTACACCCTAATTCCACTTCATATGAATTCATCGTACACACCCAAACTCACATTTACATTTATATTTGCTTGGTGAAAGAAGACTGAAAAATAAAAACAATGACTCTAGTGTAAATTTGGTGGAAAGCAAACAGAAATGAGATGAGAATCATTGCATTCGACACCCAGCAATTGTTCTTAGCGAAAATGTGGAGATCCAGTATTTTTGTGACAATCACACAACAGCTAGATTTGAGTGTGGTGCCAGTTGTCTTCACCTTTTCTGAATTATTTCATCTTGGTTTTTATCATTTCTAGCAATTGGGAGGTAAATATAATGATGAAGCAGATACCCAAACTGCTATTTTTTTTCTTTGTTCTATTAGGGTTTTATGCTTCAGTTTTTAAAAAATTTAGGTTTTTAAAATTTTCCCTTACTAGCAATTTAGTATTTACAGTTAAAAAGTTAAGGTTTCAGAACTAGAAAAACATTGGAAAAAATTCAAATAGAGAACTCAACACATAGAAACGCTTGGTGCAGATTGAATTAAAGTTTAAAACAAAACAAACCAGCACACCCAAACACAAAATAAGGCACTCAAGCAACAGCAGCAGTGACAGTAAGTATAAAAATAAAAGCCATGTGGGGGAAGTGGGGGAAACAACCAAAGAAATAGGTGGGCCAGCAAATGAAAGTTGAACAGGAGTCGGTGCCCATCAAAGACATTGGTTGAATTTGCTTGGGGGAATTCAATCCAAAAAATCCCTTGCTATGTGCAACCAAACAAGCCAGAAGAACCAAGCAAAGAATAGCAGTGGTTCACGTGATTGGAAATGCAACAGTGTGGCCATCCTTGGGTTGGGAGTTATGGTAGGGTCAACACCTTTTGAGCATTCCAAATAGAGGAGTTAATGTTTGTGAGAATCTGACCATGCTTTAAATATCTAAACTTCCAAGGATGCAAATGGCAGCGGATACATAGGGAGCCTTTTTTAGCAAAAATGTCACTTCCCAACCTAAATGCAAAGTGGTAACAAGTTCCCAAAGGCAAGATGTCAAAACTGACCCACACAACCTTACGCCTCACCAGCACTTGTCATTGTTGATACTTCTACATTTAAAGGAAGGTTTCTTTGAAAGTTTTTTAGGTTCAATCCCAGCCCGGTTTCAAGTCCCCAGTTTATTTGTGTGCTGCAAATGAGTTGTATTTTTCACCAATTTTTCAGACTTTGAAACACAAGATGAACATCACATTTTCCAGGCAAAAAATTTAATAAAATGCACACACCATGAAAGTTTCAGAAACAAACTTTTTCGGCAAACTGCCCAGGCAAAACCCAAAATGGGAACACCTATCTGAGAGAGGAGGAGTTTTATTTCTTCTTCAACTTAAAATTTACTGCAGAATTAATGCCAGCAGAACAGTCAACTTATCTCAACCAAGATGACAAAAATCTCAGCCTTTAAATTCGTGCTTCAGCCTGCCTAGTTTTTTGTGCTCAACCTGTTTTGAGATTTGTGCCAGAATTAAATTCAGGGCTGTACATCACAGTACATAATCTCTTCTCGAATTCTGTCTAGTGTATGGAATCAGTCTCGGTATGTGTGCCTGCTGCTACAGCAATCTCAGTCCTCGATTTTTGTGCCCTCAGCCTGGAAAATCGTGTCACCCTGCTGCTGTATGGAATCACTCCTGCTGTACGAACAGCTTCAATTAATGACAGTACGGACTCATTAAATGCTGCCTGCAAATCTTGAACTGTATGCCCAGTCTTTCTCCTCGGGATTTGTGCTGCGAGATTTCTGCTTTATGATCGTCTTGGGAAACATGCCAATGTCTTTCCTCTGCTGTTGCGTCCTTCTTTATCACACAAGAAGTCGAGTCTCTCTCCCAAAAGCTTCAAGTTGAATGCCTCTTCACATGGAATTTTGTCTTAAATAAAAATTGATTTGGGTAGAAGAAAGGCCATCTAATCCAAGGGCCCAGATTGAATTAGATGAATGGATGAGATAAATCTCTTTTTCTCTCCATAAATTAATTTTCACTCATCCACCTTTTTAATTTTTACAAGTGCACTTTAATCTCTGAAGTGCATTTAATGCTCATTTCAAGTCATTAATACGAAAGTCATGTGAACTTTATCTCTTTTCCTAGTGACTTAGGCAAAATCACCAAGGGGAACAACTTCCAAGGTACAAAATTTAACACTCCCTCTTAACTTACCGAGGAATTTATTCTTCACCACTCCCAACTTGTCCCCGAAGAAGATAAACTTGCCTTGCCCCAAGGATTTCGTCAGAATGCCTAATACCTGCGCATCAGTGGAAATGTACCATAACTCAATCGCTCCTCTCTGGATTCTGAACATAATCTCGGATGAAATGGTATCTGATCTCTATGTGCTTTGATCTGTCATGGAAAACTGGATTCTCAGAGCGCTGGATGCAACTATGATTGTCGCAATATATCACCGTGGGCCTAAGCTCCTAATCAAATCATAGTTACAGGACTCACGAGTCAAACTAGAAAAATCGCGAGTTTGACTCGGCTCGGTGGCAAAACGATCCAGCAGGCTCGCGGCGAATTTAACTCGGGCCGAAATTTCCGGTTTTGGTCATCCTTTTTTATCATGCCAGCTTGATTGTTGTCGGTTCCAGTTTGACTATCTTCGGGTGCATGGTAACATTTTCGAGGGTACCAAACATATCTTCCGGCGACTGCAGAGTCCAGACATATCTGCGCCTGCGGTTCTCTGCTCTATCCGCGCGACTCCGAATGGACAGTGGTCGGGTGGATGTTATTCGTTTTTTAGGGCTATGCTCCTCTCTATCATGACGACAACAGTTTCTCCAAATATCCGCTAGATCCCGGCGACAGTGCATCCGTGTCTTGTGATTGACGATTGTGGGCGGATAGGTAAGGCAGCATAAGGGTGAATGTTATGGTTTAGTTTAGTTTTAATTATTTATTAAATATGAATTATTTTTATTATATTAAACACAACTTTTTTATAATACATATATATGTTATAAATTATTTATTAAATATTAATTATTTTTATTATATTTAAATTATATTAAATATAACTTTTTTATAATATTTATATATATATATATATATATATATATATATATAATTTANTATTTTAATAATATTAATAATAACTAATTAAGAGCCCAGGTGGAGTCTCATTATAAATTTTTAATTTGGATAGAATTGATATATTTTGGGTATTTATTGATATCTTTTGTACATTTATCGACATCTTGATTTATATAGACATGTATATTTTTAATATTTATGAAAAATGTTTTATTAATAAATAAAATGTATATATTTAATTTTTTTATTTGCCAATTTTTCCCGATTTTTTCCCGATCCGATTCAAACTCTTCGCTCTTTTGCCTTGCTGATTTATTGTCGATTCCAAGTCTGGTAAGTATGGATCAAACAAATCTACCAACAACTTGCGAAGCCATAGTGCCTCGCAACTAGCCTGACTGGCTGACATGTACTTAGCCTCAACATAACTCAAAACGACAGACTTTTGCTTCCAACTGAAACACAACATTGCTGCCAAGCCCAAATTGAAACAACAACCGGAAGTGCTCTTCCAGTCCATCATACTACTTGTGCAATCTAAATCCGTGAAGCCAACTACACTAACTCCACCCGATCTTTTGTAGTCCAGACCATAATCCACTATCTCTGCAAGGTATCTCAACACATGTTTCGCAGCTACCCATTGCACTCTCCTAGGCTCCACCATGAACTGACTAAGAGCGTTCACCACAAAACACAAGTCTGGTAGGGTGTTGACCAGATACATCAATGAACCAATGAGCTGACGATATAAAGTAGGATCCACCAACTCTCCCTTAGAAGCAAGAAGCTTCCTCCAATTGCCAAATCTCCTCAGTACATCAACTGCATACTTTCCTTGCCCCAAGAAAATATGACTAGGCTCTTGCCAAACCTCCATCCCCAAATAGTACTGCATTAGCCTAATATCTTTCATCTCATACTCTAAAGCAAGATCCCTCTTGTAAGTTGCAATGAGGCGCTCCTCCCCTGCAATAAACGAGTCATCAACATACAACAGAAGAATGAGCGGTTCACCAACAACCACATTTTTCTCATCCTCCCTACTGTTGGAAGAGCTCCCTTGCAGAAAACTTCTTTGGGTCTCCTCCTACACAAAATCATCCCAAATTCTATCCCAAGAAGGTAAGTTATCCTTGGAAACAATAGCCTCCATGAAAACAATCCATGGCTTTGTCTCGCCATTCACAATTGTCTGCACTAGCTCAGTGCCAACAACCTTTTCCCCAACTACTGCAAGCTCGTCTCTCACCTGAGATATCCTATTAAGGTAGGATGTCACTCCCTTTGCTTTGGCCATCTTAATACTTTTCAGCTTCTCCCTCAAGACCATCTTCCTGCTCTCATTTGAGCTCTGATATAAGCTGGTCAAAGCATCCCACATCTTATATGCACGATCTTTGCCTGAAATATGTGGGATAACATGGTCCTTAACTGCATCAAGAATGATCCTTCCAGCCTTGATGTCCTTTTTGTTGAAGGTTGCTAGTGCTTGTGCATCGACGGAAGTGGGAACATGAATTGGATTTTCCTGTGTGCTATTTACCACTTCACTCCAAAGTTCATTTTCCTCCAATATAAGCATTATCCTAGCCTTCCATGGAACAAAATTCCTTGCCCCATCAAGCCTATCCTCCAACCTCAATCTGGTGGCCATTTCAATGCAAATTCAAAATCCAAAAGGTGTTGCTCACTGACAAAAGAAGATCCACTGACAGTCTGAAAATTTCAATACCCAATTCTGCCCCCAAGCTTTGATACCATGAAAGTTTTTGAGGTTTAATCCCAACCCGGTTTCAAGTCAAATTCTGTAAATTTTTTGTAAAAGTTTAATGCTCAACCTAGTTTTATTTGTGTGCTGCAAATGAGTTGTAATTTTTACCAAAATTTCATACTTTGAAACACAAGATGAGCATCACATTTTCCAGGCAGAAAATTTAATAAAATGCACACACCATGAAAGTTTCAGACACTTTTTCGGCACAATGCCCATGCAAAACCAAAAATGGGAAAACCCGTTTAAGAGGGAGGAATTTTACTTCTTCTTCAACTTAAAATTTATAGCAGAATTAATGGTAGCAAAACAATCAACTTATCTCAACCAAGATGACAAACATCTCAGCCTTGAAATTTGTGCTTATTTGTGCTTCAGCCTGCCTCGATTTTTGTGCTCAACTTGTCTTGAAATTCGTGCTAGAATTAAATTCAAGGTCGCACAACATAGTACAGAATCTTACCTCGAATTCTATGCAGTGTACAGAATCATTCTCGGTATTCATTCTTGCTGCTACACCAATCTTAGTCCTCGACTTTCGTGCCCTCAGCTTGGAAAATCGTGTCACCCTGCTGCTGTATGGAATCAATGATCACTCATGCTATACGAACAACTTCAATTAATGACAGTACAGACTCATTAAATGCTTCCTGCAAATCTCAAACTGTGTACCCATTCTCTCTCCTTGGGATTTGTGCTATGAGATTTCTGTTGTACGATCAACTTGGGAAATGTGCCAATGTCTTTCCTCTGTTGCTGTGTCCTTCTCTATCACACAAGAAGTTGAGTCTCTCCCAAAAGCTTCAAGTCGAATGCCTCTTTACATGGAATTTTGTCTTTAAATAAAAATTGATTTGGGTAGATGAAAGGCCACCCAAATTGAATTAGATGAATGGATGAGATAAATCTCTTTTTCTTTCCATAAATTAATTTCCACTCAACCACCTTTTTTATTTTTAATTAAAATGCACTTTAATCTCTAAAGTGCATTTAATGCTCATCTCAAGTCATTGATACAAAAGTCATGTGAACTTTATCCCTTTTCCTAGTGACTTAGGCAAAATCACTAAGGGGAACAACTTCCAAGGTACAAAATTTAACATTCTTATTATGGAATAGGTGCCAAATTGTTAGACATGTATAACATGCAACAAGGAGATGATATAATGATGCCATGGAAAACTCTTTTTTGCCAATGGAATCCCCTTCCATGTGCCCAATACCCATATTGAAGGAGATAGTTTGAGCAATTGCAGCACCAGGAACCTCAGAGGTGCCACCAAATGAACATAAGTCGACAACAACGATTTTAGAAAGTCATGTATCAAATAATAATATGCAAAAGGAACAGTTTAGAGTGTGAGACAGAGTCAAGGGAGGGAAAGGTGCTCTATTGTTATAGATGGGTGGACAAACATTAGGAGGCACCCAATCATCAACATCATAGGGACCTCTGTAGTGGGCCCATTCTTTCTTTAGAGCAATTGATTGTTCTAGAAAGCATAAGGATGGAACTTTGCAATTTGAGCTTCTTTAAGATATTATAGAGGATGATGGAATTGCTAATGTGGTGTATATTATAGAGGATGATGGAATTGCTAATGTGGTGTAGGTTGAGATAGATGCAACATCGATTTATAAATAAATGGGGTTATTAATTCAAAGAAGATAGAGGCATGTTTTGGACCCTTTGTTGTGTGCATGCACTCAACAATACATTGCAGGGTGTTGCCGCCTAATTCGCACCTCGGGTAACGTGGCAAAAATCTTCAAGCCACTAGTTGCAACCTTGGGGGCAAGCTCGAGCCAAGTGTTGTCACCTGCTACTTAGCTCCTCTGTCTAGGCCAACTCCTAGCGAAGCCAATGGGGGTGGACCCTAATGAAAATAAATCTAAGGTCGTTTCTGACTATTAAAGATGGAAACACAGATTTTCTAGGAGTTTTAAAATGGAATGAAATTAGAGATTACCAATTACTGCAAATAAGATTTACTTTAGCAACCCTTAATTCAGCGAGATACACAATATTAAAGACACAATGTGGAATTAACTTATGCAAAACATAACAAAATAGATCAATGCCATAATGAAAAGAGTGCTTTGCAAATGTGAGTTGCTCGTGTAGTCTCAGTGAAAGTATTGCAATGTCTCAGTTGGTAAATTTTAGATTATTAGAAGAATCATTAAGGGAGTGGGTAATTTCTAGGTTGATTTTATTAATGTGGTAATTATCTAGATTATTAACAAGGAGGGGGATTCCTGATATACCACGAAGGTACAAGGAATATGTCCAGACTCAGAAAGTGTGGTAGCAAACGAGGAAATGTGGGCTGAATGGAGTCACGGGGGGATGTTCAACACTACACCAACAAGGATGTAGCCTAACGGGGCCTCGCAACTGCTTTTCAATAGTTCTCGCTTCCTCTGTATAATTTCTCCACACGAAGCAAGACGCAACACTGGATTTTCGTTGTTTTGGGAGATTGATTAGAAGTTAAACTAACTACTAGTCACCTAAATCCTTTTCTGATACAACCAACTGATCGGACGAAATTGCAATGGAAGTAGAACATATAAGGGTGAAGGCCTTGTTAATTTTAAATATTTTTGAACGAGGTTTTTCTGATTTAAAAATAGTAAATCCCAAGAACCTCTTTCCAGGTTCAATATTCGAGCAAGCCCTTGTCCATAAACCGTACTCAAGAAAGAAAGGGGGTTTATTTTAAACTCAAGAATGCAAAAAAGTTAAAGTTTTCTAATTACTACACTGCTCAAATCTTTTCCCTTTCGGTACTTCAGTATAGTGCAGTGGGTTAGTATTTGGATTACTTTGCCAATAAAACTTAAATATAAATTGAAATAGTCAAGGAAATAAACAAACTACACTAACAACATAAAAACCATGAAAATGGACATCGACGTGGATCCCCCCAAGGGGAATGGGGAGTGGGCTCTGATGAGCCTACTCTAAAACTTATTTTACTTTTTACAATGATTAAAGAATGCACTTTGGTCCACAAATCGGGATCCAAAGGCTTACAACAACATAAAAGAAAAGGTTTTTTGTGGAAGGGGAACTCCATTGACATTTTAATGGTTCATTTTCCAGCAAAACAGACAGAGTTTCCTTCTCCTTTTTGTTATACCTGCAAAAAATCAGCAAGCTATTAAATAAAAAAGATGCTCAAAGACACTTTAAGAGTGTCTTCAAACAATCTCCAAAAAAAAATCTTAAAAAAAAATTCTAAGTAAAACTAACTAAAAATGATGAAGGCAAGCTAGGAAGCTTGCCTTCTTAAAGAGATTGGCAAGCAAAATCTCAAGAACTAAATGCCAAATAAATAAAATGAAGGCTCTTTGATCTTCTTAACCAAGTACTTTTAAATTTTAACTTTAAACTTGCAAAAAGAAGGCTAGATCTAACGTTTTAAAGAATAACTTTTAATTACTCAATAAGATCTAGATTTGGGAATTTAAATCTACTTTAGATATGTCTTTGAAATGTAGATCTAAGCAAAGTAACAATAACCAGAGCAAATTTGACAATTTTGGATCAAGAAGTGATAGAACTAGATGGAGCAAGAAGTAGAAAAGGGATGGTGACACCTACTTTGGTGAGATCAGAGGGATGATGCTTCTTCTTTCAAAATTACTGGAGAAGAGGGAGAGCCCACTCGCTCATCAAATGCTCCAGCTCATGTTTCTTGTAAAATACCTTCAACAAAATACAAAGGGAATTAAAAGCACCTGTGTGAAATGATAGCAAGACAAGCAATATTATAGATCCAAAAAGAAGTAACCTAACAAGAAGTAACAATACCAAACCTAACAATTGTGTTGACACCAGTCCAACCTATTGAGAAGTAACCCAAAAAGAACCACTTCATATTCTTACAGAAATGTAAATTTCCTTACGAAGACAAGTAATCCCAACAATTGCAAAATATGAAAGGAGTTGATACAGATTACCTCAATGATTTAGCATAAAGACAGCATCAACCAAACATCTATGGATCCCACACAGAAATTGCCTCCAAAGCCTTTTATTAACAATACTAAAAAAAAATATTACAATGTATGCAAGCAGAGGTTCAACCTTCCAATCCAAAACAATGGAGAAGTGACCTGCTTAAATAAGAAATGAGAAACCCAGTGGGGCACCACCAACACTGAAGATCAAGTTCAATTGAGCTGAGTAATCTGAGGAATCAGTGGGGTGATTTTCTAGTTAACTGGAATGTTGGTATGGAGGAGGTGCCACCTCAAATGAGGTAGGCGACCTCACTCCACCTACCAAAACCAACTCATCAAAACGCATGTGCCTTAATACCTCACGCTAATGAAGTCGTATGACTTTGATGACGTGAGATCCAAAGCTTTGGTAAATAATATATGGTAGATACTCCTAAGTAATCAAGAGATGATACTTTTAAATGATGATTCAAATCTTCAACCCCCATTCGCTAGTCAAGAGCATGGGCCACACTTGAGCTATGATGCAACAATCCACACGCTACCACATCCGCATGGATTCAATGACGTGATCCATGGGTTAAACCAAAGTTTAAAAATGGTAAATGTTAACTTTAAAATGTATCCAAAGTTTTCTTTTTAACATCCTCGTGAAGAGGGGTCCACTCCCCATGCCACTTGCCACCTTCACAATGTTGGTGATTCCTTAATGCTTGACGTCACCCTCTTATAACCACTCGCTACTTCAAACCTAAAACCAAAGTTTAATATCCTTTAAGTGGATGAATAAGTTGCTAACCATATGGGACCCCCTTTGCCATGTCATTTCCACATTAAAAATTTTGAAATTTGACTTATTCAATTTTGTCCCTTAGTGCTAGATTGATGCACTTTAGCATTTATGTGCCAACTTGATGCTTTGTTAGCCAAATAATGCCTTTCATGATGTTTTAGCCACCCGAAACATAGTAAAAGTGGCCATCGGGGTAAAGATGTTGCTCTGAGTGTAAAAACGAGCATCCCCACACCAAAAACGGACTCCAAACCCACCAATTATTACATTTTGAAAATCTTTAATTAAACCATTAAAAAATGGCTTAAAAAACGGAAAAAAAAATCGGAATCGGACAAAACTCTAAGGGGACCTGGTACATGTCCATACGACTCAATACTAATTCCTAGCACGCTCATATACATTGACACATGACCTTTAATAACCTTTTAAGGCCTAGCTTCCAAGACGACCATTCCAGCTTTGGAGGAGCGATGAAAAACTCGAAAATTATACATCGCTTATTCAACATTGCATAATTGACAAGGGAAAAACACCTTGGAATGATCGGATTGACGTTTAAGTCTTAGGAAGCCAAGTCCTTTACAAAAAAAAGGTCATGCTAGTACATTTATTACAACTTCCCTGAAGGGGTATGAACATGCTGTACAAAAAATAAAAAGGCCATGAAGGCCTAAATGGACTTTTGAACTCTGAGTTTGAACAAGTATTTTGTTCATCTTTGGCGGCTCATTGAAAGTCCAACTAGATGCAACCTAGTCGGTAACACAGGGCATTAGCAAAATTTAGGGGATATCAAACTTAGTGACAGTTGCTAGATAAGTTACCAGAAACATCTAAGAATAGGGGGGGATACACAATTCCC
This sequence comes from Pseudotsuga menziesii, assembly GCA_001517045.1. Classification (NCBI taxonomy): domain Eukaryota; kingdom Viridiplantae; phylum Streptophyta; class Pinopsida; order Pinales; family Pinaceae; genus Pseudotsuga; species Pseudotsuga menziesii. The sequence goes on from LPNX010447749.1 coordinate 211,951, forward strand.
CATTTTAAAATTGAAATGGAGGGGATACAACTTGGAAATGGAAAGAAAAAAAACGTTTCCAAGGCGTTTCCGGATTTTCTGAAACGTTTCAGCTACTACAAGGCGAGTTTTCAGCTAGAAATAGTGATTTTTTGACATGAGAAAAAACAAATAAATAACCCTAGAGACAAACTATAAAATGCTAACCCTTAAGTGAGGCTCAAAACTTAGATATAAAGCCTCAAAACTTAAAAATCAAGAGCTAAACCCTAATCCTAAATTGATGAATAGCAATTTGAATTTTTATGTCTCGTGTTTTTTTTCTCATTATATTTTTCCAAAAATTATAGAGGCATACTTTTGGTTCGAAAAAACACTGATCTATGGACATTTTATTGCATCAAATGCTTATCTACTATAGTGCTAAGTGTTATTGTCATAGCCTAGTGTAGAAGTACAATGACTATTTTATTTGTCTTTTTTCTAAGTTTTTTTTTTGCCAATACCTCAACTCTCTTGCAAATAAACCCCAATGAATTGCATATGTGATTAAACAACTTGCATATAAAAATTGATACAGCAGCAGTTTCAACCCTACAAAATAGCTTACTGCATTTATGAAGGATTGCATGGACCAACACTTATTTCCAATAATCGTCGAATCGACTTCAGTTTTTTTCTTTTTCTTTTTTGAATTAGTATGAACTCTTGACCTATGACCTTATTTACTCCATTGCTAGTACACTCTCATGCCCCTTCCCTTATGTCGTGGAGCAAATTACGATGATGCAATGTTTAGCAACTTCTCCATACGATATGCATGTGATTGTAATCTTCTTTCAAGCATTTTTTTTCAATATAAACAAGAAAAAGTAAATAACATATCCAAGGGAACTCAATGGTGTCTACAGATAGTGTTATAACATAGAGTGCAATATTGCATGTCATCACACTTTTTGTCATATTGTTCAACACATGAGCTCACTTATTAATCCCGTTAAAACAAGGTTGATTAAGTCAACTTTGCTAATCCACACACACACACACACACACACACATATATATATATATCTGTGTGTGTGTGTGCATGCACCCATGAGCGTGTTGTTGTTTCCTCATCGTATCGTATCTGAAATTTTTGAAAATTTACCGTATATATTTCCCTCCATGCAAACCAATTTGGCTTGTTGAACATGTGTTAAGTCCTCTTGATGACATAGGAAAACCAACTCTAGGAAGTCAAAACACCATCCCTCATACACACACAAAAGGGCTCTACACCCCCTGGGTTTTGAACCTTGGTTGTTGCATGGCAGCACCCCATACCAACCACTAAACCACAACTCGATAGATATAATGATTGGTGGGATGATTGCAATTAGTCGATGACATTCCTAGCCACTATAATGGAGGCCATTCACCATATTGATACAAATGCTCCTAGTCTTGGAGAAATGTATGAGACTTTTGTCAACATGTTGGGTTAAGTGAGATCATGCATTCTTTAAAGGGACCCTCATTAAAGCTATACATCAAGAAAATTCGGCCCATCATTCAAGGTAGGTGGGACCGCATGAATACACCTTTTGCACATGACAATTTATGCATTTTACCAAAATGGTATGTGGAAAGGCCTGGGGCAATTCCTCTCAGTATGATCCCAGGGTAAATAATAGATTTTAAATTTTAATTGTAAAAATGTACAATGAGGAAAGGGCAAAACTTTAGAGACAATGTATTCATTTTGAAAGTCGCACAAGCCCCTTCAATAAGCCCTACGCGATCGCAATTCGCAAAGATTTAGGCCAAGATGACCCTATTGGTTAGTGGAGGATGCATCATTCATCACTTCCAGTGCTTGCACCCAGTAACCAAGACTTCTTGGGAGGTCACCTATCCCAAGAATCCTTTGGCTCAAGCACGCTTAACTATCGATTTTTCCCCACAATCAAGCCCACTTAGCTTGCTACCCCATTTACAAAACCTTAGAAAGTATTGTGGCTTCTGAACTATTCAAATAGAGCTCCCTTGACTCTTTTTTTTCAAGTTGAGGGGTTTTTGGCAGTCCACCATATGATATATCATTATTTTGGGATTATCTGCATAGTGTAAGTCGCTAAGCTATGACCCATATCCCATTAGTATAGGCACAACTGACCAATTTCTCATGGTTTTTTAATAGTCCACTAAGCACTCATTGCATCAGGTGATGCTCACAGGGGTGAAGAAGTGGGATTGAGACCAAGACTTCTCTGGAGGTCACCCATCCCGAGACTCCTCTAGCTCAAGTGTGCTTAGCTGTGGAGTTTTCCCCACAATTAGACCCACTTAGCTTGCTACACCATTTGCGAAACCTTAGCAAGTATTGTCCCTTATGAACTATTCAGTTAGAGCTCCCTTCTCTCTTTTTATTTAAGTTGAGGGATTTTTCACAGTCCAACATATGATCTATCATTATTTTGGAATTATCTACGTAATCTAAGTCATTAAGCTATGACCCATATCCCATGAGTATAGTCACAACTGACCAATTTCTCATGGTTTTCGAATAGTCCACTTAGCACTCATTGCATCAAGTGATTATATCATTAATGTTTTTTCATATATTTAAATTTTAACTTTTTAGTATTTAGGTGGGATCCCCTATGTCAAGAGCTTCAACTTTCCTTGTGATGCTCCCTAATTTGGGGGGTTTCTCCACAAGTCCCCCAAATGCATTCCCACAATTTTGCATCCCCACATCCAAATAGCTTGGTGTAACATTGTTGTTAATTCATTTTGCTCTATTTGCATGGTGTCAATAATTGGTTTCTATAAGGCAAGTTTGTTTCTTAAGCATATAAGACTTGCACACTCTATATTGTTATTCTTCTAGCATTATTGTAGTCATTGTGCAATCATCCCTCAAGTGACATACTAAAACTACTTCAACAGTTAATTGGTTTCATCTATTGAGCTTCCCACTTTACACTACATCCTACAATGTGCTTTACCATGTCAATCTCTCTATGTACCACTAGCACAGCTCCCCAAGTCACATAGTTTGAAAGGGCATTCTCACGAGAATGGAGAAATTGTGTGCCTACAAGTGTGTCACATAGTTTGAAAGGGAATTCTCGCGAGAATGGAGAAATTGTGTGCCTACAAGTGTGTCACATAGTTTGAAAGGGAATTCTCATGAGAATGGAGAAATTGTGTGCCTACAAGTGTTCAATCCCACTTATAGAGGATTGTAACACAGGTTGGAGATCCCAAGATCTTTGACCTACTCAAATTGTGATCATAGTGACTAAGGCTACCTTATATAGCTATATGCTCACAATGATAGTTGAAATATAGATGGGTAGTCAAACTACTAATGAGTTATTATAAATGATAACATAAGGAGTATCTCAAGGTAAGTTTTTTTACAAACTACAACATTTAATGCGGCACTTAAATTACAAATTTAGGATTTGGAAGTCATGAATGAATACATATTACAAAAAATCCTAGGTTGTAATATGTATGACTCATGAGTTATCAAGATCTAAAATTGGATATGAGCATACAAGAAAAAGATCTAAAATTGGCAATGCTTATAGTATTAACCAAAGCCCCTTGGATTGGATTATATATAAAAAAAGGGAGAGATAGAGAGGTGCATTCTCTATTGATGGACTACTTGGGGTGGCTTGTAATTAGTGTAGTTTGACTCAACCAAGAATGTAGTTTTTCTTAGTCTTAGCTGGGCCATTTACTCGCCACTTGGCTAGACTTACCAAAACATCAAACTGGCCTAGACTTTCCTATAGTATCTTTTGAGTTTTTTTTTTGAATTTGCTAAGACTTTCCCGAGTCATTGAGTTTTTTCCTAGTTCGAGTGTGACAACTTTTGCTTGTAAGCATAAAACCAAAGCTGCCTCAATATTCTCATGCATTTACCATTAACCAAGGTCCTTTGGATGTCTTAATATATAGATAGATAAATAGAAGCAATTGCACTCTCTGTTGATGGGCTACTTGGGGAGTGGCTTTTAAACATAAACATTAAAATCTAAGGTGCCTTAATACTCTCATGCATTTACTATTAACCAAGGTCCTTTAGATATCTTAATATATAGATAGATAGAAGTGCATTCTCTATTGATAGACTACTTCAAGATAAGATAAGATAAGATAATTTAATTAATGTCCAACAAATGACCACAAAAGTAGGTCAATGGGATTGTGTGGTGCCAAGATGTCAATACAAAGAGGGAGCATTGAGATGGCTCCTATATAAAGATGTGAAACTCTATCCTAAAGCCAAAAAGTGCTAATTCCAAAGATGGAGAGACAACCTAGAAGAGATAGTTAAAAAGAGAGTCGATACAACAACAAAAAAGTACAAGGAGAGTGAATCTGGGATTTGTAATACAAAAATGGTGAAAATGTCATGGCACACTAGAAACATTAGAAGCACTAGAAGCCTCTCTCCTAACATCTGAAGCCGAATGAAGGTATCTCAAAATAGTAATCTGCCTAAAAGAACTGGAAGAAGAGCTATAATGTGCAGTGTGTACCAAGAGTGCGGATCTTGTTGTGATCTAGATGTTGTCAACCATCTGCTAAGATGTGACCGAGGCTAACCACGCTACTGAGGTCGGGTGGATGAAGAGGTGGTCTATCGTGTCTTAACTGATCTACGGTCAAAAGTACTACCATCCTTTGTCAATTGCTTAGTACCCCTAGAGGACAGGATCACCGAAAAGAAGGAAATGATCCGCTGAGTGGAGGTTGGTCACGACTGCAAATGTTGTTGGAGGAGGAACCAAAGCCGAAGGGCCTCTTGCAAGAATAGGGCTTGTTAACATAAACGCTAAGGTGCCTTAATACTCTCATGCATTACTATTAACCAAGGTCCTTTGGATGTCTCAATATTTAGATAGATAGATAGAAGGAAGTGCACTACCTGCTGATGGACTACTTAGAGAGTGGCTTGTGACCATAAAACTTAAGGGGCCTTGACACTTCCATGCATTTACTAGTAACCAAAGTCCCCAAGAGAGAGACAAAGAGAGAGTTTATCAAATGTCCATGAGACCAAATTGGCTTATGGGNGGTGCCTTGACACTTCCATGCATTTACTAGTAACCAAAGTCCCCAAGAGAGAGACAAAGAGAGAGTTTATCAAATGTCCATGAGACCAAATTGGCTTATGGGACAAAGTGTTACATCTTAATGTTGTTGGTTACCACAAGAGTGAGAGTAAACATAAAAGGAGTGTTAATGATGTTATAAAAGAGAGAGAGAGAGAGACTCACAATAAACACAACGAATGGGTGGCCAAATTCCATCTCTTGTCATATGTCTATTCATCTGGATTGTCATTGTGGGTTGTGTTAAATCATCATGACACACGACTTTCATAGTCTTGGCTCTGAAGAACATCGTTCTCATTACTTTCCTTGCAATATCTTCTATTTGGTTGTCGCATAATATTGTTGCCCAAGCAAACCCCTTTAGGATTGACCCCTTTCTAATATGGCTATACACCTAGTAATGGAGAAGGAAGTGTTGCTCTGTTTCCACTACCCTTGATCTGCAAACTTCATAGGTTTGTGGTTCCATTCCTCCTTAGGTGCTTTCCATCTACTTGTTTCAAATCTCAACCGTTGGGACCTTGTCCTGCTACACTGATGTGTGTTTCTTTTTCCATGGTATGTTAAGGATGAGGTAGTTTTCCATCTTGATCTCACATTCAAGGTTGAAGTGCTCTATGTAGTATTGGTGTATTCTTTGTGCTTTTCTCTTCCATATTCCCTTCTTATAGCATACTATATGTAATCCCTCATTTCCTTTTTATCCATCGAGTATTCTTCTTCCAATATGTCCCAAATTTCAAGGCATTTTTTGCGTTGGAGCCATGTGTTCTTTCTCCTCTATAGTACCTCTTTGTCGATTTAACTGGGCGTCCTTCCATTGCCCATTCCTTCCACTTTTTTTGATACAACAACCTCCATAGTGCCTCCAATTCTATAGGGTAAATACATGTTTCAACTTAAAAATATGGCGAGGATGCAAAGCAATACGTTTCCCTCCTCTCCTACCCCTAGCGGCCACCTCTTGTCAACAACTCTTTGTTGGGAGGTTGTGCATTATAGCCCATCTCCCTGTTATGTATGATTGCAGGAAGTTGTCAATTTGTATGCAAGAATTCAATTGGGAGATATCCAAGCCAACTAAAGTGAGTTGGAGTCTTGTGATTTGATCTTTGTTAAGATTTTCTTGCAGATGGAACAATGGGTGTCAAAATTTGTCCAAAGGTTAAAGTGTTCCAAGTTCTACTTAGATCCCTAAAGCCAAGCAAAGGGAATCCGTCATTGTAGAGGATATTTGTAAAGAGAATGAAAACCATCTCTTAGTTGGATCTTTCATATAAAAAACCATGAAGAAAAGCTCTTAATCTATATTAGAGCACTCTAATTGGAAAATTTACATGCCTTTGGCCTAGCCCAAGAGCTGTAGAATCATGGGTAGTAGAGCATTCGTCACCCAAGATTCATGTACAAGTAATTTTATCTTCTTATCGTCGAGGTTATTTTGTGTCTCTTTTTAAATAGGTAGGAATGCATTTGAGTTTTCATTCTGGACCCTATTTTATGGGATCCAAGGAAATGTATTTATCTCCTTGGTCTCTTGACTTCAATTTGAAAGAGGAGATTACATCATCCCTAGTGTGGGTTAGGTTGCCTCATCTCTCCTTGATATTCTAGGACGATATCCCTCTTAGAGATATTGGGAACAAGCTGGGCCAATTTATTGATAGAGTAGAGCCAAAAGGAAATGTGTACTCTTCTGCACATATGTGTGTGGAGGTTGACATAGAGAAAGGAATTTAAGAGGTTACGGAGAGGGAGCCATCAAGAAGCCCTTGATTACAAGCAACTTCCTTTTAAGTGCAACTCTTGTCATGTTTGTGGACATTTTGCAAAAAACAATCCCAAAATTCAAGAGGAACAACCCCCTTCAAAGCAGTTGTCAAATAAAGAAAATGACTTCAAGTCGGTTCTTGACAGGCACAAGTATCCCTAGCGTAAAAAGACTCAACAAGAAAAGTCATCCAAAAACAAGAAATAACATATTTGAAGTTCTTGAAAATCTAGAAGATATGGAGCACGAAACTAAAAGGGAAGGGGAATTGTTGAAAGACTCCATCTCTAGCACAGATCACCTCAAAGGCGGTGCAGATCCATCCAAGTTCCAAGTGGATCCAAAGAACAATGTCCCAATAAGTACAAGAGAAGGGGAAGCAAAGGATGAAGAAGAGGATGTGGAAGAAGTAGAGGATGGAGAAGAGGAAGAGGAGGATGCAAAAATGGAAGAGGAAGATGAGGAGAGAGAGCAAGGAAAATGTGTAGAACCTCTTGTTTGTTCTAGTGTCACATGTTCATTCGTTTGCGACATCAAAATCTCTTTCTTTCGTTGGAGTCCTGAAGAAATCCCTTTATCCCTCCCCCTCTTTTACAAGGGGAACGAAATCAAGCTAGGAACAAAGAGAAAATGAGGCAAAATCGAATATTCTCCTAGGCCAATAGTTAACCCTAGATTCTGCCTCATTTATGGGGGGATAGTAGTTCGCAATTAATGGTTGTGCATTATTTTTGCATCCTTTTATGCAAGAAATTTGCAAGAATTTATTCGTGTTCTCAAGAATCTAAAAGAAAAAACTTTTGTAGGACACACTAGATTGTCTCCTCCCAACTATTCGTTGAGAGGAGGAAAGAATTGCAAGATGTGATCTCCCCTCTTATGCTTTGTATTAACAAGTTGGCTAGTGTAGATATAGATTTTTTTTCACACAAACTATAATCGTTTTAGTTTAAAATAATAATACAAAAATACTGTTTCAGCTAGCATGGTTTCGTAAGGTGTGGAAGCTTTGATGAGAGAGAGAGAGAGAGAGAGAGAGAGAGAGGGAGAGAGAGAGAGGTGCATTCTCTACTAATGGATTACTTGGGGAGTGACTTGAAACTATAAAGTTTAAGGTACCTAGACACCCATGCATTTGTGCTATAACTTATAAGGTATTAAGTCATTTGTTTATTGGATATTGTGAGTTGGAGTTGATGCAATGGCTAAATTTCACAATTAGACTGATTGTGGATTGTCCTAGGGATGATGAGTCTCGTTCAAGGCCCATTTCTCCATATTATGTTCTTATTTTTCTTTAAATCAAATGACCATGGATTTTCTAGTCAAATAGATTATCTATCCTAACTTTGTTTGGCTATAAGCTTGTTGTTGACATAGGTTCCATGTAGGAGAAACATGGCCTTGCGAAGTTGGGAGAATCATTCCCAAGGTTCTGTACACCAACCATAGAACATAATATAAGATAAGATGACCCAATTCAACAATAGATAGGAGGTGTGTGTGTGTGTGTGTGTGTGACAGAGAGAGAGAGAGAGAGAGAGAGAGAGAGAGAGAATAAAATGGAATAGAATAGAAATATTTTATTAAAAAGCCCATGATGTCAACNTAGCCATGTGACAAGATAATTACATACCAAGCTATCCTTCTAGGAAGTCTCACATAACTAAACCAAAACAATACAAAACAAAGTAGTAGAAAATAAAATAACAAAACAATAAGACCAGGAGAAGGTGTGGTCCAAGATCATGGTACAAAGAAATATTGACCAAGAGAAGGTGTTGCACCCTTTGACCAACCCCAACCACTATTTATCTTTCTATTGTTGATTTTTGGATCTTGTATTTGGTTTAGACCATTCTTGCAATCATGATCATTGCTACTCCCCTTGTCTCCCTTAAATTGTTGTCACTTAGATGTTGATTTGGGTTTTTGGACCCTCTCTAATGTGAATGTAGGCTTCACAACACATTGAGAAGTGTTACTCTACTTCCACCTTGCATTTCCAACAAATATGGCATATCCTCTCATTCCAAATTCCTTTTAGGTGTGGCCACCTCCTTGTCTCACACCTTAATCTCTACTAATTGGTCTTTAAATGAGCTACCAATTGCTCTTCCCAACAAGGGATATTGAGCTTTATGTACTCTTGTGCCCAGATCCCCTTGACTATGAATTGTTCTATGTAGTATTATTGTTTTCCCTTGGCTTACTTCCTCCATTTATATGTCATGTAGCATTCTTATATATGGGTTGTCAACGATTTCCCATACTCTAGGCAAATTTCCTCCATTAGCCCCCACTAATCATACCACTTATTGCATTGTCCATGGCTGCTAGCTTTTATCTATATGAGATCAATGCTTTTAGAGCTTCTAACTCTACCGGGTGAAGTTCTATTTCAACCAGCATGATCTCATATGGAGAATGATTTCCCTTTCCACTATCCCTCCAATGAATTTAGTGAACATTGGGTTGATCATGATGGTCCTATAGTTTCCCAACCTCCAGGTCATTCCTTCCACACCCTTTCAAGATGGGCAAAGAGAGAGAGAGAGAGAGGGAAAAGTCGTGGAAATTTTATGCACCAAGGCAATTAATGAAAAACTGAAATTTCACCTTCTTTAGAGGTTTCTTAAATCTTAGCTCTAATATTTCAGCCTTTAGGACTGTTGTAAATTAGTGTATAAAACAACAAGGGAAAGATCCCAATAATTCATTTCTAACAGCCCTTTCATGGCAATTCAAGGAGAAAAGATACCAAACCAAGAGATAGTTTTCATCCCGTCTAGGGCAACTTATCAACCAACAACCAAATCTGAAAATGTACTTTTAACAACAGTAAATGCAATCCCTTATATTCTTCCTTTGGATGTTAAATCACTTAACAATTTGTTCTTTTACTGATGTCAAATCAGCAAGACATAAATGACTGTAAATAGCAACGCATAAAGAATATATAGAGGAAAATTCAAATCTGCAAATTACGCAAGATATGGACAGAGATGGAAACTTCATATATAAGCTCAAGATGAAGTACAAGTACATACCATCAATGCTAGTACAAAAATCCAACCATCCAAACTTAGCTAGGGTGAATCATCAAACCCTAGCTCAATCAAGAAGATCCAAGTGCAAGAATCTCTTTAACACTATATCCAAGGCAAGGCCTCCTCCTTTTCTTCTTCTTCACAAATCCACCCTAGGGTTTTCTCCCAAAACCCTAATCTCCAATCTTCAAGGATAAAACCCTAACCCTAGAACTCCAAGATGCAGAAGAAGACCAAGAAATCCTAGCTCCTAAAGAGAGAGAGAAACAAGTACAATTGAAGATCCAAGAGAGGAGTGATCATCACTGTCTTCTTCACAAGAGTAAATCCTAGAATCTCACACGGATCAAAATCCAATAAAGATGTCTCCTCTAGACTTCACATCTCCTTATAAGGTTCACAAGGAAACCCTAGCGGCTTCCTCCAAGGAGCTAAGTACAAATGATGATGTGACGATGTGGATAAAAGTACTCTCTCCTTTCTAAATTTATCTGAGAGGTAAGGGAGGCCAACAATACTATGTGGGCCTAAGCCCTTGCAAGCAACCTACATGAGCCCTTGTAGGCAACACAAGTGAGACGTCCATTCAAGGGTACAAGCATAGATCCATATTAAACCCAGATCTATCGAACACCAAGAGGGATCCAATTTCTTGAGGTGTAAATTTTATTATCTTAAATTTTTTACACGTACATAAAAAATTTACACCTCCTAAAATATGATCCCTCTATGCTTGAGAGATCCGGGTTTAAGATGGATCTATGTTGCTTTTAATTTTTTTTGTTTTCTGAGCCGACATCAATTTTTTAATTACTTTTCATTTGGTTTCAATTTTTTATTTTATGAGCCGACATGAATTTTTCTAATTACTTTTTTATTTTATTTTTGGTAATGTTATGTAACGTTATGTCACATGACAACATCTCCCCCATATTGGGCTGTAGAGCTCCTCGCTACTCTCAATGCAACAAGTTTCATGCTCCAATGGTGATGTTGTGCACAATAATGACTCAAAGGTGATGTAGCTATGCAAGACAAGTCCACACTACTCTATCACGAGCCTCCACACATTCCATCTATCGTCCAAAGCAAAGTACTCCACTAAGTCAATTGCCCCTTGCTCTTACATTGTTGAAGCCTTAGGCATCCTCGAGCCATCTTTGATCCTACGAAGTACAAACAATAAACCAAGCTACCACATGCCAACTAGGTCTTGAAGCCCTCCTCAATGATGCAAAACGCTCCACATCCCTTGAACGACACTCTCCAAGTAAGTGGTTCCTCAATAAAGGACACCCACCAAACTACTAGAAGATCTCCAACACCTGAGGGAAGAAATCCAAGCCAACACCATCCTAAGGTCAACCATCCACTAAGCAAGCTATCTCAACTATGCATATCCATTACAAACCATCTCTCATGTTACAATCCATATTGGACCATTCAAGAGCTAAACATACATGTACTCCAAATCTCAGGAAGCAAACCTGAAAATATAACAGAAGTTTGGGTGAATCCAACAATAGCAATGACAAGACCATCAAGAGGAGAAAGGTTGCAACATTATAGTAGGTTAAGAGAGGTGCATGCCTCGTTCACAAAACTAACCATCAAAATTGCTCACAGGAGCAAGAATTGACAAAAAGAAATTGTAATCAAAGGAGTTACATAAGTCCCAAAAGAAGCACCAATTGTTAAACATGAGATTGTGGTCTAACGGTAAAGTGGAGAATTTGTCGACAACAATGCACTTGCAGGAGCCAATAATAGGGTTGACTATAATTTTGATTTCATGCTTTGGAGGATGATCGTGCTTATCTAGCCTATTTACTGTGTGATTATCTAGGTTAGCTACTATTGTGATTCTAGGGGCCTGTTATTAATTAATCCATTGTAAGGATAAATCATAGTGATTATTTGGGTTGCTATTGTAGGGCTACCAATGGGATTACTGTGCCCAAGGGGCTGCAATAAACTAGCAAATACTGGTTCCAACTTCCAAGTGATAACTAAACTTTGCAAAAAATAAATAAATGAATTGCTATAAAACAGCTCACACAAACGGAGTTGCATTAATTATAAGGCCTACTTGTAAATGAGAGGCTTGTACCCAGCCTTGTACTGGAAATGGCACCCTTTCATCTGTACGGTCTAAGGCAACCTTTTCCAATGATCAATAGCAATGACTTGAAAGCTAGGACCGTTGGAATTCTAATACTTGGGGTCCTGCTACCGGATATTGTTGTAAACACAACCACCAAGTGATAAATAGATTTTTAGTTTAATTGCTATAAGACAACTCACACAACCCAAGCTGCACTAATTATAAGCCCTACTTGTAGATGAGAGACCCGCACCTAGTTGTGCATTGACAATGGCAACCTTTCATCAGTAAAGTCAAAGGAAACCTCTTACAATGATCAGTTGCGGTGACTTGCAAGCTAAGAAGAAAGGAATGTGATGGCTAAATAGTAGAAAACCATTGGACCTTACAGAGATTAATACCATGTCAGATTCGAGATAAATGGAGCAAATAGAGCATTCAAACACACGAAGGGGAGCTTTCGCCCAGTAATTGTGCCTTGGGCAACCAGCCATACCATCAAGATTGATCCCTGACATCAACCTTTGGCCGGCAATAAAAATTAGACAAACGTGACTTATAACCTTATTGGGTATGTCAGGTTGTCAAGCCTGCAAGTTGGAGTGCTTGCAACAATGATGACCCAAGTTCAAATCTCGGCAGGCTTGCTTGCCGTGATATTATGGCTGATCAAAGTCTTCTGAGGTGTGGGTAGAAGTTGGCAACATTGAATGTAGAGGAACCATTATTAATGAGGTCCTTATAAATATAACAAATACGAATTTAATGTGACTATCAATGTGGGTTGAAGTTGGCAACATTGAATGCAGAGGAACCATTATTAATGAGGTCTTTATCAAAATGAGACATATACGAAAATTTTGAGACATATACGAATTTTATGTGATTTTGATGGAATAAATACTCCTCGATCATGCTAGTTTAAGGTGTCTTTGATAAAATAGATACTTCTCAATCATGCTGTCGCAAAGCAGATCTTTTAACTTTATGCGAAAAAAGGGCTTCCCACTAATCTGAAGAAAATTACTTAGCCTTATGCAAACACTGTAATTCGATTTATCCATCTCCGTCAAAAACATTCTTATAACACATCCAAACTAAAGCAATCTCAAACAGCAGCAAAAGTATTGTAGAAAAAGGATCAGTACCGTGAGCTGGCTCTGGAAGTCGAGGCGAAACCGCACGAGAGGATGGTGAATTTGGTCCAGGAACAGCAACCTCCGAAGCCCATATTTCCTCATATTGTAAGCAATGCACAGCATGGAAACTGCACCTAAAAGGGTGTCGGAGATCTGTATCATCACTTCAAACTTCATTACCTCGACTTTATGACAGTTCGTGCACTTGATTGCCCACAGGGCAACCGCAGGCACCGCTGCTCCCAGCCCCACGAAGACAAGCCAAGCCAAGAATTTCTTGAGCACGGTTGACTGATTAAGTCCCAGCCACACCAGAACGGTTTCCAGTCGTGCGAGCGCGGGATCTTGCTCGGTCTGCTCAGATTTCGGTGCGTCATGGGTGCTGTTCGAGAGAAGAGACTTATTGAGTTCCGGCACTGAAGCAGTGTCGGAATTAATCTCCAGATCTCGGCCTGTGTCCGCCATGGAATTAGATATGGAACTGAGTAGTAAAAACACACAGAGTTGCAGCGACAGAATCGGTGTTTAAAATATCAGACAACAGCCCCACCTGACGCCACTATTCGTGGAAGCTTGATTTTTCATATATTTAACACAGAATCTTGTGTTTGCCAGTCACCAATAACTTCTGCTACTGCATCACTTTATTCAAAATTTTCCCATTTGAAAGCAAATTTAGGGGCGTGAGATGCAAATATATTCCACGTCATCATTTTTTTACATTTTGGTAATGGAAGTCTGAGTTGTATTTGTGTTAGTGGTTGTTATTTGGCTGGCAAGTCGTCCGATCTGGTCAAATGATCGGGTAGAAAGTTTACTCCCAGCCAAATCGTCCGTAAAAAAGTTTATACTCTTTTGTTATTGTGTATTCTTTGATGATGAGGTAATTTTATTTTAATTTAAATTTGAGATAGTTTTTAATTTATTAAATATAATTATGTAGTTTTTAATTAATTTTATTTTAATTTAAATATAAGAAAATTTATTTTATAGTTTTTAATTTATTAAATATAATTATATAGTTTTTAATTAAATAAATAATAAATTTTTATAAAATTTAGAAAAAATTACGATTTTATTTTTTTAATGTACTAATTATAATTTATTATAATCTAAACTATTTTATAAGTTTTGGTATTGAAATTAATTTAAATAAATTGTAATAATTATATTTGATATTTTTTAATTTTAAAAATGATAAAACTTATTTTGTTATATTTGATATTTGATAAATGTTTAATTTTAAATATGGTAAAACTTATTATTGGACTGGTGTTTTACGAGTCCAGTTCCACTCCTCCGATATACTTGGTTTTGAGTCCGAAAAAGGATTAGCCAATTTAAAACTATTTTTATGATTTGACTGTTACATTTATAATTATTGTTTATGCAATTTTACTTCAACAATGCAATAATAATAAAATAAATAAATATAATCTTTAATAAAGAACAATGCAATAATAATAAAATAAATAAATATAATCTTTAATAAAGATTTTGATGCATACTTTATACATGGATGCGATTTGTAGCAGCGAACAATACATGTTATGCACTGGAGCATTTAATGCGACGCGGTCGCATTGTCCGCCATCGGATCCGTTCCAAAGAGCGATCCGACGGCGGACAGTGCAACCGCCGTATTACTTTTTTATTATTATAATGTTTTTTTGTTATTTTGAACTTGTTTTATTATTTTAAAAGTTGAATTTTTTTTATTATTATATATTTATAAATAGTTGAAAATTTGTAAATTAAAGTGAATGTGTTACTTTTCTTTATTTATCACAAAGACAAGTAAGAACACTAAAGCATTAAAACCCCGCATAGTTTCCAACAGGTAAATAATAATTTTATTGAAACATTTACCAAACATTCCCACTAAAAGAGCATTATTATAATGAAGCTATATGATTATTTTGAAGTAAATATCAAACAAATATAAACTATGCTGGACTTTTTAATAAATAAACACAATAGTATAATAATAATAAAATAAAAAATTAATTTTTGTTTGCTTATATTTAATGGGTATTTACAAAAAGATATTTGCCAATTAAGTGTAGAATATGTGGACACAAATAATAATAATTATTATTTATTTTATTTATACTTTATAAGTTATTTTTAAAATTTTTATTTTTTATTTTTTAATTTAATTTATTATCATTTTCTCAATTTTGGTTAGCTCACTCACTTAATGTGTGGGTTTAGTTTGCAAGGCTACTGAAGTTCAATACCCTTAGGGGTGACTTAGTTGGGAGGAGACACCAAAAAATCCAACCCATGTTAAAGGTTGGTTTCTTAACCATTTGTTACTTCTTCTTTTTCCCCAAATTTTTTTTTATACTAATTCATTATAAAAATAAATCACATTGTTTAGACTAATAATGGACTCATACTATATCTTCATCTATTGATAGTGTGTGAGTATAAAACTCTAGAGAATCTATCCCACGGGACTTGCAATTTTCTATAGTCTATTAAACTGTGCTTATAGCACCCATAAAAGCCACTACAAAATATGATAAACATGGGTATGAACAAAAGGAATTCGCCATAGATCAAAGATAGTGTTAGCATGATGGGGTCATATAGTTAAGCAGGTAAGGGACCTGGATCATTCTCCACAATGGTGTTATTTTGGCATTCCCATTTTTCCCACTCTCCTTCGCCTAAAATGATATCATCCTTTGATAAACGATATGTTGTTTGATTCCTTTCTTTGAAAACATGCTAGGAGATATTCTATAATCTTCGTTAATTAGCTTTCCTCGATGGTCTGTGATGTTTCATCCAATTAAGTCTCATGATGTCCTTCAACAAAGCCAAAATATAATTTTAAGAACTAATATTTTAACCTTGTTATTAGTACATCAACCTAGACCACCTTCGCTCGATGGTCTGTGATGAAATAATGATTAATAATAAGTCACCAAAAACTTGAAGTCTCATGATGTCCTCCAACAAAGCCAAAATATAATTTTAAGAACTAATATTTTAACCCTGTTATTATTACATCAACCTAAACCACTGAAATTTTTTTACTATATTACACATTTACTAGTATTATCAATACCAAAAATTTCCCTTTCAGATCACATATTTTTTTTTTTTTTAAATTCTTTTACATAAAATCATACCATGTTTGATTTTTAAATTTTTTTTATTATTATATCCCAATTTTTTTTCATTTAATATTCTTACATAAAATCGCAGCCACTTTTAAATTTTATTACCATGATGCTAAACATACTATAATTTTTTTAATAATTTTATTACCATAATTCTAAACAAACTATATTCTTTTAATATAATGACATGAAATTCCATTTTACCTTAATAATTAATTTTTTTTTAACATGTCTCTATTTCCAATAACATAGGTCACACCTACCTCATACCCAAAATTAAAAATAAAATTTGAACACGTCTCATAATGCCACACGGTAGACCACTCTTACCCACCTTATAATTGTTGCTTATAAAAGTATATTATTAGCATCACCCTCCCCACTCAACCTACTAGTCAACTTATAAAAGTATATTGATGGTATTGTTATCATTATTAAAAGTCCACCCTTCACATTTCTTTGACTAATGTTTTCAAGTCTCCCTAGGTAGTTGTACATCGTTATAGAAGGGTCATGTGGCATGCCATATTTAGTAATAAAAAGGACACGAAAGAGTTATAATAAAAAAATATAATGTAATTTAAAACTTAGTGTAAACTTTTCATATATTTTAAATTTCATTCAGTTTTTGTTCATAAATACTTTAAAACATCCTTCGAAATAACAAACTCAGAATGTAGTTAGGACACCTAGAAAAGAAAAAGACAACACAATAAATAAACAAAGCCTTCAAGATCTTCCTATGAAGTCATTGGCCTACCATAATATATGGCAAGAGCTATCCATTGAGCTGCAAAGCATTTAATGCGGCTGCACCTAGCTTAATGACCGTTGGATCTAGAGCAATTCAAGATTCGACGATCATCAAGCTTGCCGCAGCCGCATTAAATGCTCTACAACTCAATAAATAGCTCTTATCATAATATATCAAAATATGACACATGTACCTATAATCTCTTATTTATTGTATTTTCAAATTTGTCACTTGTCTTCTTTTCTTAGGTGCTTAGCTGTACTTATTGACAAATTGCCCATGGGCCATGATCCTTACATCTCTCATAATCAATGATTACTTACATTCAAGTATACAACTAAAATGTGGTGTTACTCACTTATTTTGAATGTCAATATCAACAATATTTTTATATTAATACACAGTAGTATTTAATTGCACCTTAATATTGGTTGGACGGACATACCAAGGTCTAACAATTAAGTTAAATGTCATTATGAACCATATTTTTTAATAGCAATTATAAAAATAAAAATAAAATCCGGTCGAAACTTTTTGAGTACTTCCACATGGAATCAATAACTTCTATAACTAAACTATTGTAACAAGAGCCACGTGGTGGCAATGTCCCCGACATTGTCACATGTTGTTGTAGTTTAACTTGAAAGCTTCATAAAGATTAACATCTCTTCCATGATCAACACCAAATAAACAAAAACAGTTTGTTTTATATATAATTTTTTTATATTTGATTTAAACTTTAACAATGTAAATAGGTTTAGCACATGCCATCAATTATTTTCTTCCCAACATTCACATTCCTTGCAGATATTTTGCAATGATTCTACTATCAAAGTTGTTGAAGGCTTCTTGGGATAGGCAGAAAAACTACCCACTACCCACAACATTTAGGTCATCACGATACAAAAAAATCTCACAGAAAATCCTACTGAAAATCCGAGCACAAAGTTGGCCCTCAAAATAGCGCATTCTTCAAGCTTCTTAAAAATCCAAATCCTCCACCAACATGAAATGTCATTCACCCATTTTCGATGAAAAGCAATAGGAACCTGAAAACAAACTTAGGGAAAATAACCCTATATTGCAAATATCAAGAAGGAGAACAAAAAAAAGCAGCCAACATATCAAACGAACCTCAAGTGTCTTGACACTGTTGTGTCTTGACAGCAACAGTGAGGCCTATGCCAGGATTGACAGTAGTAGTACCATTCTCTTCTATCCAGGGTTTGAAAAAATAGTCGAACCCACCTCCACCGATAACATTCTCTGGCCTAAAGTTCCTAGTGGACACTGTAGAATCATCACGGTAACCTACCTGCCCCAAATGTCAAGGTATCAGTGATACCAAGTGCTTCGCAGAATACGCACAAGTGAATTGCAAAAATATAACGAAATTGTTTATCTCCATGCTCGTTTTCATCATCGGGTAATCGGGTATATTGAACATAGCTCATCACTGTTAGCGTTGGAGATTTTTACAGGGATCTTGATCCTTGGTGTAATAGCAGCCTATATGGTACGGTTTTGGGTCATTGCAAATCATCTTAGAGCATCCAGAAATATTGTTCTATAAACAATAGATTATTTGCCTCCAAATTGCTCTGTAAACGAGGACCCCATTGCCCATTATTCTTCTCTATTTTGTGCACCTAGTTATACTTACAATTTCTCTGGACGATGCTGCAAGGCCAAACTGGACGCCTGTCAAAGTCGCCTCTTGCAAGAACCGTGCAGCTTCTTCCATTGTGCCTTTCAACAAAAGAGCCCTTTCCTTTCCAGCACAATGTCAATTATTTACCTGGCGGTTGGGTCGTAACTTTCCCAGGAAAACAGTTCAGTTCTTGAATTGCTCAAACAAGTTTATTAAACCCTCTTCATCCCATCCCATCCCATCCCACCCCACCCCATGTCAGGTTTTGTCGAGAATCTTCAATGCTCAGAACAAGAATCATTACCAAGGATGAGAGAGTCGTTAATATTGATAACTGGTTAAAAGTGTACTCCCAACCAAAAAAAGTAAAAACAAGTGCTATATTTTGTTTAACTTGAATAGCATACATACACATTCTTTACAATAACTCCCATGGATAGCAAAATTCTGATGGAGAGCTCATCCTCACTATATACCAACACGCAATGTTGTTGCTGCCTTTACAACGAGTTGGGGCCTCTGGATTTCTCATTAGATATACCGTACAACATAAGTTACAGAGTCCATTGCAACGGTTGAATGAAACTAGAGAAAGGACAGCTTAAAAATCATTGAAAAAAACAAAACAAAGGTTGTGGTTGCTAAAAAGGTAGGGACCAATTTGGAGTACACTTTCACTCGAATGCTCTTCCTCTTCACTGTATTTTGCAAACCCACTTTCCTCTCGAAACATTAAGGAAGCTATGACCAGTAAAAAAACAAAATTGCGTAATGGCGCCTCTTTTTTGAGTTGAGATCGATAAATTTATTTCAGTTCCTAGTGCCCACGATGAGCTTCTTATGATCTTCTTACATAATGAGAGTGTGCAAGGAAGGAGGAGGAGCTTTTATACCCGTTTAACCTTCTTTTCAATAAAAGGATTCCCAGAAGAAACCATGGCACAAATGCTTGGTCATATGCTTTTCTTTTGAAGCGATTTTGTTACAATGGATTCTCTTGTGGATTTGCAGAAAAAGAAAGTGTTGTGAAATCATATCAAAATCATTATCCAGAGTTGAAAAACAAATCATCCCTCGATTCATATAACGACCTAATATCTTGGGTTTTGGGTACTATACTAAAAGATTTAGCAGAAAAGGAGAATGGTCATATGGTCATTGAAGAAATCTACGTCATGATAAGTATTCTGCAACGGATAGTCATATGTGTTCACCAAGGAGGAGGCACGGTGTGGATTGCTAGGGATATAACACGACAAAATTGTATTTGGTAGGGATATATCACTTTAGGTGTGTTTTTTCAATCGCTTGTTTGTGTAGAATAAGACTGCATTTTGCTGGGATAGGGTAACGAAACAGGTAATGGAGTTATCAACCATGATTGCTGGAGGAATTCATGAACTCTTGGCCTGGAAAACCTGCAACCTACAAGTAATTAATTACAAATTGTTCTATTTTATGATATCCATCATCCCAACACTCTTAAGCGTATTAAAAAGGTTTTTTTTTTGTTAAATTATGTTATAATTTGATAAAATATAATACATTTTTGTTGATTTACCTATTATGCGCAAGTTAATTGAAGTTCTCATCCGGGTTATCACTTTCAAATATGCCCACAAGAGTTTGCTCAAAGCCTCTAATTGGCATTCAAAGTTCAGATTTTTGTGTGTTTCAGGTAATTGAAACCTGCATCTCAAAGACAATGCTTGGCTCCCAGAAATTTTCTTAGACAACGAGATGCCATCAAAGAAGTCGAGCATGTACAAAGAATAACTGAGCAGAAGAACCAAAAACAACATAAATATGTTTTAAAACCTTATGAAGTGTTTCATCGCGATATGACTAGCCATCATGTTCAACAAAAATATAAACTTTTGTTTGGAGTATAATGCTACATACTCCTAATACATAGAGTAATTGACACCTTTTTCATTTTGGAAATTAGTAATTTGAATAAAGAGGTTGTTACCTTTGTTCAATGTTGGTAGTGTTTGCTTCGAATTCTCCTTCAAATTCTCTAACCGAGTGACCATCGCATCCACGAGGTGTGCTCTAAGCATTTACATTTACACTCAGTCAGTTTTGAGGGTACAAAGAAATTCATTTGAGAGGATTGTAATTTACTTGCCTTTGTTGTAGATGACCAATGCATGAGTGTAGGAGAGAGAATTATTGAAGAGTGCAAGATCGCGGAGGCCAGGCCAAGCCTTGGTGCTCATAATGTGTAAAACTAACAATCTATTAAGGCTAAGAATATAATAATCTATGAAGGCTAAGAATCTAGTAATGCATCTGGAGCACAACAACTGTTAACGGTAGAGCTTAAGCATTTGCCTCCAGGTAAAGACGGCAATGAGAGTAGGTGAGAGATTTATCGACCTACATACCAGGTAAATCTAAGGTATGACATCTGCAAACAGTCTAAATAGGAGGTTATTGGGTAGGGAACGTGAGGGCCACATAAACCCTGAACTTCCAGCATATTTTCATTCACCAAAACCTGCTTATCATTATTGGATGCTTATCATTATCAGAGGCCTTGAAGAACTCACAAATGACATATCCAGTAATCCGGTGATCTTGAATCCTATTCTCCATAATCTCAAGGCTCTTATAGCACACGCTCTCAGCGTTCATGAAAAACTCTCCTGAATGTAGAGCGATATAACATGATTCCAAAACAGGGAGAAAGCGTCGTACAAACATATGAAGAAGAATGCACATGATCTGCAAACTGTAACCATAGAATCAATACAAATACCACCATGGGAGAGACAACCATTCCGTTGTGAGAACACGTTAAGCTTTGCATGTATGGTAGATGTGTAGACACGAAATAAGACACATGGAATGGTAGATGTACAGATGGAGGGAGAAACATGCAGCGGATGCTAATCATTGACTGCACTGTCAACCATCGACTACACTGTCAACCATCGACTGCAACAATCCCCAGGCACATTTAGTATTCCATAATGATAACAAACAACTGTAACATGGAAGTATGAAACCCTTGCAGGTGGAGAAGCTCGCGCAGACCTCGAATTCCAATTCCAAGGAGGGATTTGGAAATATTAATGAAAAATCCCTGGCAAGCAATTCCAAGCAGGCATCATACCATATCCCAAGATACCAAGCTGGCGTAACCCCGCCGTCGGGTCTTGGGGCACAAATATCCACACCAACGTCACTTGTATAGAGCCAATAGAATGTCATTTAATTACAATTTTAAAAAATCACATTAAATAAATAATATTCCAACTATGGTGTAACTTTAGAAAAATTAAAAAATCAAAATTAAATAAATGAATTAATCGGTGTGAGCGATTCATATATATCCCCTCGGTCAAGGACATAATAATATTTTTACTATTATCATCTAATTACATTTTCATATAGATTGAATTTCCTCTAGTATTTAGTTAAAAACAAGCTTTAAAGCAAAACATAATATTTAGTTAAAAACGAACTTTAAAGCAAAACATAATTTTACAGCTAGTTTTAATGAAAAAAATATTATTAAAAAAAATACTTGAAGAGAAAAATAAATTTAATTATAAAAATATATATATATATATAATATTTATTTTTTATTATAATTAAAAACAACATTAAAAAAACATAATTTTAATGGAGAATGGTATAAAAGAGCCGTACCTTGAAAGTAATATAAAAGAGACATAATTCCAATCGAGAATGATATGAAAGAGCCATAACTTAAAGGTAATATAAAAGAGACATAATTCAAATGGAGAATGACATGAAAGAGCCATAACCATAACTTAAGACATTGAATTAAAGTAAAGTCTTTAAATTAATATTAAATAAAAATAAGTTTGATAATTACATAGATAGTGTACGTCATTAATTTATACCCATATCCCATGAGTAGTCACAACTGACCATTTTGTCATGGTTTTCAATAGTCCACTTAGAATTCATTGCATGGTGAAGAAGTGGGATTGATACTAGCAAAATGAATTGCATAACATCAATCATCACTTTCGAGGATTGCACTCGGTAAACAAAATTTTCTAGGAGCTCACCCGTCCCATAACTCCTCTTGCTCAAACACACTTAATTGTGGAGTTTTCCCCATAACCAAGCCCACTTAGCTTGCTACATCTTTGTAAAACCTTAGTGCCTTCTGAACTATTTAGTTAGAGCTCCCTTAACTCTTTTTTTTAAGCTTATGGATTTTCGCAGTCCAACATATGATATATCATTTTTGGGATTATCTACGAGCATATGATGTATCGTTTTTGGGATTATCTATGAGCATATGACATATCCCTTTTGGGATTATTAGCGTAGTGCAAGTCGTTAATCTATGACCCATATCCCATGAGTAGTCGCAATTGACCAATTTCTCATGGTTTTGAATAGTCTGCTTAGCACTCATTGCTTCGGGTGATGCTCATAGGGGTGAAGAAGTGGGGTTGATACTGGATAGCATCAATCATCAGTTCCGAGGATTGCACCCGGTAACCAAGACTTCCCGAGAGGTCACCCATTCCAAAACTCCTCTGGCTCAAACGTGCTTAACTATGGAGTTTTCCCCACAACCAAGCCCACTTAGCTTGCTACCCCATTTGCAAAACCTTAGCAAGCATTGTGCTTTATGAACTATTCATTTAGAACTCCCTTAACTCTTTTTATTTAAGCATAGGGGTTTTCGTAGTCCAACATATGAGACATCATTTTTGGGATTATATATGTAGTGCATGTCATTAATCTATGATCCATATCCCATGAGTATAGTCGCAACTACCAATTTCTCATGATTTTGAATAGTCTACTTAGCACTCATTGCATTGGGTGATGCTCAGAGGGGTGAAGAAGTGGTTTTGATACAAGCAAAATGAATTACATAGCATCAATCATCACTTCTAGTGCTTGCACCCGATAACCAAGACTTCCCTGGGGGGTCACCCATCCCAAAACTCTTATGACTCAGGCGCACTTAATTGTGGAGTCTTCCCAAAAACCAAGCCCACTTAGCTTGCTACCCCATTTGCAAAACTTTAGCAAGTATTGTGCCTTATGAACTATTCAGTTAGAGCTCTCTTAACTCTTTTTTATTTAAGCATAGGGGTTTTTATAGTCCAACATATGATCTATCATTTTTGGGATTACCTGCATAGTGTAAGTCATTAATTATGACCCATATCCCATGAGTATAGTCGCATTTGTCCAATTTCTCATGGTTTTGAATAGTTCACTTAGCAATCACTACATTGGGTGATGCTCAGAGGGGTGAAGAAGTGGGATTGATACTAGCAAAATTAATTACATAGCATCAATCATCACTTCCAAGGCTTGCACTTGGTAACCAAGAATTCATGGGAGGTCACCCATCCACGAACTCCGTTGGCTCAAGTGTGCTTAACTGCAGAGTTTTCCCCACAACCAAGCCTACTTAGCTTGCTACCCCATTTGCAAAACTTTAGCCATTAGAGGAATTTTGGGGTCTAAATGGGCCTCCTAAGGAAAATATTAAAATAATAGTTAAAATAATAAAATAATAGTTAAAATAATAAAATAATATTGATTAATTTTGGAGGAAGAAAGAAAAAAACTACATTTTGTGTTCGTATTTTCGACATATCTCCCTGTGTTTTTACTCAAATTTCGATCGGGAGAGCTCATTGGATGCGGAATTTGATTCCGCATCCAACGAGTACCCACACTGCATACTTTTGACGAACCCCGCTACCCCAAAAACAAGAAATACCTGAAAAACGTGATGATGATATCATCATCACATTTTTTCAGGTATTTATTGTTTTTGGGGTAGCGAGGTCCTTCAAAAGTATGTAGTGTGGGTACTTGTTGGATGCAGAATCAAATTCCGCATCCAACGAGCTCTCCCGATCGAAATTTGAGTAAAAACACAATGAGATATGTCAAAAATACGAACAAAAAAAGTAGTTTTTTTTAATGACAAATATGTCAATTCAACCATTATGGTTGACTTATTTTATTGAAATTCTATTGGTTCTTGAATTCCAACTCGCAAAAACTTATTTTGGCACATTTTCTTATAAGGCCCATTTTAGACCCCAAATTTCCTCTAATGAAGTATTGTGCCTTGTGAACTATTTAGTTAGAGCTCTCTTAACTCTTTTGTATTAAAGCATAAGGGTTTTTACAGTCCAACATACAATATATCATTTTTGGGATTAGCTGCGTAGTGTAAGTCATTAATCTATGACCCATATCCCATTAGCATAGCTGCACCAATTTCTCATGGTTTTGAATAACCCGCTTAGCATTCATTGCATCAAGTGATGCTCAGAGGGGTGAAGAAGTGGAATCGATACTAGCAAAATGAATTACATAGCATCAATCATCACTTCCAAGGCTTGGACCCAATAAGCAGGACTTCCTGGGACGTCACCCATCCACGAACTCATATGGATCAAGTGCGCATAACTGTGGAGTTTTCCCCACAACCAAGCCCACTTAGGTTGCTACCCCATTTGCAAAATCTTAGCAAGTATTGTGCCTTATGAACTATTCCGTTCGAGCTCCCTTAACCCTTTTTTATTTAAGCGTAGGGGTTTTCGCAGTCCAACTTATGATATATCATTTTTGGGATTACTTGGGTTTTCACAGTCCAACTATCATATGTTAAGGGACATCTAACTATCATAATCCCACAAATGATATATCATATGTTGTATTGCAAAAACCTATATGTTTAAATAAAAAAGAGTTAAGGGAGCTCTAATTGAATAGTTCATGAGGCATAATACTTGTTAGGGTTTTGCAAATGGGGTAGCAAGCTAAGTGGGCTTGGTTGTGGGGAAACTCCATAGTTAAGCATGGTTGAGCCAGAGGAATTATGGGATGGGTGACCTCCCGGGAAGTCCTAGTTACTAGGTGCAAGCCTTGAAAGTGATGATTGATGTTATGTAATTCATTTCGATAGAATCAATCACACTTCTTCACCCCCGTGAGCATTGGCCGTTGCAATGAATGTTAAATGGACTATTCAAAACCATCAGAAATTGGTCAGTTGTAACTATAATCATGGGGTATGGGTCATAGATTAATGACTTACACTACACAAATAATCCCAAAAATGATATATCATATGTTGGAATACGAAAACCCTTATGCTTAAATAAAAAAGAGTTAAGGGAGATCTAACTGAATAGTTCATAAGGCACAATACTTGCTAAGGTTTTGCAAATGGGGTAGCAAGCTAAGTAAGCTTGGTTGTGGGGAAAACTCCATAGTCAAGCGCACTTGAGCCAGAGGAGCTCTAGGATGGGTGACCTCTAGGAAGTCCTAGTTATCGGGTGCAAGCCTCAGAAGTGATGATTGATGCTATACAATTCATTGCGCTAGTATCGATCCCACTTCTACACACCTATGAGCATCACTCGATGCAATGCGTGCCAAGTGGACTATTCAAAACCATGAGAAATTGGTCACATATCTGGTTTAAATGATAATTTGTATCATGTTTATAAATAGAAATAGAAATGATATACATAATCAAGATGAATAGTTGTAATGGAATATTTAATAATTATGACCTTACTTGAACAGAATCTGTTCTATAGGTTGTACGTCAAGTCTGCGTATTCATACACAGACAAGCACAAAAATACGGAAGATGAACCGTGGTTCTCTTTCCGAGGAAAAAAAAAAGAAATATTTAATAATAACTCATCTCACTATTTTGGTTTGTATCATGTTTGTAATTTATCAAAGGAATGACAAAGTGATTTATTCTTTTAATATATTTTTTTCCAAGATAAAAAACATAATTTTATTAATAATCAACAAAATTACATTCTGTAGGAAGCCTGTTCAAAACTTTTTCCAAAAATTAGCCTTTTGGTTCTAGTATTGTTTTGAAACATATAGTGTCCATAAGACCATGTTATCCAGAAAGTATCCAAAAATTACAAAAAAAGAGGTATGTCCCTAATTCCAAGGGCCCACATTTCTAAAACTCGATGTGCTTGACTTCATCATTACAAAAAACTATCTATTGTAAAAAGAGTTTTCAAAATTCTGAATCAAGCTGATGATAGTTGGGCCAATCCGTCTATAAATGGTCTGTGGTAGTACTCATGAAAGGTGCCATTTTGATATTCAACTATTTTTTATTGACCATGAGAAATGCGCAATCCCTTCTTTGAGAGTTGGTCCGCTTCGACATTACTTTTCCTATTTTAATAATAATAATCTATTTTTAAGGTCACTGCCAAGCGAGACACCAAATTGGTGTATGAGACCCCCTTGTTTGTGGGACAAGGGACACCCCTCTGCGCAACGATTTAACTGCTAAAGTCTACAGAGGTGTACATACACTACCCCCCTCTGGATTTGAACCCGTGACCTCCTAAGAGGAAACACATGCNCCATGACGACATGACGACATGACGACATGAAAAGGAATCAAAATCCCTCATGTGCCTCATAATTTCATCAAGCAAACCATTAAGTAAGATGTTGTGACATTTTTATACTTTGTTTATCCAATTGATGACAACCACGGAGTCCCCGAAAATTTGTAGATGTGTGCAATTTTTTTCAAGTGCGAAGTAGAGGAGGAGATTTAAAGTTGAGAGTTCAACAAATTTATTTGTTTCCCTTCCAAGTCCCATTGGAATTTGGAAATTATGAGAGGTTGATAGATATAAAGACGCCCCACTGCCACAGTGGTGATTTTGTGAAGCCCCATCGAAAAAATCCCACGGGTTGTTTTTATTTATTTCTTCCAAGGGAACGACTCTTAAGGTAGGGATGTCTTTCTAATGGGAAAAACATGAGAGAATGTCAATGCTTTGGTTTGTTGTGAGTTCAATAAGAGAGGGAAGATCCTAGAAAATTGCTTTGTTCGTGGAGAGCCAAATCCCCCAAATGTCGATTAAAGGAAGCGCTCGAAAGTTTATTTTTTTAGACGATTGGATCTAGTCTTTCCAAGCCTCCTCAATCGAATATACTCTCCAGCAGGTCGTGATATTTAGTCATCTTTTTAACTCATTCTATATGTGGATTGAGAAGGAGCAAGTAATGAAAAGATGGTTGGTGGTTTCTTTGTTCTGCTTGCACAAAGCACACCAACCCGACCCTTCCATGTTCCTGTTTTTCATTCTTTCCTAGATTGGTATTTTGTTTTTCAGAGTGCACCACATAAAGAGAGTTTTGATTTTTGTGGGAATTTTTATTTCCATATGCTTTTCCCCCACCATCTTCTATTTCCTCGATGAGCCTCTTCCACTAATTTTTGATAATCGAGCTTGAGAGTGTATATACCATGCAGAGCTGTTGACCAGATCAAATCATCCGGTCAGTGAGTCTCACATGAGAGGTTCGAAGAGCATTGAGATATTCGTCCCAAGCATCCACACAGTCCACTAGAATGTCCAAGTCCTCAACACTTTTCCAACCCTGTTGCCAAAATGTGGAAAGAATTGGGTTTGCAATCTGATCTAAGTGGAAAAATCCATGTAGGTGAATAAACTGGGTAAGCTGAGGGGGGGGAGGATATGTCGATTATGACACCTCGACCACGGATCTGTTCCCACACGAACTTGAGTCCCATTTCCAATTTTCCACACTAGTCCTTTCTCAATGAGAGACAAAGAGGACATGACTGCTTTCCAAATGATGGATATCCCTTGTGTGTTTCTAGAGGGGCTTCTCAACCAATTCAGGATGGAGTCTGGTGCAATGTATTTATAATGAATAACCTCAGTTGATAAGCTTTGAGTAGTGAGAAGTCGCCAACCCGACTTTCCCGCTAATGCTTTCACAAAGAGATGTAAGTTTTTTAGTCCCCATCCCCCACAAGATTTTGGTTGTGCTAATCTTTATCATTTTACCCAAGGAGCAACTGAGTGATCATTTTTTACGGACCATAGGAATTTGAAGAAGAGTTTCCTAACTTTGTCCAAGATGCCTTTTGGAATTCAAGCAAGAGACATCTAGTAGACAAGGATGGCCTCCAATACTGATTTTATCAATACCAACCGACCAACCCTGGAGATCCATCTGTGACACCAAATGTTTATTCTTTTTTCTAGCTTTTCAATTAACCATCTACAATCCTCCACTTTATAGCAATTTGGTTTTAGCATAAAACCTAAGTATTTGAGACCCTCGTCTATAGGTTTTAAACCAAAAGGAAAGAGTGTGGTGTACCTTTAAAGATCGTCTTCCTCCAAATTGATTCCGATGAGGGTAGACTTACGGACATTAACCAACATACACGTAGCCTTTCCAAAGAGATCCAATATTTCTGCTAGTTTCCCAGCATCCTAAGTCAATCCATCATAGAAAATGAGTATGTCATTGACAAACAATAGATGGGTGATACTAAGTGTGTTTGTCATAGCAATTCCTAAGAAGGAACCATGTCTTTTTGCATCCAGTAATGCTATGCTGAGGCCTTCAACCACCAAGAGAAAAAGGAGAGGAGAAAGTGGGAAACGTCGACGAATTCTTCTCTCATCCTTGAAAAAATAAGTTACATAGCCATTAGTTAGAACTGCAAAGGACACAGTTGTGATGCAACTCATAACCCAATTAGTAAAGGAGTAAACGAAGCCTAGGCGCGTCATCAACATTCTTATGTACAACCAGCTTACCCTGTTGAATGATATTTAAAGATCTAACTTTATTACTGCCCCTTTCAAGTTTTTTGTTTTTAGAGAGTGTAGTCTTTCCCGAGCTACAACAATGGCCTCATGAATCTACCGACCTTCTAGGAAGCCAAACTATTCCCGAGAGATAATTTTTTATAACACCTTTTTCAACCTCCGAGCAATGAGCTTTTCGATTACCTTATAGGTGATATTGCAGAGGGAAATTGGTTTGAAGTCATTCTTGGTGTGAGGCTGGTACGATTTCGAGATGAGCGCAATAAAGGTTGCATTGAGAGTAGGGTGCACTAAGCCCCTGGTCCTAGACTCTTCATCTAGGTGCAGCAAGTCAGGACCAATAATGTCTTAGAAGGCCAAGAGGAATTCAAAGGTCCATCTATCCAGTTCTGGGCTCTTGTCTTTTTGAAAACTGTCTAAGACCTCCTTCAGTCTGTCTTTCGAAATTTCTCCCATAAGCTCTTGATTATCCTCTTGAGTGATGGATCTTGGGAAGAATTGAGCAAGGAAAAAGACCTCAACTAAAGTGGATCTATTATCTGCCTTGAAGAGGGTCTGAAAATGGGTGGTACCTAGGTTTGCATGTCCTTCAAAAGGGGAGATAGCTTCGTTGTTTTCATTCCTCACTCCCAGATTGTGTTGTGGTTTTTCCTCCCTTTGGTGAAATCCTGAAAAAAATTGTATTTTCATCTCCACATTCTAGCCATATTGCTAGAATTTTGAGGTGCCACACCTCCTCTTGATATTTCAAGAGCTTCCTTCTTCTGGTCTATAGAGTGCCCAATTTCTCTTTGGTTTCTTGTGTGAGATAGCCCCCCCCATCTAAGTCCTGAAATCTCCTTAATTCCAACTCAACTATTTTGAGTTCTTGTTCATCCCTTTCCTTCTTGCTAAAATCCCACTCTTTGAGCTTCTTTTTGACCTTAGTGAGATTCTAAACAAAGTGAAGTGTTGCAGGAGCGCCCTCTTTAGGCTGATAGGGTATCCAGTTTGATTGAATAATGGTTTTGAATTCCTCCTCCTTGAGCCAGGAAGCAAAAAACTTAAAGGGACTGGGGGGCTTTGTGGTGTCTCCCAATATTTCAAGACATATAGGACGATGATCAGAGTCACCACCCATGTCCACCCATTGTCTGATTTTTAAGTTCAATACTGTGATAATTTCAACAAGAAGAAAGTGGTTGAACCACTTGGTTATTCTTCCTTCGCCAGTTCTCATGTTGGTCCAAATGGGATTCAACTTTATCGGGACTAGGTCTATGAGGTTGGTATCCCAACATAGGTGCTCAAAAAAATATACTAACTAGTCCATTGTAGCTGTAGGGACAAATTTCATGTGCGCCTAGTGTGAAATTTAGGTCCCCTCCCAAAAGTAGGTATGTTTTCTTCATAAAAGATTTTTGTATGAGCGAATCCAACAAGGGTATTCGATCTTCATAAGGACCATAGACATTGAGTATTGTGAAGGTGCTATTTAAAACAACATGATAAACCTCCAATCCCATATTGGATTCAAAGCCCCAAGAGTTTCTGACCCTGATGAGCTTTGGGTTCCAGCTTATGGCTAAACCCCTTGAATGTCCTCTCACATCCTTTTCTAAGAAATCAAAAAGTTTGAAAGTGGACAAGAGGTATTTTGAAATCACTTCTCCAGGCCCAAGAGTTTCCCGGATCAACAAAATGTTTGGTTGATGTAAAGTAATCATCCTTTTTAGAGAAATTTTTTTGTGGGAACTTGCCAAACCCCTGCAGTTTATAGACACAATTTTCATTAGGAAACCCCTTCCAAGGATTTCACTGCTCTAAGTGCCCCAATAATAGATTTTTGTTTACCGTCTGCAAGTTCCTTCAAGGATTTATCTTGTGTAGATGAGATATGTGAGGGTCTTCCTCTTCCTCTTCCCTTTGTGGAAGTATGTGGGTTTTTCCCCAGTCCTTGATTCAATGACGCAGTTTTCGAAAGATCGGGTATGTCCCTCATTCTCAAATGAAAGCGTATAGGTCAATTTTTCTGGGTTGAATAGGTTTTCCAGTCCGAGGAGGAGGAGAAGGTAGGGGGGAAAGGGATCTCAGTGGCTCTCAATGTGGGAGAAGCATAATTTTTAAAATGGTCCACTATAGCAGGGTGAGGGGATGCCAAGGTGGTCGAGGAGGGGGGAGGGGATGACCTCTAGGGAGCTCTATGTTCCACACATAAAGATTTTAAAGAATTTTCCAAGGAAGATATATGAGAAGAGATAGATTCCTTCTTACCCAGAGATTCATGTGATTCCATGGCCGTGTGTTGCAAAGTTTGACCTTCCACTCCTTGGAGAATTGTATACACGTTACTGAGCCTTGGCTGCACAACGTCTCGTTTAGCTGTATCAATGTGAGGGTCGTCATGCATGATTTGTGTTTGGCTCTCAACCTGTTTCTCTTCTTCCATTCTTCCAATTTTTTGTGTACTTGTATACTCCCCCTGCTTCCCCTCTCAGTACCAATCTCTTCAACGGCCGAGTTGGGAGCCTAGAGAACTGTAGATTATAGTTCCTAGCAATGTGGCCATAATTATGGCACAAATGGCATCAAAGCAGGATCCCTTTGTAATCCAACCTTTTCCTGCGCTTGACTTGGCCCTATATGAGGTTTATTTCCTCCTTGAGCCCCGCTCTAATATTTAGTGAGACCAGAATGCATGCATCAAACATTATTCTTGTGCTGGTGAAGGACATGTCTGCATCAATAAACACCCCCAAGACATTTCCAATGTCTTTGAAAGAAATCCAGTTCCAAAATTTCCATGGGAGTCCTGGCAATCTAACCCATACATGAATAACATCAAAACTTTCGAATTTGACATCGAACATGGGTGTCCAACTTTTGAAGAGAATGGGGGTGTTTCCCAAACTCCAGTGATATTGTAAGGCTCGACCCAGATACTCCTTGCCATGAAACTTGAAGGCGAACTATCCACGTGTGAGTAGCATTATTTTCGGCATGTAGTTAAATAATTCAAACCAGTTTGCTTTTACCCAGTTTTCAATCCCTTTGAGGCTTGGGTACTTCATTTTGGCTCTTCCTACAACTGTCGTTTCCTCCATTTCCAACGACTACGAGATGGTAACGTTTTCTACGCAAACCATATTTAGTGGATCCTTTGTGAGTTTAAGGAAATTTTCCTTCTTCTCTTCTGGCTCGTGCCTCCTAGGGAGCCTCCGCTGCTCCTCGAGCATAAACCCTTCGTCGTGGAGCATTTTTCTGAACCAGTTCCTAGAGCAGAACCTTGTTGTTCCAATGAATTCAACAAAGAGGCAATATAACCCTCTACGCTTTGGAAGTACAAATCCTCCATATGCTCACTTGGCATATTTCAGATGCCTATAAGGTCTGAGAGTGGGCATCCCACTTCCAACAGGTTCAAACCATAATTGAGTTGGGGTTCCTCCCACACCGCTACTGGGAGAGGTGATTCCATTTAAAAATATGCATGAATAATGGTTGAGTCAACTATGAATGGAATCTCTAAGCAAGATGAAGTATGTTGGGAGAACAATGTGTGAGGGATTCCTCCTAACGACAGTGCAAGAGGTTGAGTCGATAGGGACGTCAGAAGTTCTGCTTCCGTTGAAGAGTTGTGGAATGAACCACTAGGATTTTCTATGGTTTCCATGTCTTCCTACTGGTCTCGTAAAACCCCAGCTATCACGCTGATCACGGTTCGAGAGCTGAATGCCTTCTATTTCAAAGTTGTTTTCGACAACCACCTTCTTTGTGGAGAGAAAAAAAATACTTGCCTTCCAAGAGGGTCTTGAGAATAATCCACCTCATCCACCGTGTGGTTGGGCAAGAGGATTCCATGTGACATATTGGAGAGTAGAAATCTTGTCAAACTGTCCCTTGTGCACTCTGGAAAGGTGCTTCTATACAAATCTACCGCTGCAGCCCATTAGGGCTGCAGAATCCTCATGAAAACCTTCGCTTGAAACCCTCCATCTGAGGATCCTTCATGTAATTCACTCTCCACCCTGCAAGATTCTATAGTGGTTTCTTGTATTACAATACTATGTTCTCGATGGTATGACATTAAGTTAGGGTAACGATGAAGTCTCATTTCCACAACTATTAAGGATTGTGGTTAGTATTATAACCAAAGGTTAGTTGAGGTAGGTTGTAACTCGATTGGTGATTTTTTTTCTTTTTTTGTACTCAATTTTGATGTGAAATTATCGAAGGTATGTAGGCCCTTTGTGATATTCATTTATTCTTTTAATATACTTTTTATGTTTTCAATAATCTCATTATATTTTCAATTTATTCTTTTAAAATAATTTTTATGTTTTCAATAACTTGAGAGAATAAAAATGTGATAGACATTGATTATAAAGTTAGTATTTGAATTGATGTTAAATATCTTTTAAATTTGGTAACTACATATAATAAACATTAATGATTTTAAAAATATATTTAAATAAGTTTTTTTTATATAGATATTTTTTGATTTATTATTTATATTTAAGATAAAGAAAAAATAATTTCATTAAAAATCATTAAAAAAATTATAATATTTACATATTTTATTTAAGTGATTATATATGTGTGTCTCAGGAAACCTATACTTTTCTTCATTTAAAGGATAGGGGTGGGGACATCGAGTGAGGCTCTTGCATAATACAACTCTCAACTACTCTAACCAACCCATCGGATTATAAAAAGAAATAATACATATAATCAAAAAGAATAATTCCAATAAAATCTTTAATAATAATTCATATAATTATTTTGGTTTGTATTAAGTTTATAATTAAAAGAATGATAAAGAGATACGTTCTTTTAAACTCTTTATGTTTTCAATATTTTTTAAAACTGGAGAGAATAAAAGTTGGGTAACTCGAAAAATCGCGCTAGTATAAAGAGAAATAATATACATAACCAAAAAGAATCATTCTAATTAAATCTTTAATAATAATTCATATAATTATTTTGGTTTGTATTAAGTTTATAATTAAAAGAATGACAATGGGATAAGTTATTTTAAAATATTCTTTATGTTTTCAATATTTTTTAAAACTAGAGAGAATAAAAGTTGGGTAACTCCAAAAATAGTGACATTAAAGCAACGTCTTTGAATTGAGATATCTTTTAAGTTTGCTAACTATATAGATAATAAATATAAATAATTTTAAAAATATATTTTCATTAAACCATTTAAGTTACTATATAAGAAAAATTGTATACATAATCTAAAGAATAAAAAAAAGAGATAAATTCTTTTAATATACTCTTTCTTTAAAAGATCTCTTTATATTTTCAATAACCTCTTTATGTTTTCAATAACTAGAGAGAATAAATGTTTTCAATCGCTATAGAGAATAAAAATGGGTAACCTAAAATACATGGACAAAGTAACATTTTGGAATTGATGTTAGATATTTTTAAGATGGGTAGTTACATGCATAATAAATATTAATTATTTCAAAAATATATTAAAGTAGATTTTTTATATATAGATGATTTTTTTAAGTAATTATTTTTAGATAAAAAAAATAATTTTCTTAAAAATTATAATATTACCATATATCCTATTTAAATGATAATTTATATCATGTTTATAAATATAAATAGTATGTATAATCTTTTTTCCAAGAGAAAAATAGCGGTTCCTTGTTATTCATTGAATCAAAGGCAACTTGTTTGCAGCACAGGGGGAAAATACATAAAATGGGCATCAAGCCACAAGGGGAGTGGTCAGCCAGTATCAGAGAAAATAGTCTAAGTATAGATCCTCCCAGCACGTGAAATAAATACATAGCATAAAACATCACAATGTTAACATCAACCATTCCCACAGCAACAGAGGATAAAGGCCAGGCAGAGTAGCTGATCTAGAGAGGCTCTTCCATGTAGTCCTTCTTAGTAAGAGAGTGGACAAAGCCACTATGCAGTCACCAAAAGGTGTGCATTCATACTTAGAGCCCAAATTGGTGCTAGACTAAGAAGGTCAGATGTTAAAAGAGCTGTAATGTACCCATCCCAATGCATTCACCCTCAGTGAATTCCATGAAATGGAGACTACCAGAAGCTAAACAAAGAGCCTCTTTAGATAAGCTATCTTCCTTGACGTTGCATTCTCTATACACATGGGCAGAATGAAGATGGAGAAAGGAGGATTGGAGGTCTTTGATAATTTGGCACCATCCATCAAGCTCGAGAGTTGATAGTGAATCCTACCCATTGAACCAATTGATGATTGCAGAAGAGTCTTCGCTGATGTTAATATATGGCAGTCCTATGTAGTATGAAAAGACCAGCAGTACCTAGAGGGCAAGTAATTCAGATCTTGTATTAGTACTCGAACCTTCGCTCATTTTAATACAAAAGTAGTGTTCCTTGCTGATAAGAATGTGAACACCAATACCCCCGATCCCATTGGCTGCAGCACTGTAAAAAAAACTAGCATAGGTCCCCAAGCGATATAAGCCTATAGGTCCAATTGCTTAGTTTTTTCTCAAATTTTTTAATAAGTCAGCACCAGTCATTTGCATAATAACCCAGTGGTTTGATATAGTACCCCAGGTACTTGAAACCCACTGAGAGAGGCTCCATTTTAAAAGGTAGCAAGGATGAGATATTAGTTCTGATAAGTTCATCAACCTCATTATACAGGAATGAGGATTTCTCATTGCTGATTTCCATACCAGTCGTCAAGCAAAAGAGGTCTAGTAGTTCTCTATAGTGCTGCCATTCCTCAAGTGTACCTAGACCAAACAAGATGACATCATCTAGAAATAAAAGATGAGTGAGATTAAGTGATGAGGTTATCTTAGCACCATAAATAAGTCCTCTCTGAGAAACATTGGTAATCAGAAGACTCAAGCTTTCTATAATAAGGATGAAGAGAAGTGGGGATAGGGGGCAACCCTACCTGATGCCTCGAGAAATAGGAAAGAAATCTGAAGGCAAACCATTTACAAGGACTGCAAAATTTGAAGTTACTACACAACCCATGATCCAATTTACACCAATCAGTGGAATGCCAATCTGCAGCAATACTAGTCTAAGAAAAGTCCAGTTCACCCTATCAAAGGCCTTGACCAGATCCAGCTTGAGGATCATCACTTTTTTCTTTTCAACTTTAATCGACTGCATTACTTCCTGAGCAATGCCAATAGGCTCTTGTTATGAAGAAACCCAAACTGATTCCGCGACATAGCTCTGTCCAAGATAGGCTTTAGTCTGTTAGCAGCCATCTTAGAGATGATTTTATAAGCCATGTTAGAAAGAGAAATGGTTTGAAGTTGGCAAAGGAAGTAGGATTTTCACACTTGGGTATAAGAGTGATGAAAGTGGAATTGAGAGAACCCGACACCCTGCCTTCAGACTTAGAGTGTGTAATCGCCCTCAGGAGGTCAAGACCAACCAGGTCAAAGAAATGGAGGTAAAATTCAACCAACCAGCCATTCGGGCCAGGACTTTTATCTTTTTTGAAACCTTTAAGAACCCCTTCAATTTCAGAGAGAGTAGGATCAACCAGAAAGGATTCTTTTCTTCATCAAGTATAAAGGAAGGAAAAAGTCTAATGACTTTGATTTGGTCTTCAATATTGGTGGCCCCATCATCAGTGAAGAGATCAGAGAAGTGTGTGACACCCAAATGCTTAAGCTGTGATTCATCCTCGACCAATTCCCCATGTTGGTTTAGTAGTCCCTAATTTTTTTTGGAGTTTCTTCTGGCTGACACAAAATTATGAAAAAATTTAGTATTGGCATCCCCCTCAGTTAGCCAATCCACTCTACTATTGAGCTTCTAGGTGAGAATCTGGTGAATGAGTAGAGATCTCTTACGTTCCTTAAGATGTGAGAGCTGGGTGGTCTCAAATACAGAAAGAATGCTAGAGATATGAGTAGTGAGAAGAGCCTGAAAGGCTAAATCTATATCAATTGCCTCTTTATCTTTTTTTCCCATTCCTTGACACAGTCCTTGAGTCTCTTAAGTTTACACGTGAGAGTGGACATAGGATCAAGAAAACATTGCAGTTGGGCATTCCAAGAAGACTAGACAATATCAGGGAAATCTTGTTCCAGGAGCCAGGCCCTGTTGAACTTAAAAGGGTAGTTGTAACAGGAAGGAACAAGGCTCCACTCAAGACAAATCGGGTAATGATTAGATACTTCAGAGGGGTGAATCCATGAGTGATAAGAATTAAGGCTAGGAATAAGATGGAGTGAGGCTAGAAACCTATCTAGTCTCTTACTAATACCCTCAATATCAGACCTCCCAATCCTCCAAGTAGGGCTAGGGTGGTGGGGGGCAAAACCCACCATGTTTGAGGAGTCCAAAAGGTGTTTAAAGTAATGGACCATGTGGTCCATACGAGCATTGGTGCCCCAGATCTCAAAGTCAGAAAGAGTAAAGTTTAAATCCCCAACTATTATAAGGTTGGGATAGTCTAAAATGCCCCCAACCAGGACCTTATCCCAAAAAGAGACTTTGTTAGAGTAGGGTCCATAGCAATTCAAAATGGA
The DNA here is from genome assembly GCA_001517045.1 of Pseudotsuga menziesii. Lineage (NCBI taxonomy): Eukaryota > Viridiplantae > Streptophyta > Pinopsida > Pinales > Pinaceae > Pseudotsuga > Pseudotsuga menziesii. The sequence continues at coordinate 249,788 of LPNX010447749.1, forward strand.
GAAGACAGAGTCATTACCCTTAAATCTAGCTTTGAGTAAGATACCGGCAAAGGATTGGAAAGCTTTGTAGTGAGTAAGGTGAGGGTTCCATCCAGAGAGTAGTCCACCCGAGAGACCAAGAGAGTCGATAGCATAAAACTCCCAATGAGGATTTAGTTTAGAAAAGTGACGAACTGCAGTAAAATGGTCACACATTGTTTCTTGGATCAGGATCATATCAGGTTTCAGAGAGGAGAAGAGAGTCCTTAGGGATTTTTGTTTGGGAAGCCCTCCAAACCCACTGATGTTCATGGATATGATCCTCATGGGTCAGCCTGAGGGGCATGTGACGATGCTCTAAGTGGTTGAGGGGAGTTCAGGGATCTAGCTGTTGCTTTGATTCTAGCCAAGAGAGGAGTATAGTGGCCTGAAGAACCGAAAGTATCTGAGTGTTTTGCTTTCCTAGACTTTCTGATCGTAACATTTTCAAACCTTATAGAATCCAAAGGTATCGTGGAAGGTGAAATGGGGGATTTGTCTGAAAAGATATCCAGGACCTTGAGAAGAGATGGATCCATAAAGGAGGGGGAAGATATAGGGTTGCACGTTGTCTCAACAGTAACAAGGGGAGAGCTTCTTAGAAGGGGGGGAAGTCCTCCAACGTAAAATAAGGAGGCTAGTTCAGTGATGTGTTAGAAAGGGGCGATGAAACAGGTTGCTCAGGGTCGGTAATGGGGGAGGAGATAGGTTGAATAGTATGAGTGACCGATGCGGTAGCCAGGGCTAAGGTCTCAATGTCCCCAACAGAAGTAGGTGAGGAAGAATCACGGGGTCCCACAGGCACAGGAGAATCCAACAAGGTAACATGAGGTGAAGGAACAGAGGGTTGAGTTGAAGATGCTTCAGAAACAGAGTAGCCCTGGTTGAGGGAGAGACCATGTCGTAAGGAAGTACATTTAGCCTTTAAATGATCGATTTCATGACAATAGTTACATCTAAAGGGGATGTTTTGATAATCCAATATTTGAGTAAAGACTGTGTTATCCCCAACAATTTCAATGTCAGGAAGGAGTCCTTTGGATACATTCAGCGCAACTAGTATCTTAGAAATTCTTTTATCAAATATTTGATGGAAATCTTTCTCAAGTGCAACGAATCTCTCAATGGAGTTGGCCACCCCAATCAGGAAATCCTTATGCCATAAGGGGAAAGGTAAAGCTGACAACAGTACCCAAAGATGTCGTTTGACCACTCTTTCCTTGAGTGGATCAAAGCTGGAGTGCCATCGACTAAGGACCAGAGATCCGTGATCGATAGTCCAGAGGGAGTTACGGATGCACGTGGCATCCACATCCTCAATGAATACAAATACTAGCCATCTATTCACCAAGAGGCTAATGGTCGGTACATAGTTAAGTATGGGATTCCAATGGATAGTATCCCATTCCACCCATTCATCTTTGTTCATGCTACAATATTCTAAGCGGCCAATCAGTGCCCTGTGACACAACTCTGATACCCTGTCATTCATAATGTCTCTCCCTAGGACGTAGCAACACTTATAATCGAGTGCTTTCATGAGTTTGGCTTGACGCTGAGAGGATCCATAGCGTTGTGGTCGGTTAAGACCCCCAGGAGGACCACTAGGCAAACAGGTAGCAGGAGAATCCATATTGACTACACCCCAAGGCTACTAATCACAATAGTCAACGATGGTTACCAGAGGAGAGGAGATGGTTAGAAAACCCTAGAGTAACCTTAGCCACAACGATAATATGAAAACAGAGAAAATTTGACACAAAAACCAGGCGGTAGAGGCTAGACCAACCCCAGGAGTAAATCCTAAACCCTAATCCCCCTTATCCCCAAAGAGTAAAGTCTAAACCCCGAGAGTCAAACCCCAAAAGCATAGACATGCCCAAAGAGAGATCCGAAACCATTCACTTTCGAAGAGAGACCGAAACCACAGTGGGAAAAAACCACGGCTTAGACCGCACAAAAAGAACCAGGGTAAGTGTACCAAAACCCTAAACCACCAAACCACCGAGGGGGATCAGAAAATAAAGACAGTCAGAGGTAAGACAAATAAATATACCAAAACCCAGAAGGGCAACCCCGAATACAAAGCCAGGCTAGAAAGAGATGACCGAAACAATAGGAAGGAAAGACCGTAGGTCAAAACTGTGTACTTAGGGGAGTTCCCACTTTTTAGCATGGTTGGTACTAGCCCTCAAGAGGAGGGTTGACTCCATGTGATGGGCAGTGCCATTAGAAACCACAAAGGGATAAGACAAGTAATATCCCAGAAACACAGAAAAAAAGAATAATAAAAAACCAACAGGAGGACGATCACGAAGACAATACCTGATTACCCGGAATGCTGAGTCTCAAAATCATCGACGTTCGCAGTCTTGTTACCCGAAAGCGAAAGTAGGTCAAGCGTCACACCTCAAATTGTCTAGAGACAGTAATCATGAAGCATACACGGCCCTGAAACTTCACCCATGTAGGTGCCAAAAAACATCATAAAAAGGTGGCAGACACCCAAAATACAACCGCAAATATAGGGCCAGCCAAAGACCAAGGTGCGACTACCAAATCGTAAAGGAAATGAGGATGGTTCCATTAGTGGGCGGATGAGGTTAACACAGTTGAAAAGGTAAGGAGTAGGCCGTAGACCATGCTCCAAAACTGCTTCATCGGCAGGGGAAAGCATTACCGTCTCCACCATGGCTCTACAGCGAGTCGTATGTATAATCTAAGGAATGATAAAGAGATAAGTTCTTTTAATATACTCTTTCCTTGGAAGACCTTTTTATGTTTTTAATAATTACCGTCTCCACCATGGCTCTACAGCGAGTCGTATGTATAATCTAAGGAATGATAAAGAGATAAGTTCTTTTAATATACTCTTTCCTTGGAAGACCTTTTTATGTTTTTAATAATTAGAGAGAATAAAAATGGGTAATTGTTTTTGGTCTTTAGTAGGTTGTTAAGGTGTCTATTTTTTAATGACTACTATCATTTCTATATAGCATAAATATGTGATCTTATCATTATTTTTGCTTAGAAAGACCAAATTATAGATGTCATCAAGGGAGTAAGTTAATTTTGTAGAAAACTACTTTGAGATTTCTTTATAATTTTAACATGACTTTTAAAGAATGGTTGAAATTGCAAATTTTAATAGTCTAAATTGTAAAATGGAATTGTTCCAATGATAATATGAGTTCTATAAATCCATGAATCCATATACAGTGTCAAAATTTGTGAAATTGTGTAATTTTATTGTTAAATCATGATTTTCTATTCTTGGATTCCAACCTAGTATAGAGAAAATTTTGCTCAAAGATTTAACTGAATCCATTGTTGAGTCATTTTCCTTATATTATCTCAATCATGTGAACCAATATGTTATAAAATACTTTGTCTAATAAAAAACTATTTAAAATTTGACTTTTAAAACCTTTTGTCATTTCTTTATGTTATTACCAATTACTAACATGACTTGGAACATTGCTTAAAAGAAATTCAAGGACTTTGCCCTAAATTTCCTCATCTGTAAAGACCTCGAATTGTAAAGAAACTTATGAAGGTTTTCAGGAACTTCTCCCATAAGTTTTTGGACATTTTCTTTCAAAAATCTAGAAATCGAGTGATATGTTTTGATAATATCAGGGACAATTAGATGTCACTCATTAGTCCCTTCTAAATGCTAAGTAATGTTATATTGAGCATGACATAAATTTAAATGAATTTGAGCTTTTCCTGTAATTTTTCATAATTTCTAAAGTTTAATAGGAACCAAATGTTTTTATTTTTATGAAAGATTGAAATTGATATCTCTATCATACAATTGGTGGATGGATTTGCACTTTTATTCTTACTTAGATGGTGGAAATTTAATACAATGTCCTCTCCCTAGTTTTTGTAATCAATATTTTTCTTTCACGTAAGAATAACAATGGCTCTATAATCACAACTAACAAAAAACTAACATTGCAACTAGTATTTATTGTTCCCACTAGCTTTTATAATCAATGAGTTTTAACATCGCCCTTGAGGTGTATATCAATTGACAATATGGTGCATTGTTAAGGCACTCCTTGCGACATTGTTGGTTCAAACCTTGACTAGCCTTGTGGGTCATGCATGGGGTATCTTGAGTACGCTTGGAGATTATAGCAACAGTGGAGCAATATTGACCCCATGTCATGCGAGTACAAGCCTGACCCAATTATTGATTCTACCAAATACAAAAAGCAAAAAGCAAAAATAAAGTAAGTTTTAACATCATGCTTCTTCCAATCTTATTTCCCAACTCTCACAAGAGAGTTGGTGAATCAATCCTTCAAATTTGTTTATCATTTCACAAAATAATATTTTCCTTCAATACATTTAATTCCCATTTAATTTGACATGTTATATAGCAAAGGCAATAAATACAATTGTGCATCACAAGAAATAATATCTCAAGTTCATTTAACTTTGGACAAATTTTACAAATTATATTAATTGAAAGTATACATGTTAGCAATTTCATTGAAGTCATATACATGACTGTAGTTATAATAATGGTTACTTATTGTGTTGCTTCCCCAATTTTCTAGTTACTAATAATATTAGCTTATGCTACACTCCATTATCCTATTGTGGGACAAGTTCGGGCCTGTTGGTCATGTCAATCATAACCAAATGCACCCCATTACCCTGTTGTGGGACAAGTTGGCCATATTGGTAGAAACATTAACCATAAACACACATTTTAATGTAATATAATTCCCCTTCCTACTAAATGGTATGAATAAATGTCTACATATGGTTGCATTCACATTCAAATAATGGCTAACATCCATCATCATCCTTACAAAGGTCATAAATCTTATTGCCAATTGCAATCCTAAATACTTAAAAGGGCACTTAAAAACTTAAATAAACACTAAACAATTCTACGATAAAAAGCCTATATACAAACACAAAAGCTCTAAATTGCAACAATGAGAGAAGTTGCAAATTTGTACTCAAATCCTCTTCAAAGCATGATATTCCAACAATGGGATAATATTATGAGATTCATTTGTTATGTTAAGAAAGAACAAGATCTTTGATACATTAGTCACACATACAATATAACAATGCCTAATGATCTGATAGGTATGAGGATTTTGTTTAATCCAAATAGTTATAGACTCAGATTTAGAGAGTTTTAACTCAAACCTGTAGGCATGGAGGAAATTTAAGTAACCCCCCTCTCAAGAAGCATATAGTTGAAGGAAATAAATCGAGGTTAATCAAATTGTTGCAAAACTTTGACAATGTGCAATGTAGATACCAATAACAATGACACATCTTGACTTGAATTACGTGGATTCATTTCAACGAAATGCTACCAAGGACTTTCAACATAACAATTTAGAAACTTATACTAGAATAACATGAAATTGATACAAGACAACTAATGGAAAAGGGGATTATACAACGCAATTTTCCACAAGAAGGTGAACGCCATGCTCCAATGGTCGAGTGCATCTATACAGTAGCCATTGTGCAATAAGTACTCCCAACAAACCAGAAGATCAACGTTTCTACTTACTAGATATCGTAATACCATGCAAAGGTCAATAGACATAACAATATCCATACTTAGTTAATGGTAGTAGACCATTTCAAGTATTAAATAAATAATTTATGTCTACATGGCCATCGAATAGATCTAGATTGTTAGTTCCTAGTTGTACTAAGCTAAATTTATGAATGTTAGAGAAATGAAATAATCTCATAATATACCTAAATGTACTCATAACCATTGTAGGTGTGTAGCAACATCAAAATTCACTTCAAAATAGTTTCAAATTCTTCTTAGTCTTTCCTTAAATGGATGCAAGGGGCAAGAAAAACTAGAGTGAAGGTTGGTGTAACTCATTGAAGAAGCCTAGCATGTTTGCACGAATATGGTGAGAATGCAAGGTGATTCAATTAGGAATATCATTGGTGTGCTTGTTTGTTTTGGTCTCAAAAATATTATTAATTGATTGTTGGGTATGCTATCTCTATCACTGTTGTTTATTACAAAAATGAAATCTCATTCATTCTATTTAAGAGAAAAAAAAGGGGAGCTAGCTCTAGTCCCCATTTCCATATTTATTGAGTTGGATTCTAACTATACGTAGTTTTCTTCTCATGAAACCAAATTAACAAAAAAGTTAACAAGTTAGCTATGAAATCATAAGAGCCTTGACACCCAATATTCACATGCTAAATTGTCATAGATACTGTATGATCATGCCAACTATACTAAGTTTCCTTTCAACGACATTGAATTTCCTTGTTGTTACACCAAAGTAGCACGAGAGTTGACAAGTTAACTATAAGATATAAGAGCCTTGATGCATGGTCTTCATGTGTAAAACTGACATATATTTTATAGGAGTGTGCCACTTACATCACAATATGCAATACAAGTTTTCTAATTTTAGTTTTTTTTTTTGAAGTTGTAGACCTAAATAAAGTTTGTTGTGTGGACAAACATGCCATCTACTTCTTTGTACAAACATGCCATCTATAGGTATCAATTGCAGACTCTATAAAGCTTATTATCGTGGGGATTTCATGTGGTTATTTAAGCCATCTGTAAAATGTTGTATAAATCTACTACAAAACCTTGTTCTCTCTAAACCATGTAGTTTCGAAGGGCATCTAAAATGTTGCTTTTGGTGACTTCATTGTTAAGAGCTCCTTTGGTGATTAGCAATTTTGTCTAATGATCATGCTAAAACCACTGGAATGTAGATGTAGCTAGCTAGGATAGATCCCTTGCTTATCTCATGAATAAAGACGTAGACACTAACTCATTAAACATAGGGGCTTGATCAAATAATGTTGGAACACTTTCATAGATCTCTGAAAATATAAAGTGTGTTCAATAAATATTTTGAAACATCCTAAAATAAAATCAAGACATATGCTTATATGTTTCCACTGCTATTGTTGGTTAGAAGTGTAATGTAGATAAGTTGTTGATATTATTTGTTTGAGTATGTGAAGCTTATTATTCAATCGAACTATTTTCTTATAAATATATAATTATGTAAACTAATTTCATTGCATCTTCAAGCCCAATTAAGCGATTGACCATATTATATATATGTTTCAATATAGAAACATAAAGAAACACAATAAACTTAGGTCAAATCCAAACTTAATATTGGATAAAATAATGATATACTCAATGAAAAAGCTACCACCATATTTACATAAGATATCCAAATAAAGTTCCAACCTAGATTTGTCTTGTGACATCAATGAAGACCCACTGTTAGACTCCCACACTCAACATTAGTCCCAAACATCATTCTTCATGATCGATTGATACTCCTTCTGGTCTTGGGACAACATCCCAAACATCATTCTTTATGATTGATTGACACTCTTCGATCATAGCATCCTTCCATTCTTTCATTTCTGTCGCTTCTTCATAGTTGGAAGGTTATTTATCAATAATGTCACATAGCAGGGCTACATAACTGGAGCAGGACCTAGTTCTCTTCCTTCCTCTGTGTGTTTCTTCTGAAGCTCCATATCTTTCTGCACCTTGGATAATTTCACGTACCCAAGCAGGTTTCCTTTTGTGAGGATTATTCTCCTGAGGTGGATCCATAGGTTCTTCTAATTCTCGATCTTCTTCTTGAATTTCTTTGTTCATGGTTGTATCATGAAATTTGGGTGCTTCTGTTTCTTCAGGTTCTTCAGCCGGTCTCTTCCTGGATTTGATGTAGGTTGAATCTTCATCAAATGTTACATCTCTACTGATGTCATTCTTCTTGAATCCTAGGAAGTATATTCTGTAAGATTTCGAGCTTTCAGAGTATCCCACAAATATACCCTTCTTTCCTAAAGGATCTAACTTCGTCCTCTTTTCTTTCGGAATGTGTATGTATACAGGACAACTGAATATTCTAAGATGGATGACTTTTGGTTCTTTGCCGGAGAAGACTTCTTCAGGTGTCTTGTTCTTGAGTACTCTGTGTGGAGTACGGTTCTGTACATATACCGCTGTTCTGGAAGCTTCTACCCATAGATGCATGGGAAGATCTTGATCATGAAGCATGGCCTTTGCTGCTTCCATGATTGTTCTATTCTTTCTTTCTGCAATCCCATTTTGTAGTGGATTATATGGGGCGTATAAATCCCTCTTAATCCCTGAGTCTTTGCATAGCTCTTTGAATTCATTTGATATGAATTCTCCACCATTATCTGATCAAAAGGTCTTGATCTTCTTTTTTGTGTGGTTCTCGATCAAGGCTTTGAATTCCTTGAACTTGTTGAATACTTCATCTTTGTTCTTCATAAAGTATATCCATGTCTTTCTAGAAAAATCATCAATGAAAGAAACATAGTATACATACCCTCTTAGTGAACTGGATGACATTGGACCGCATACATCAGAGTGGATGATTTTCAAGATTCCTTTTGCCTTGCTCTCGCTACTTGGAAATGTCTTCTTTGCGTTCTTCCCTTTCGCACATCCTTTGCATACACCTTCATGTTTTGTCTGCATTTCTGGGAGACCTTCAACAGCTTTGCTTGCAAGTGGTAGTGCTCTGTAATGCACATGTGCAAGCCTTCTATGCCAAAGCTCATTTGGTTCTACCGAGTCATGAACCAATGCTTGTTCTGGTTGGCCCTTCAATTTGTATAGTCCTCCTTCTTGTTCCCTAATCACTACTGCATCATCAAAAGACTTTCCTTTTGGCCACATGAGGACTTGGCCATCTACAAATGCAACCCTCATTCCTTTTGCATCCAATGCATATATGGAGAGGAGGTTCTTCTTTAGTCCAGGTACAAACAATACATCTTTCATCTTGATAGACTTTCCAGAGTCTAGCTTGTATGAGGATTCACCACTACCTTTTATTGGATACCGGTAGTCATCTCCAAGTTTCACCTTGTGAGCTGACTCATGTTCAGATAGTTTCACAAAGGATTCCTTGAGTCCTGTCATATGTTTGGAAGCACCACTGTCTATAAGCCAATCATTGCTACCATGTGTGATAGTTCCCATGAGAGCAGAGATCAAAACATATTCTTCATTGCTTGAAGAATCATCACTATCTTGTCTGGTTCTCTTTGTGGAAGGTTCATCATCCTCTGCAGCATGAGCATGATGTCTTCTCTTGTTTCCCTTCTTGTTGTGAGAGCTGCTTTTGTTTCTAGGACAATCTCTAGCAAAGTGTCCTCTTTCATAGCATGTGTAGCAAATGTACTTAGACATATCTCTAGGCTTTCTAAGTTACTCCTTTGGTGAGAATGCTTACCTCTGTGGTGGCTAGTTATGGTTTTCTTGGATTGTACTGTGAGAGCTTGATCTTCACTTCCCATCTTTTCTTCTCGAGCTGCTATCCGAGCTTCTTCTTGAGAGCATTCTTCCCATAGTCTGCTGAACTTGACTAGCTTCTTTTTGGCACAGATCCCTTGAATGAAAGAGTCCCATGTCCTAGGGAGACCATTCAAGGTGGTCATTATAATTTATGCATTCTCCACTTCTTCATCCATTGCTTCAAGTTGTTCTTTGATCTGGGAGACCCTTGTGAAGTATGAGTGTATGGTCTCCGCATTCTGGATCTTCACATTCTTCAACTGGTTCCTCAAGGTCATCTTCCGGTTTATGTTCTTTCCTTCAAACAGTTTGGTTAGGGCATCAAACATAGCTTTAGGTGTCTTTAGGGAGGACACCTGTGGTATGAGGTGATCCTTGAGTGAATCAACAATAATCCTCTTAGCCATAACCAACTTCTTCTTGTGTAAGGCCTTAGCCTCATCTCCCTCTAGAACTGGAATCTCCTCATTGATGTAGGAGTCCAACCCATTTTCTTGCAGGACCAGGGAGATCCTATACTTCCAGGCTCAGAAGTTATCGGCCCCCTTAAGCTTTTCATCAAGCTTGGTATGATGAGACATCTTAACTAAGAACGTCAAATGGAAATACAAAAGATTTAGATCTTACTAGGTTAAGAAATCGGATCTGGATCTGGAGCTGAATTTCTACAATGCTGGTTCAGGAGCAGATTAGGGTTTGACTTTCCCAGAGTTCTGTCCAACCAAAAGCTTTGATCTTGATCTCTAAACTTCGATTTTGAGGAGGAGATCAATCCAGGCCTGGGCTCACTCAAAAATTCCACTTTTGTGGGAAGCCCTGATTTTCGACAGCAGTGTCGGGTCAAAAACTGAAAATGCTCAAAATCAGATTCTGCTTCGACAGAAAGATGCGCCCTAGGGAGGAGAGTCAACCCAACCTTCTTTTGCTGAAAACATGTAGATAGAGATCCAAAAAGTAGGAAGCCCTAGTTTCCGCAGCTACATAGTGTCTTCTTCTTAGGTTAGCTCTGATACCATGTTAGATTTTTATCATTTAAGCTAGCATTAACTTAGGATCTTAACTGAGAGAATAACAAGCACAACAATCAAACACATAAGAAAATGAACACAAAGATTTTCCTCGGGGAAACCATAAAGGAGAAAACCCCACAACTTCCTCAGAGATTGAATCAACACGAAAAGCAAAGCCCCCAAAACAATAAGATGATATCCTAACAGTAGTAGCCTCTTTCTCTCTAGCCTCAACAGCTTCTTCTTCCTCAACTATGCGCTACAACTGAGTGTGAGTGAGTGTGTGGTAAATAGAGAGGTTCACTCTCTATTTATACTAATTCCTGACTTGACAATGACTCACTAGGGCTGACTTCTCTAGGAGAGTCTAATAACCCTAGGGCCCCGCAACTACGGGGAATCTAACCCTTGAACAATAGGAGGGTTACCCACAATGACTTGACATGACTTGTTTACATTATAGAACCTCCTGATTGGAACATCAGGGCATGACATGACTCAATTACATTACAGATACTTCCCGGAATAAACATCGGGGTACAAAACATGAAATATACAAGTGAATACATTCCGAAGTTACAAATGCATCAACACAATAAACTAGCAAATGCTGTTGTAGCACCCACTGGTTCCAACTTCCAAGTGATAACTAAACTTTGCCAAAAAAAAACAATTGCTATAAAACAGCTCACACAAACAGAGTTGCATTAATTATAAGGCCTACTTGTAAATGAGTGGCTCGTACCCAACCTTGTACTAGAAATGGCACCCTTTTATCTGTAAGGTCTAAGGCAACCTTTTCCAATGATCAATAACAATGACTTGAAAGTTAGGACCGTTGGAATTCTAATACTTGGGGTCCTACTACTGGATATTGTTGTAACCACAACCACCAAGTGATAAATGGATTTTTAGTTTAATTGCTATAAGGCAACTCACACAACCCAAGCTGCACTAATTATAAGCCCTACTTGTAGATGAGAGACCTCCACCTAGTTGTGCATTGACAATGGCAACCTTTCATCAGTAAAGTCTAAGGACACCTTTTACAATGATCAGTTGCGGTGACTTGCAAGCTAAGAAAAAAGGAATGTGATGGCTAAATAGTAGAAAACCATTGGACCTTGTACAGATTAATACCATGTTAGATTCGAGATAAATGGAGCAAATAGAGGGGTGGGTTTAGTTTGCAAGGCTGCAGTTCAATACCTTTAGGGGTGACTTAGTTGGGAGGAGACACCAAAAAATCCAACCCATGTTAAAGGTTGGTTTCTTAACTATTTGTTGAAATGCATTGGCAGGAAGTGACATTACACATTTACTTCTCTTTTTTCCAAACAAAAATATCGCATTCCATTATAAAAATAAATCCCATTCTTTACATTCATAATGACCTCATACAATATCTTCATCTATTGATAGTGTGTGAGTATAAAACTCTAGAGAATCTAGAACTTGCAATTATCTATAATCTATTAAACTGTGCTTATAGCACTCATAAAAGCCACTACAAAATATGATAAACATGGATATGAACAAAAGAAATTCACCATAGATCAAAGATAGTGTTAGCATGCTCGAATTGTATAATTAAACAAATAAAGGATAAGGGACTTCAATCATCCTCTATACTGATATCATTTTAGTATTCCTATTTTTGCTACTAGACTTCACCCAAAATGATACCATCCTTTGATAAATGATATATTGTTTGATTTCTTTCTCTAAAAACATGTTAAAAAAAATCCCAAAATCTAAAAATAATTATGATCAATTCTTCATGGAGTGAGCTAGCTCGGGAGCAATCCTCCCTCTATCCGACGGAGGAGGAGCAAAGTCAACGCTAACTTTGCTCCTCCTCCGTCCAATGAGGAAGGATTGCTCCCGAGCTAACTTACTCCATTCTTCATATGACAAACTATAAATTTTTTAATAGTTTATAATTTTTTCTTTTTAACCTGTCTCATAATTCCAATAGCATATGTCACACCTACCCATACCAATAATTAAAAATAAATTTTAACACGTCTCATAATGCCACACCGTAGATCACTCTTACCTAACTTACCTACCTTATAATTGTTGCTTATAAAAGTATAGTATTAGCATCACCCTCCCCACTCAATCGACTAGTCAACTTAGATATATGCCATTGTAATAACTAACTACCATGCACATTGGATGGTATTGTTATTATTATTGAAAGTCTACCCTTCACACATCTTTGACTAATGTTTTCAAGTATCCCTAGGTAGTTGTACATCGTTATAGAAGGGTCATGTCAGATTTAGTACGAAAAGTTCACGAAAGAGTTATAATACAAAATATAATATAATTTAAAACTTAGTGTTAACTTTTCATATTTTTAAAATTTAAAATAAATTTATTAGGAATTCAATTTATTATAAAATATTAATCATCCTGTAATTTAAAATCTAAATAATTTCATTTAACTTTTTATTCATTAAATACTTTAAAACATCCTTCGAAATAACAAACTGGGAATGTAGGTCGGACACCTGGAGAAGAAAAAGACAACACAATAAAGAAACAAAGCCTTGAAGATCCTCCTATGAAGTCATTGGCCTACCATGCCTGACACCATAATATATCAAAATATGACACATGTACCTATATTCTCTTATTTATTGTATTCCCAAATTTGTCACCTGTCTTCTTTTCTTAGGTGCTTAGCTGTAGGTGACAAATTGCCCATGGGCCATAATTCTTACCACTCTCATAATCAATGATTACTTACATTAAGGTATACAACTAAAATGTGGTGTTACTCACACTTATTTTGAATGTCAATATCAACAATATTTTTATATTAATTAACAGTAGTATTTAATTGCACTTCATATTTAGTTGGACATACCAAAGTCTAACAATTAAGTTAAATGTCATTATGAACCATATATTTTTAATTGCATTATAAAAATAAAATAAAAAATCGATTGAAACTTTTTGAGTACTTCCACATGGAATCAGTAACTTCTATAACTAAACTATTATAATAATATTGTTTACTAATATCATTTAATTACATTTTCATCTAGATTGAATTTCCACTCATATTTAGTTAAAAACGAACTTTAAAGCAAAACATTTTATTATTTTTTACTAATATCATTTAATTACATCTTCATATAGATTGAATTTCCACTAATATTTAGTTAAAAACGAACTTTAAAACAAAACAATTTATTAATTTATATAATTTTAATGAAAACAAATATTATTAAAAAAAGTTTATTAATTTATATAATTTTAATAAAAACAAATGTTATAAAAAAAAGTTATTTTAGGAGAAAAAAGATAAATTTAATTATAATAAATATATAATTATTTTTTATAAATTTATTTTTTATAATAATTTTTTATAATTAAAAATAACATTAAAAAAACATAATTTCAATGGAGAATGATATAAAAGGAGCCCTACCTTGAAAGTAATATAAAAGAGACATAATTCCAATGATCACTGCTATGAAAGAGCCATAACTTGAAAGATATTGACATTAAAGTAACACCTTTAAATTAATGTTAAATATCTTTTAAGTTTGGTAATTACATAGATAGTGTAAGTCATTAATCTATGACTCGTATTTCATGAGTATAGTCATAACTGACCAATTTCTCATGGTTTTCAATAGTCCACTTAGCACTCATTGCATCGGGTGATGATCACAGGGGAAGTAGTGGGATTGATACTAGCAAAATGAATTGCATAGCATCAATCATCACTTTCGAGGCTTGCACCCAGTAGCCAGAATTTCTTGGGAGGTCACCCATCCCATAACTCCTTTGGCTCAAGCACACTTAATTGTGGAGTTTTCCCCATAACCAAGCCCACTTAGCTTGCTACCTCATTTGCAAAACCTTAGCAAGTATTGTGCCTTATAAACTATTTAGTTAGAGCTCCCTTAACTCTTTTAGCTTAGGGGTTTTAGCAGTCCAACATATGATATATCATTTTTGGGATTATGAGTAGTCGCAATTGACCAATTGAATAGTCCACTTAGCACTCATTGCTTCAGGTGATGCTCATAGGAGTGAAGAAGTGGGGTTGATAATAGCAAAATAAATTGCATAGCATCAATCATCACTTTCGAGGTTTGCATCCGATAACCAAGACTTCCCGGGAGGTCACCCATCCCAAAACTCCTATGGCTCAAACACGCTTAACTATGGAGTTTTCCCCACAACCAAGCCCACTTAACTTGCTACCCCATTTGCAAAACCTTAGCAAGTATTGTGCTTTATGAATTATTCATTAAGAGCTCTCTTAACTCTTTTTATTTAAGCATAGGGGTTTTCATAGTCCAACACATGAGATATCATTTTGGGGATTATCTACATAGTGTATGTCATTAAACTATGATCCATATCCCATCAGTACAGTTGCGACTGACCAATTTCTCATGGTTTTGAATAGTCTACATAACACTCATTGCATATGGTGGTGTTCAGAGGGGTGAAGAAGTGGGTTTGATACTGGCAAAATGAATTGCATAACATCAATCATCAATTTTAGGACTTGCACCCAATAACCAGGAATTCCCCGAGAGGTCAGCCATCCCAGAACTACGTTGACTCAAGCATGCTTAACTGTGGAGTCTTCCCCACAACCAAGCCCACTTAGCTTGCTACCCCATTTGCAAAACTTTAGCAAGTTTTGTGCCTTATGAACTATTCAGTTAGAGATCTCTTAACTCTTTTATTTAAGCATAGGGGTTTTCACAATCCAACATATGATATATCATTTTGGGGATTAGTTGCATAGTGTAATTCATTAATCTATGAACCATATCCCATGAGTATAGTCGCAATTGTCCAATTTATCATGGTTTTGAATAGTCCAGTTAGCACTCATTGCATCTAGAGATGCTCAGAGGGGTGAAGAAGTAGGATTGACACTAGCAAAATAAATTACATAGCATCAATCATCACTTCCAAGGCTTGCACCCGGTAACCAAGACTTCCTGAAAGGTCACCCATCCACGAACTTTGTTGGCTCAAGTGCGTTTAACTGTGGAGTTTTCCCCACAACTAAGCCTACTTAGCTTGCTACCCCATTTGCAAAACTTTAGCAAGTATTGTGCCTTATGAACTATTCAGTTAGAGTTCTTTGAACTCTTTTTTTATTAATGCATAGGGGTTTTTATAGTCCAACATACGATATATCATTTTTGGGATTAGCTGCGTAGTGTGAGTCATTAATCTATTACACATATCCCATGAGTATAGTTGCACCAATTTCTCATGGTTTGGAATAGTCCACTTAGCATTGATTGCATCGGGTTATGCTCACAGGGGTGAAGAAGTGGGATTGATACTAACAAAATGAATTCATAGTATCAATCATCATTTCCAAGGCTTGCACCCAGTAACCAAGACTTCTTGATAGGTCACCCATCCACGAACTCCTCTAGATCAAGTGCGCTTAATTATGAAGTTTCCCCCACAACCAAGCCCACTTAGCTTGCTACCCCATTTGCAAAACCTTAGCAAGTATTGTGCCTTATGAACTATTTCGTTAGAGTTCCCTTAACCCTTTTTTATTTAAGCGTAGGGGTTTTCGTAGTCCAACATATGATCTATCATTTTTGGGATTACCTAGGTTTTCACAGTGCAACTATCATATGTTAAGGGGGATCTAACTAACACAATCCCACAAATGATATATCATATGTTGGATTGCAAAAACACATATGTTTAAATAAAAAAGAGTTAAGGGAGCTCCAATTGAATAGTTCGTGAGGCACAATACTTGTTAGGGTTTTGAAAATGGGGTAGCAAGCTAAGTGGGCTTGGTTGTGGGGAAACTCCATAGTTAAGCACGCTTGATCCAGTGGAATTCTGGGATGGGTGGCCTCTCGGGAAGTCCTAGTTATTAGGTGCAAGCCTTGAAAGTGATGATTTATGCTATGCAATTCATTTCACTAGAATCAATCACACTTATTCACCCCTATGAGCATCGCTAGTTGCAATGAATGTTAAATGGACTATTCAAAACCATGAGAAATTGGTCAGTTGTAACTATACTCATGGGATATGGATCATAGATTAATGACTTACACTACGCAGATAATCCCAAAAATGATATTATCATATGTTGGACTGCGAAAACCCCTATGCTTAAATAAAAAAAGAGTTAAGGGAGATCTAACTGAATTGTTCATAAGACACAATACTTGCTAAGGTTTTGCAAATGGGGTAGCAAGCTAAGTAGGCTTGGTTGTGGGGAAAACTCCACAGTCAAGCGCACTTGAGCTAGAGGAGTTCTAGGATGGGTGACCTCCAAGAAGTCCTAGTTATTGGGTGCAAGCCTAGGAAGTGATTTGATGCTATGCAATTCATTGGGTTATTATCGATCCCACTTTTTCACCCATGTGAGCATCACTCGTTGCAATGTGTGTTGAGTGGACTATTCAAAACCATGAGAAATTGACCAATTGTGACTATAACGACTTACAGTACGTAGATAATCCCAAAAATGATATATCAAAAAAACAATTTCATTAAAAATCATTTAAAATATATTAATGTTACCACATATCTGATTTAAATGATAATTTGTATCATGTTTATAAATAGAAATAGAAATGATATACATAATCAAGATGAATAGTTTTAATGAAATATTTAATAATAACTCATATCACTATTTTGGTTTGTATCATGTTTGTAATTAATCAAAGGAATGCCCGGGAGATTTATTCTTTTAATTTTTTTCCAAGATAAACGCATATTTTTATTAATAATCAACAAAATTACATTATGTAGGAATCTTGTTCAAATTTTTTTCCAAAAATCAGCCTTTCAGCTTTAGTACTATGTTGAAACATGTAGTGTCCATAAGACCATGTTATCTAGAAAGTATCCAAAAATTACAAAAGAGAGGTATGTCCCTAATTTTGAGGGCCTATAATTCTGAAACTTGCTGACCTTGACTTGATCATTACAAAAAACTATCTACTGTAAAAGAGTTTTCAAAATTTTGCATCAAGCTGAGGGCAGTTGGGCCAATCCGTCTATAAATGGTTTATGGTAGTACTCATGAAAGGTGTCATTTTGATATTCAACTATTTTTGTTTGATCATGAGAAATGCTTAAGCCCTTCTTTGAGAGTTTGTCCCCTTCGACATCCCTTTCCCCGCAAACATGATGACATGAGAATGAATCAAAATCCCTCATGTGCCTCATAATTTCATGAAGCAAAGCATTAAGCAAGATGTTGTGACATTTGTGTACTTTGTTTATCCAATCGATGGAAACCATTGAGTACCCGAAAATCTGTAGGTGTGTGCAATTTTTTTCAAGTGCAAAGCATAGGAGGAGATTTAAAGTTGAGAGTTCAGCAAAGTTATTTGTTCCCCTTCCAAGTCCCATTTGAATTTGGAAATGATGTGTTTGATAGATATAAAGTTGCCCCATCGCCACAATGGCGATTTTGTGAGGCCCCATCGAAAAAATCCCGTGGGTTGTTTTTATTTGTTTCTTCCAAAGGCACGACTCTTAAGGAAAGGATGTCTTTCTACTGGGGAAAATAGGAGAGAATGTCAATTCTTTTGTTTGCTGTGAGTTCAGGAAGAGAGGAAAGATCTTAGAAAATTTCTTTGTTCCTAGCGAGACAAATCCCCCAAATGTTCGAAAGTTTGTTGTTTCAGATGACTGGATCCAGTCTTTCCAAGCCTCCTCAATCGAAGATACTCTCCAGTAGGTCGTGATATTTAGTCACCTTTTTAACTTATTCCAGATGTGGATTGAGAAGGAGCGGGTAATGAAAAGATGGTTGGTGGTTTCTTCGTTCTGCTTGCACAAAGCACACCAACCCGTCCCTTCCATGTTCTTGTTTTTCATTCTTTCCCAGATTGGTATTTTGTTTTCCAGACTGCACCACATAAAGAATTTTATTGTTCTGGGCATTTTTATTTCCATATGCTTTTCCACCACCATCTTCCATTTCCTTGATGATCCTCTTTCACTAATTTTTAATAACTGAGCTTGGGAGTGTATACACCATGCTGAGTTGTTGACCAGATCAAATCATTCGGAGAGTTAGTGAGTCTAACATGAGAGGTTTGAAGAGCATTGAGATATTCATCCTAAGCATCCACACGGTCCATTAGAATGTCCAAATCCTTAGCAGTTTTCCAACCCTGTTTCCAAATTATGGAAAGAACTTAGTTTGCAATCTGATCTAAGTGGAAAACCCCATGTAGGTGAATAAACTGGGTAAACTGAGGGGGGGAGGATAGGTCGATTTTGACACCTCGACCACAGATCTATTCCCACACGAACTTGAGTCCCATTTCCAAGTTTCCACGCTAGTCCTTTCTCAATGAGAGACAAAGAGTACACGGTTTCTTTCCAAATGATGGATATCCCCTGTCTGTTTCTAGAGGGACTTCTCAAACAATCCAAGATGGAGTCTGGTCACTGTATTTATGATGAATAACCTCAGTCCATAAGCTTTGAGTAGCGAGAAGTCACCAACCTGACTTTTTCGCTAATGCTTTCGCAAAGAGATGTAAGTTTTTTAGTCCCCATCCCCCACAAGATTTTGGTTGTGCTAATCTTTCTCATTTTACCCAAGGAGCAACTGAGTGATCATTTTTGTCAGACCATAGGAATCTGAAGTAGAGTTTCCTAGCTTTATCCATGATGCCTTTTGGAATCCAAGCAAGAGAAATTCAGCAGACGGGAATGGCTTTCGGTACTGATTTTATCAATACCAACCGACCAGCCCTAGAGAGCCATCTGTGACACCAAATTTTTATCCTTTTTTCTAGATTTTCAATTAACCATCGCCAATCCTCCACTTTATAGAAATTTGGTTTTAGCATAAAACCTAAATATTTGAAACCCTCATCTAGAGGTTTTAAACCGAAAGGAAAAAGTGTGGTGTACCTTTGAATATCGTCTTCCTCCAGATTGATTCTGGTGAGGGTAGACTTGCGGGCATTAACCAACATACCCATAGACCTTCCAAAGAGATCCAATATTTTCACTAGTATGCCAACATCTTGAGCCAATCCATCACATAAAATGAGTTTGTAATTGACAAACAAAAAATGTGTGATTCTAAGTGTGTTTGCAATAGAAATTCTTGAGAAGGAGCCATGTCTTTTTGCATCTAGTAATGCTCTGCTGAGGCCTTCTACCACCAAGAGAAAAAGGAGAGGAGAAAGTGGACAACCCTGGTGACTTCCTCTCTCAACCTTGAAAAAGAAGTTGCAGACACATTAATTAGAACTGCAAAGGACAACTGTGATGCAACTCGTAACCCAATTAATAAAGGAGTAATTGAAGTTCGGGTGCATTATCATAATTCTTATGTACAACCAACTTACCCTGTCAAAGGCCTTTGAAAGATCTAACTTTATTAATGCCTCTTTCATTTTTTGTTTTGTTTTTAGAGAGTGTAGGCCTTCCTGAGCTATAACAATGGCCTCATGAATCTACCGACCTTCTAGAAATCTGAATTGTTCTTGAGAGATAATTTTTTATAAGACCTTTTAAGGCTATGAGCAATGAGCCTTATGATTACATTGCAGGAGATATTGTAGAGGGAAATTGGTTTGAATTCATCCATGGTGTGAGGTTGCATTGAGAGGAGGTTGCACTAAGCCTCTAGTCCTATACTCTTCAACTAGGTGCACCAAGTCGGGATCAATAATGTCATAGAAGGCCAGGAGGAATTCAATAGTCCATCTATCTGGTCCTGGGCTCTTGTATTTCTGAAAACCGTGTAAGACCTCCTTGATTTCGCCTTCTAAAATTTCTCCCATAAGCTCTTGATTATCCTCTTAAGTGATGGATCTTGGGAAGTATTGAGCAAGGCGAAAGAACTCAGCCAAAGTGGCTTTATTATCTGCCTTGAAGAGGGCCTGAAAATGGGTGGTACCTAGGTTTTCAAGTCTTTTAAAAAAGAAGATGGCTTCATTATTTTCATTCCTCAACTCCCAGATTGTGCTGTGGTTTTTTCTCCCTTTGGCGAAATCCTGGAAAAATTATGTATTTTCATCCCCACATTCTAGCCATATTTCTAGACTTTTGAGGCACCACACCTCCTCTTGATCTTTCAAGAGATTCCTTCTTTCGGTCTCCAAAGTGCCCAATTTCTCTTTGTTTTCTTGTGTGAGATAGCCCCCCCCATCTGAGTCTTGAAAGCTCCATAATTCCAGCTCAACTATTTTGAGTTCTTGTTCATCCCTTTCCTTCTTGCTAAAAGCCCACTCTTTGAGCTTCTTTTTTACCTTAGTGAGATTCTGAACAAAATGAAGTGCTGCAAGTGCCCCCTCTTTAGGATGATAGGGTATCCAGTTTGATTTAATAATTGTTTTGACTTCCTACTCCTTGATCTAGGTGACAAAAAACTTAAAGGGATTGGTGGGGTTTGTGGTGTCTCCCAATATTTCAAGACATATAGGAAGATGATCCGAGCCACCATCAGTGTCCACCCATTGTTTGATTTTTAAGTACAATTCTGTGATATTTTTAGCAAGAAGAAAGTGGTCCAACCACTTGGCTATTTTCCCTTCACCAGTTCTCCTGTTGGTCCAAGTGGGATTCAACTTCACTGGGACTAGGTCTATGAGGCTGGTATCCTGACATAGGTGCTAAAAGAAATCTATTAACTGATCCATTCTAGCTTTAGGGCCCCAGATTTCATGTGCAACCAATTTGAAATTTAGGTCCCCTCCTAGAAATAGGTCGGTTTTCTTCGTAAAATATTTTTATCTGAGCAAATCCTATAAGGGTACTCGATATTCATAAGGACCATATACATTGAGTATTGTGAAGGTGTTATTTAAAACAACATGATAAACCTCCAATCCCATACTGGATTCAAAGCCCTAAGAGTTTCTGACCCTGATGAGTTTTGGGTTCCATCCTATGGCTAAACCCCTTGAATTTCCTCTCACATCTTGTGCTAAGAAATCAAAAAGTTTGAAGGTGGACAAGAGGTAATTTGAAATCACCTCTTCCGACACAAGAGTTTCCTGGATCAACAAAATGTCTGGCTGATGTAAAATAATCATCCTTTTTAGGGAACTTTTTGTGGGAACTTGCCAAACCCCTGTAATTTAGAGACATAATGTTCATTGGGAAACCCCTTCCAAGGCTTTCACTGCTCTAAGTGCCCCAATAATAGATTTTTGTTTACCGTCTGCAAGTTCCTTGAAGGATTTATCTTATGCAGATGATATATGTGAGGGTCTTCCTCTTCCTTTTCCCTTTGTGGAAGTCTGTGGAGTTTTCTATACTCCTTAATTAGGTGATGCAGTTTCTTAAAGATCGAGTAAGTCTCTCATTCTCAAATTAAAACGTATAGTTTGATTTTACTAGGTTGAATAGGTTGTCCAGTCCGAGGAGGAGGAGGAGGTAGGGGGAAAAGAGATTTCTAGCTCTTGATGTGGGAGAAGCATAGTTTTGAAAATGGTCCACTAGAGTAGGGAGAGGGGAGGCTAAGGTGGCCTAGGAGGGGGGAGGGGATGACCTCCGTGGAGTTTATGTTCCATACATAAAGATATTAAAGAATTTTCCAAGGAAGATATACAAGAAGAGAGAGATTCCTTCTTAACCGAATATTAGTGTGATTCCATGGTTGTGTTGTAGAGTCTGACCTTCCGCTTCCTGGAGAACTGTATACACGTTACTGTGCCCTGGTTGTGCATCGTCTCGTTCACCCGTATCAATGTGAGGGTCGTCATGCACAATTTGTGTTTCGCTCTCAACCTATTTCTCTCCTTCCTTTCTTCCAAATTTTTGTGCACCTCCATCCTCCCCTGCTCCCCCTCTCAGTACCAATATCTTCAATGACCGAGTTAGGAGCCTAGAGAACTGTAGATTACAGTTCTCAGCAATTTGGCCATAATTATGGCACCAGTGGCATTGAAACGAGACCCCTTTGTAATCCAACCTTTTCCTGCGCTTAACTTGGCCCCATATGAGGTTTATTTCCTCCCTGAGCCCCGCGTTGATATTTAGTGAGACCAGAATGCAGGCTACAAACATTCTTCTTGTGTTGGTGAAGGACATGTCTGCATCAATAAACACTCCCAAGGAGTTTCCAATGTGTTTGAAATAAATCCAGTTTCAAAATTCCCTCGGGAGTCATGACAATCTAACCCATACAAGAATAACATCAAAAATTTCGCATTCGACGTCGAACATGTGTGTCCAACTTTTGAAGAGAATAGGGGTGTTGCTCAAACTCCAGTGATATTGTAAGACTTGACCCACATCCTCCTTGTTGTGAAACATGAAGACAAACCATCCACATGTGAGTACCATTATTTCCGACATGTAGTTAAATAATTCAAACCAATTCGCTTTTACCTAGTTCTTAATCCATTCTAGGCTTGGGTACTTCATTCTGGCTCTTCCTACCACCATCGTTTCTGCCATTTCCAACGATTGTGGGACGATAACGTTTTCTCCAAAAACCATATCTAGTGGATCCTTTGTGAGTTTAAGGCATTTATTCCTTCTTCTCTTTTGGCGTGTGCCTCATGGGGAGCCTCTGCTACTCCTCGAGCTCGAACTCTTAACTACAGTGGAGCATTTGTCTGAACCGGTTCCGAGAGCAGAACCTTGTTGTTCCAACAACCTCAACAAAGAGGCAATATAACTCTTTGAGGTTTGGAAGTACGAATCCTCCATATGTTCACTTGGAATATTTCAGAGGCCTATAGAGTCTGAGAGTGGCCATCCCACTTCCAGCAGGTCTGAACCATAGTTGAGTGGGGTTCCTCCCACGACCCTACCAAGAGAGGTGATTCTGTTTGAAAATATGGATGAATAATGTTTTAGTTGAATGTGAATGGAATCCCTAAGCAAGATGAAGTCTCAGTGGGAGAACAATGTGCAAGGGTTTCCTCCTAACACCGATGCAAGAGGTCGAGCCGATATGGACATCAAAAATTCTGCCTCCGTTGAAGAGCTGTGGAACAACCCGCTAGGGATTTCTCCGGTTTCCATGTCTTCTTGCTGGTCTCATAAAACCCCAGCTGTCACATAGATCGGGGTTCGAGAGTCGAATGCCTTCTATTCTGAATTTGTTTTCGACAACCACCGTCTTTGTGGAGAGGAAAAAATTACTTGCCCTTTAGACGGGTTTGGAGAATTATCCACCTCATCCACCATGTGGTAGGGTGAGAAGATTCCATGTGGCATATTGGAGAGTACAAATCTTGTCAAATTGTCCCTTTCACACTCTGGAAAGGTGCTTTTGTACAAATCTACCGCCACAACCCATTAGGGATGCATAATCCTCGTGGAACCCTTCGCTTGAAACCCTCCATCTCAGTATCCTTCATGTAATTCACTCTCCACCATGCAAGATTCATTAGTGGTTTTTTTATTAAAATATTGTGTTCTAGATGGTATTACATTAAGTTAGGGTCATCATGAAGTCTCATTTCCACAACAATTAAGGATTGTGGTTAGTCTTATAACCAAAGGTTAGTAAGGATTGTGGTTAGTAATATAACAAAAGGTTAGTTAAGATAGTTTGTAACTCAATTGATGAATTTTTTCTTTTACTGGATATTGATGTAAAATTAAAGGTATGTAAACCATTTGTGATAGTCATTTATTCTTTCCATATACTTTTTATGTTTTCAATAATCTCTTTATGCTTTCAATAACTACACAAAGCAAAGAAAGCAAAAATGGGTAACTTGAAAGACATTACAATAAAGTCTGAATTCATGTTAAGTATATTAAAAATTTGGTAACTATATAGATAACAAACAATAATAATTTTAAAAGTATATTTAAATAAATTTATATATATATATATATAGTTATTTTTTGATTAATTATTAATAATTAAAATAAAGAAAAAATAATTTTATTTATCATGTCCACCTATGTTAAGTGGTTATTTATATTAAGTTTATAAATATAAACCATATACACGATCGAGAAGAATAATTCTAATGGAATCTTTAATAATAACTCATATAACTATTTTGGTTTGTATTAGGTTCATATAACTATTTTGGTTTGTATTAGGTTTATAATTGAAAGAATGATAAAGAAATAAGTTCTTTTAAAATACTCTTTATGTTAAATAAAGAGAGAATAAAAAATGGGTAACTTGAAAAACAATGACATTAAAGTAACCTCTTTGAATTGAGATATCTTTTAAGGTTCGTAATTATATAGATAATAATTATTAATAATTTCAATATATATNAATCCATTTAAATGATAATTTGTATTAGTTATACACATAAACCAAGGAATGAGAAGAAAAATGGTACACATAAACCAAGGAATGAGAAAAAGATAAGTTCTTTTAATATACTCTTTCTTTGAACGCTCTCCATATATTTTGAATAACCTCTTTATGTTTTCAATAACCACAAGAATAAACATGGGTAACTTGAAAGACAGGGACAAAGAAACGTTTTTAATTGATGTTAGGTATTTTTTAGATGGGTAACTAGATAATAAGTATTAATTATTTCCAATATATATTTAAATAGATATTTTTATATATAGATGATTTTTTTAAAGTAATTATTTATAATTCACATAAAAATAATTTCATTAAAAATCATTAATTATAATCGATTATAATGTTACTATATATCTTATTTTTATTTAAGTGATTGTTATGAAGAAAACTTTTTATGGCTTAAGGTGGACTATAACTGATATTATGACACCAGAAATCGATCCAAAAGAGATAAACAAGGCTAGCACTAAGGGATGAGAAATGTACCTTATTCCAAACGGTTGTAGAAGACCCTCGTTGAGCTTTCAATCACACTTGCACCTACATTCCATTCTCAACAACAATGAAACACACAAGCATGATAGATATTAAGTGTTAGACCTACTCTAGCATATTTAAATCCAATGTATATATAATCAAAGCAACTACATCCATGGACAAGAATTCATAGTTACACATATAATGGACGAGAAATGGATATTTCTATTAATTGTAAACATAGATATAAGTGACAAACTTTGTCGGTACCTCGTCGAAATCAAGAAACCGAGTCCTCCACCTGGGCCTCCGCCACTTCATTCCTCCATATCAATGGCAAGCTCACAAGACAATGGTAAGCTTGGGAAGAGCATCAATGGCTGCTCAAAGGACAAAGGGATGCAGACTCAAGTATGCAAGAATGGGGCACAATTCCACTATAGTCTCATTGCTCTCACAAGTTCTCTTCCTCTAATGCATCCAAGTAGTTCAATATATATCCCTTCAAAAGGAAGTGAAGGGTCAAGTCAGAGCGTTTCTAGACATATGGAAGGCCAATAGTCAAGTTATTCGTTACTTGATGAGGAAAAACTCCAAATATTTTATTTTTGAGCACATTTCCTGATGTGCACGGGTCATAGTTGAGAAAGATGCATGTACACGTGGTCTGTAAGCTAGTGACCCACGTATACCAATAAATAAGACTTTTTAAGGGTATTTTTTGGATCCTCAAAGTTATATTAAGCAAAGGGGGGTCCAAAGAGTCTGCATACGGATAGGGAAGGCCATAAAACATGATCCACCAATTAGTGTGGTAAAATCAGCTATAACATAAGCCCCCTAATGTCTGAGGTTAGAAGGGTAGCATGATGGCCGAAATACATTACAACAATTCCAGAAGTGGAGCAATGAATACCCAGGTAGAAAAAGCGACAACTTATCAACACAATATAATGATAGATCTCAGCATGTGACTGCAAGTATGAAGTGTAGAAGTCCTTAGATACATAATAGTACAATAGCCATGAATATGCATAGTAAACATATGTCATATGTGGGCATCGCCACGTACAATATACAATGAAGCAAGATCTCCATACTGAATGGATATATTTGATGGTACACTAGAATTTGGTCATGAGAATTGATGTATCATAGGTACGGGCACGATCAAAGAGGTAGCATATATGGAATGCCACCAAGCTTAGAGGTCTTCTATAAAAATTGCCACTAGTACGTGTCCCATCACATGAATAAAGGTGTCGAGGTCGAACATGATGGACCATCGTCTGATTACCGATCATTGATGTATATCGTTAATAGATGTGAGATATCCCATCGATAATGATAATGGGAATCAAGGTACATAGTGCAATCAAACAAGTGTGAATAGATGTGTTGAGGTCGAACTCTTGAGAGAGTCCATTGATGTATTCCCAAATTTGTCGATGACGAGAGAACCTGCCACTAGTGACTACAATCCTTAAGGCACTTAATGGACTCTAGATCCCTATTCTAGAATAACTGATATGAAGTCGATGGAATGGAATCTGCTAGAAGAAGGGCATTAAGGCATCCTCCATCAACCAACATGAGGTACACAACAATGCTGGATAATTTGGAAGAACTCGGACGAACAAGATGTGCATGAACGAATAAATGTATCAAGAATGACCGACATGCAAAGACAAGATAACTGAGGAATGGCCAACTCAGTCTAAAACTTCCTTCGAATAAGAGCATAAGGAAGATGGAGACTCATAGGAAGCATAAACTCAACATGGAAACCAGGACAACTCCGCGACATAGGAGGCATCGAGAGAGGCTCCATAGGGACTGGAAGCATAACCAGTCAGTGGAGAAAACTCAGAATAATGAGTACAACTCCTAAATTCATACTAATAACCTAACCAATAGATGGAATATATAGTGCTATGTTCGAAGGAGACACGACATGACAATTGCCAAAGTAATATCGTTTCCCGTCCGAGTTTTTTATGTTTTTGTATTTTTTTGGTCTTTTTCATATTGGAAAGCTTGAAAAAGAATAAAATTGCTTATAGTACAGAACTAGGAGGAAATGAGTGTCGCACACAAGAAAACCAGTTCCAAGCAATGGAACATACCTATGCTCAATGCAAGGAAGCATGCGCATGATAAGGACACTCGAGGGGATGTATCTTCCGGGTATGAGGTGATCAAGCTGCAAAAGATATATGGACAACTCAACTTGACTAGGATTGAGACAAGCTCGGGCTATATGGCTCATAACAATGAAGCAGGGAGTTGGCATAAAGCTCAATACGACAAGCATACTTATGAAATGTAATTATAGCTTGATATAAATGGGAGTCTATGTGGGAGATGGCCAACATAAAATTCAAGAAAGAATATGAGGTTCTTGCTCAAAGACATGGCGTGCCTACAAGGGACTCCTAGACCTAAGGGAGAATGCTGAGCATGGGTACCAAATGGAAAAACGGGATCTATCTAGGGCACCCATGAATGGGAAATCTCTACCACTTATGTAATGCCACTTTTAGTAGCGGTGTGAAGGTTCTGTAACATTACGAAGTGGGTTTGTACCTATATTTTAGGTGACATGGTCATAGGACAATGCATGATGCAAACAGAAAAGTGGTTCTGTCTTATATGTCAGTTTAACATTATATATAGCCTCGACGAGAGTGTACAAAAAATGTACCCTACACAACTATAATAGTCCAAAACAACTGGAAATAGTCAGTAAAGAGTCCAAACTATAGGATATAGGGAGGATTGATCATGCGAAAAGCATCTGAAGGAATCAGTGCAGTGGACGATGGGACACAAGTAGGAATGTAAGTTGTAGACCCAATGTTCACATATCCACTATCACCCTGAAAGAGTGAACCCTAGTTTTAAGACCGAATGAAGGGAGCGAAAATCCTCCCACAAATGGAGCAAAAGGTGCAATATGACTGCTCCCAAATCTATCAACAAGGAAAGGGGTTGTGGTGCCCCCAAGTCCAACACCGGGGTCCGTATTGGGACTGGTGGCGGGTGGTGGGATAGTAGTAGTGATTTCAGGCATGCCGAATGTAAAAGGACCCAAAATCAAGAGAACATAAAGAGACTCAAGTAACCACGATCCCAAAATTTAACTATCGCACAAAGAGCATACCCCTAAGTAAATCTAAGTCAGATGCACATAAGCCAAGAGAGAGGATAAGTGTGTTCTCGAGTGCAGTAGGTGTGTCTCTCCTAGGAGAGGCATGAAACTCCCATACACTATAAGCGGAGGTGTGTAACCAATTATATAGGCCCTCAGCTTCAACACGTATGGAGATTGTGTTTTCCGACCCCTACCTATCCAGGACACTCATAAAAGAACCTCTGCAAGTACCCCATGCGATACCTTGGTAAAGCAACTAATGTCACCTCAATATAACCAATGCTCATGCGAGCAGTCGCAGGTGAGATCTACTGTATGGGGAGGGTAACAAATCCTGAAGCTCGAAAGCACCAAAGGTACCTCAAAATCCCCCATATACGAGTAAGATCTTGGAAATATCTCCGACGCTCAACATAAAGTGGCAAAGGGCTATCCCCACCACTAGCGTGTGAGATGCCTCGTGCTTAACTCTTGTGTAAGAGTAGCCTCCTGAGAACACTAATTATGTCAAGGATTTCTCTTCTCACCTAGAAAGACACCTAATTGTTTTGTTTTATAGTCTTGGAAAAATTTACTCATGACACCCTATTCGAAGACTCTACAACCTAAGCTTGTTGGTGCACCTCTATTAAATAAAAAGTGTAATCAATTTTAAGTTAAGCATTAATTTTAAGGGCTTTGATTACTCAAGGGTAATGAACGTGCAACTAGTGATATTATGACTCAGTAGTGAAATAAATATGCACACCTAAAAAACAATGCCAAGTGCACTTTGTCTTTAAATATGAAAAAGGGGGCATGCCACTACATGAAATGCAAAAAATATTCATTCCTTTCCAAATGGAAATGCAATCCTTCCTATATGAAAGCCTAAACACTACTCTCATCCAAGCAATCCAATGTAAGTACCTCCTTAAATCCATATGTGAGATGTAAGTAAGGATGCAACTATATAATTCTTTTGTATTTTCAATATAAAAGAATGGAAATGCAATAAAAGTCATTAAAATTCTCAGTCTTTGCAGCAAGCATCAAATACAAGCCAAGCAAGATACCGAGAAAAAAATACTAATGCACTAATGACAAAACAAAAATGGAGATAAGTGACTAGAACTACTTCCAAAGAACAATCAATGAAAAAGGGGTCTCTGGTCACAAAAGAAGTAGTCAACAAATAACATAGGAACATAGGAAGACTTAGCCACACTCACAACCCACCAAACAACTTCCCAGATCAATAAATCAACCAAAAGGGAGGATGTGCGCGACTAATCAAAGAACAATAGCATATGTATGCGACTAGGTAGAGGACAACCCGCATATATACACGACTGTATGTACTCTAACCTGCATATACAGAGAATAAAGTGGTAAAAGCAAGCCAAGGGTCAAACCACTCTAGGGGACAGTCAATGGATGAACATACTACTAAATGAGACACATAAACAGGGAGAAACAAAGAGCAAATCGAGTGAAAAAGTGCACCCTCAACCCCACCAAAAAGGAAATCCCCAGTGGAGTCGCTAATTCTATTACGGAGAAAACTTCCTATGGCTTGGGGTGGACCACAATAGACAGTATGACACCAGAAATCAATCGATTTCAATATGAAAAAGAGATAAACAAGGCTAACACTAAGGATTGAGAAGCGTTCCTTATTCCGGACGGTTGTAGAAGATCCCCGTTGAGATTTCAATCACACTTGCACCTACTTTCCATTCTCAACAACAACGAAACACACAATCATGATAGATATTAAGTGTTAGACTTACTCTAGCATATATAAATCCAATGTATATATAATCAAAGCAACTACATCCATGTATACGAATATTCATAGTTACACATATAGTGGATGAGAAATGGAGAAACCGAGTCCTCCACCACTTCAATCCTCCATATCAATGGAAAGCTCACAAGGCAATGACAATCTTGGGAAGAGCATCAATGGTTGCTCAAAGGACAAAGGGATGTAGACTCAAGTATGCAAGAATGGGGCACAATTCCACTATAGTCTCCTTGCTCTCACAACTTCTCCTCCTCTAATGCATCCAAGTAGCTCAATATATAGCCCTTCAAAGGGAAGTGAAGTGTCGATTCAGAGTGTTTCTAGGCATATGGAAGGCCAATAGTCAAGTTATTTGTTACTTGATGAGGAAAAACTCCAAATATTTTATTTTTGAGCAAATTTATCGATGTACGCGGGTCATAGTGGAGCAAGCTGCATGTACGTGCGATCTGTAAGTTGGTGACCCATGTATACCAATAAATAGGAATTTAAGGGTATTTTTTGGATCATCAAAGTTATATTGAGCAAAGGGGGGTCCAAAGAGTCTGCATAAGGACACAGAAGGCCATAAAAACATGATCCACCAAGTGTGGTAAAATAAACTATAACACTGATAATTTATATTATGTTTACAGATAGAAATAGTATACATAATTCAAGGAATGAGAAAGAGATAAATTCTTTTAATATATTCTTTCTTTGAACGATTGTTTTATGTTTTCAATAATTAGAGAGAATAAAGATAGGTAATTGTTTTTGGTCTTTAGTAGGTTGTTCATATATAAGGTGGCTATCTTTTAATGACTACTATCATTTCTATATAGGATAAATATGTGATATCATCATTATTTTTCTTAGTTTCATTTGTTTAGAAAGACCAATTAATAGATGTCATTAAGGGAGTTAGTTAATCTTGTAGAAAACTACTTTGATATTTCTTTATAATTTTAACATGACTTTTGAAGAATGGCCAGAATTGCAAATTTTAATAGTCTAAATTGTAAAATGGAATTGTTTCAATGATAGTATGAGTTTTATGAATCCACGAATCCATCTACAGTGTCAAAATTTGTGAAGCTGTGTAATTTTATTGTTAAATCATGATTTTCCATTCTTTGATTCCAACCTACTAAAGAGAAAAGTTTGCTAAAAGATTTAATGCCTCCATTGTTGAGTCCTCTTCTTTATATTATCTAAATTATGTGAATCAATATGTTATAAAATACTTTGTCTAATAAAAACTATTTAAAAACTTACTTTCAAAATCTTGTATCATTTCTTTATGTTATCAACAATTACTAACATGAATTGGAACATTGCTTAAAATAAATTCATAGACTTAGCCCTATATTTCCTTATATTTAAAGACCTCGAATTGTAAATAAACTTATGAAGGTTTTCAGGAACTTTTCCCATATGTTTTTGGACATTTTCTTTCAAAAATGTAGAAATCGAGTGATATGTTCTGATAATATCAAGGATAGTTAGATGTCATTCATTAGTCCCTTCTAAAGGACGAGTAATGTTATATTGAGGATGACATAGATTTACATTAATTTGAGCTTTTATCACAATTTTTCGTATTTTCTAAAGTTTAATATTAACCAAATGTTTTTATTTTTATTTTTATGAAATATTGAAATTGATATCTCTATTATACAATTGGTGGATGGATTTGCACTTTTATTCTTACTTAGATGGTGGAAATTTAATACAATGTCCTCTCCCTGGTTTTTGCAATCAATATTTTTCTTTCATGCAAGAATAACAATGGCTATACAATCACAACTAACAAAAAAATGACATTGCGACTAGTACATCATGAGTGGGCCTAATGGTTAAGAGCATGTGTTTCCTCTTAGGAGGTCATGGGTTCAAATCCAGAGGGGGGTAGTGTATGTACACCTCTGTAGACTTTAGCAGTTAAATTGCTGCGCAGAGGGGGGTCCCTTGTCCCACAAACAAGGGGGTCTCATACACCAATTTGGTGTCTCGCTTGGTGGTGACCTTAAAAATAGATTATTATTATTATTATTATTACTATTCCCACTAGCTTTGATAATCAATGAGTATTAACATCGCCCCTGAGGTGCATATCAGTTGACAAGGGCACATTGTTAAGGTACTCCTTGCGACATTGTTGGTTCAAACCTTGACTAGCCTTGTGTGTCATGAATGGGGTAGCTTGAGTATGCTTGGAGATTATAGTAGCAATGGAGCATAATTGAACTCATGTCATGCGAGTACGAGTCCGACCCAGTTACTGATTCTACCAAATACAAAAACAAAAAACAAAAATAAAACAAATTTTAACATCATGCTTCCTCCTATCTTATTGTCGAACTCTCCTAAGAGAGTTGGTGAATCAATCCTTCCAATTTCATTATCATTTCGCCAAATAATATTTTCCTTCAATACATTTAATTCCCATTTAATTTGACATGTTATATAGCAGAGACAATAAATACAAGTGTGCATCACAAGAAAAAATATCTCAAGTTCATTTAACCTTGGACAAAGTTTACAAATTATATTAATTGAAAGTATACGTGTTAGCAATTCGATTGAAGTCATATACGTAACTGTAGAATAATTGTTACTTATCGTATTGCTTCCCTAAATTTCTAGTTACTAATACTATCAGTTTATGTTACACTCCATTATCCTATTGTGGGACAAGTTCACCTTATTGGTAATGGCAATCATAAAAAAATGCACCCCATTACCCTGTTGTCGGACAAGTTGGCCTTATTGGCCACAACATTAACCATAAACAAACATTTTAATGTACTATAATTCCCCTTCCTATCAAATGGTATCAATAAATGTCTACATATGGTTGCATTCACATTCAAATAGTGGCTAACATCCATCATCATCCTTACAAAGGTCATAAATCTTATTGCCAATTACAATCCTAAATACTCAAAAGGGCACTAACAAACTTAAATAAACACTAAATAATTCTACGATGAAAAGACTATATACAAACACTAAAAAGCTCTAAATTTGTAGTCAAATCCTCTTCAAAGCATGACATTCCAACAATGAGAGAAGCTGTAAATTTGTACTCAAATCCTCTTCAAAGCATGACATTCCAACAATGAGAGAAGCTGTAAATTTGTACTCAAATCCTCTTCAAAGCATGATATTCCAACAATGCGATAATGTTATGAGATTCATTTGTTTTGTTAAGAATAGAACAATATCTTTGAAAAAGTTAGTCACACATAAAATATAACAATGCCTAATGATATGATATGTATGGGGATTTTGTTTAATTCAGATAGTTATAGACTCAGATTTAGATAGTTTTAACTCAAACCTGTAGGCATGGAGGAGATTTAAGTAACCTCCCTCTCAAGAAGCATAAAGTTGAAGGAAATAAATTGAGGTGAATCAAATTGCTACAAAACATTGACAATGTGCAATGTAGATACCAATAATAATGACACATCTTGACTTGAATTACGTGAATTCATTTCAACGAAATGCTACCAAGGAATTTCAACATAACAATTTAGAAACTTATACTAGAATAACATGAAATTGATACAAGAAAACTAATGGAAAAGGGAATTATACTAAACAATTTTCCATAAGAAGGTGAATGCCGTGCTCCAATGGCCAAGTGCATCTATACAGTATCCATTGTGCACTACGTACTCCCAACAAACTAGAATATCAACGTTGCTACTTACTAGACATTTTAATACCATGCAAAGGTCAATAGACATAACAATATCCATACTTAATGGTAGTATACCATTTCAAGTACCAAACAAATAATTTATGTCTACATGGGCATTGAATATATCTAGATTGTTAGTCCCTAGTTGTACTAAACTAAATTGATGAATGTTAGAGAAATGAAATCATCTCATAATAATACCTAAATGCACTCATGACCATTGTAGGTGTGTAGCAACATCAAAATTCACTTCAAAATAGTTTCGAATTCTTCTTAGTCTTTCCTTCAATGGATGCAAGGGGCAACAAAAAATAGAGTGGAGGTTGGTGTAACTCATTGAAGAAACCTAGCATGTTTGCATGAATATGGTGAGAATGCAAGGTGAATCAATTAGGAATATCATTGGTGTGCTTATTTGTTTTGGTCTCAAAAATATTATTAATTGATTGCTGGGTATGCTATCTCTATTACTGTTGTTCATTACAAAAATGGAAGCTCATTCATTCTATTTAAGAGAAACATAAGGGGAGCTAGCTCTGGTCCCCATTTCCATATTTATTGAGTTGGATTCTAATTATACCTAGTTGTCTTCTCATGAAACCAAAGTAACACAAAAGTTAACAAGTTAGCTATAGAATCATAAGAGCCTTGACACTCAATCTTCACATGCTAAATTGGCATATATATATATATATATATATATATATATATATATATATAGATATATATATTGTAGGAGCATGCCAACTATACTAAGTTTTCTTTCAAAGACATTGAATTGCCTTGTTTTTATACCAAAGTAGCACAAGAGTTGACAAGTTAACTATAAAATATAAGAGCCTTGATGCATGACCTTCATGTGTTAAACTGGCATAGATTTTATAGGACCTTATCACTTACATCACAATATAAGTTTCCTAATAGTTTTTTTTTTTGAAGTTGTAGACCTAAATAAAGCTTGTTGTGTGGACAAGCATGCCATCTACGTCTATGTCCAAACATGCCATCTATAGATATTAATTGCATACTCTCTAAAGCTTCTTATCGTGGGGCCTTCGTGTGGTTATGTTAAGCCATTTGGAAAATATTGTATAATTCTACTACAAAGCCTTGTTCTCTATGAACCATGTAGTTTTCAAGGGCATCTAAAATGTTGCTTTTGGTGGCTTCACTATTTAGAGATCCTTTCGTGATTAGCAATTTTGTCTAATGATCATGCTAGAACCACTAGAATGCAGATGAAGCTAGCTAGGATAGATCCCTTGCTTATCTTGTCAATAAAGACGTAGACACTAACTCATTAAACATAGGGGCTTGATCAAATAATGTTGGAACACTTTCATAGATCTCTGAAAATATGATCTTGAAAGGAGATTGTGACTATATATAAAGTGTGTTCAATAAATATTTTGAAACATCCTAAAATAAAATCAAGACATATGCTTATATGTTTCCACTGCTTTTGTTGGTTAGAAGTGTAATGTAGATAAGTTGTCGATATTGTTTATTTAAGTATGTGAATCTTATTCTTCAATCGAACTATTTTCTTATAAATATATAATTATGTAAACTAATTTCATTACATCTTCAAGCCCAATTAAGCGATTGACCATATTATATACATATTTCAATCTAGAAACATAAAGAAACACAATAAACTTAGGTTAAGACCAATCTTAATATTGGATAAAATAATGATATTGTTACAGTTGATTTTACCACACATGGTAGATCACACATTTATGGCCTTCCCTGTCCCTCTGCAGACTCTTTGGACCCCATGGACTATTTTTGTACCTTTGATATTTCCAAGATCATCCCTAAAAACACCTGTTATTTGTTATACGCGACTTTTTAACCCTTTCTCGCGTATACACGCGGATATAACCCTTAAACTCGTGTACATCGGGATGTGTGTAAAAGGCCAAAATATTTTGGAGTTTTTCTTGATGTGGATCTGAGTCACTTGTCTCTTGGCCTTCCATATGCCTCGAGATCGCTTGGATTTATACATTGAAAGAGAGGAGAATTGAAGAGCAATAAAACTATAGTCCATTGTTGCCGTAGCTTGCTTATACTTGAGTCTGCATCCCTTTGTCCCTTGGAGCACTTGGTGTTCTTCCCAAGCTTGCCTTTGCTTGTGAGCTTGCTATCAAGAGATGGATGATTGAGGTGGTGGAGGCCTAGGTAGAGGA
Organism: Pseudotsuga menziesii; assembly: GCA_001517045.1. NCBI lineage: Eukaryota > Viridiplantae > Streptophyta > Pinopsida > Pinales > Pinaceae > Pseudotsuga > Pseudotsuga menziesii. The sequence continues at coordinate 285,722 of LPNX010447749.1, forward strand.
CTCAGTTTCTCCGGTTCGCAGACGTGCCGATAGAGGTTCTCATTCATGTAATCTCTTATTTATATTAATAGAAATATCTTTTCCTGTCCAATGATGTGCATTTAAATGAATATTGAATCCATGGATGCTTTTAATTGCTTATACATTATTGATTATATATGCTAGAGTAGGTCTAACACCATTATAGCATGCTTGTCATGTTTGCTGATTGTTGAGAGAGCAAATTGTTAACACAAGCGGGATTGGAAAAGCTCAACAGGGATCTACATCAACCATCCAGAATAAGGTATGTTTCGAGATCCTTTAGTGTTAGATGTTTTATTTTTCTTGCATATTGCAAAGGGATTGATTTCTGTGGTTACTCTGTCTGTTGTGGTACACCCCAAGCCATAGGAGGTTTTCTCCGTAACAGAATTGGTGACCATACTGGGGACGTTCCTTGTTTGTCTTTGGGGTTTGGGGGCACAATGTGCTTGATATTATTGACTTGCTCTTTGTTTCTCCTTGTTTTTGTGTTGCATTTTATGGTATGTTCATCCATTGACACTCCCCTTTATTGGTTTGACCCTTGGCCTTCTTTTTACCACTGTATTCTCTGTATACGCAGGTTTTTGGCCAAAATTTGCGTATACATGCAGCCTTTTGGCCAAAAGTCACGTATATACGCAGTTGTTCTTTAAACAGTCGCGTACATCCTCCCTTTTGGTGAGTTTGATGTTGTGGGAAGTTGTTGGGTGGGTTGTGAGTGTGGTTGGGTCTTCCTTGGGTCTGATGTTGTCTGCTAGATGCTTCTTTTGTAACCAGAGACTGCTTTTTCTTTAATTTTTCTTTGAAAGTAGTTTTAGTCATTTATCCCTTTTGTTTTTCCATTAGTGCATTACTCTATTTTGTCTCGGTGTCTTACTGGGATTATGTTTTATACTTGCTGCAGAGACTGAGAGTTTTAGATGACTTTTACTGCATTTTTTATTCTTTTATATTGAAAAATACAAGGTAGTTGCACTTTTTGCATATGGATTTGAGGAGGTACTTGCATTGGATTGCTTGGACAAGAGTTTTATTTAGGCTTTCATATATGAAGGATTGCATTGACATTCGTAAAGGAATATATATTTATGCATCTCATGTAGTGGCATACCATATTTTTCATTTGACAAATATTGCACTTAGCATTGTTTGTTATGGTGTACATATTTACTTCACTGCTGAGTCATAACTTCATTAGTTGCACGACCATTTCCCTTTGAGTAATTACAACAAGTTAAAATCAACACATAATAAAATGAATTACACTCTTTTCTTTTATAGGGTGCATCAACAAGATTAGGTTTTAGAGTCTTGGAATAGTTCAATGTAAGTTAGTTCTCCAAGACTACTAAACAACAACAAGTAGGTGTCTGTCCAGGTGAGATAGTGAAATCCTTGGTATAATTAGTGTTTCTCAGGACGCTCCTCTTATATGAGAGTTAAGCACGAGGTAGTGCACATGATTGTGATTAGGATGACCCCTGGTCACTTTTTGTGAGCACTGGAGATATTTCCAGGATTGTATTCGTATTTGGGGGCTCTTTCGAGAGTTTCGGGCTTTGCTACCCTGCCCATATGGTCGATCCCGCCTGCGACTGTCTGCCTGAGCATTGGTTATATTGGGGTGACCTTAGTTTCCTTACCTAGGTATCACGGGGGGTACTTGTAGAGGTTATTCTGTGAGTGTCCTAGTCAAGTAGAGGTTGTACAGCACAGTCGCTTTATACGTTGAAGCTGAGGGCCACTATAATTGGTTACATACCTCCGCTTGTAGTGTATGGGAGTTTTGAGCCTCTCCTATGAGATACATACCTGCTGCATTCGGGAGCTCACATATCCTCCCCTTGGTTTGCTGATATTTTGGCTGTATATTTTCTTAGGAGCGTGCTCTTTGTGTGCTAGTTGGCCTTTGGGATCATGGTTACTTGAGTATATTTATGCTCTCTTGAGTTTGGGTCCTTTTATTTTTAGCATGCCTGGTATCCTATCGCCCGTCCTTGGACCTAGTACGGACCTTGGTGTTAGACTTGGGGGCATCACAGCCCCTTATCATGCTCATAGATTTGGGAGTGGTCACATTCTACCCTCTACTCCATTTGTGGAGGATGTTGACTCCCTTCTCTCAGTCTTTACATCAATGGTCACCCTCACGGGGGTGGTAGTGGATGCATGAACGTTGAGTCTACACCTTACTTTCCTTTTTATGTCCCATTGTTCATCGCATTGTTTCCTTTGGGTGCAGTTGTCATGATAATTCCTTCGTATATCCTATAGTTTGGATTCTTTATTGACAATTTCGGGTTGTTTTGGACTAATATGGTTGTCATATAGGGTCCAGTTTTTGTACATTCTCTATGAGGTTTCGACTTGTTTGTTCCTGTCATAGGTATTATGTCTGAATTGGCATATAGGTTAGGATATTACATCCGCTTGCACTTATGCATTGCCTTATGACCATTCCATCTTAACCTTAGGTACGAACCCATTCCATGGTATCACAGAACCTTCATGCTGTTGTTAGAAGTGATATTATGTGAATGGTAAAGCTTTCCTATACATGGGTGTCTTGGTTAGATCCCTTTTGCATTTGGTACCCATGCTGTGAGTCATCTCTTACGTCCGAGAGTCCCTTTTAGTCCCGCCATGTCCTTGAGCAAGAGCCTCATACTCCTCTTGAATTTTATGCTGGCATTTCCCCGGGACTCCCTTGTATATGTCGAGTTGTAATTGCATTATCATGAGTTTTGCCTGCCTTTTTGAGCCTTATGCCGGCTTTCCTGACTTTGATTATCAGCCATATAACCTGAGCATGTCTCATGTCTAACCAAGCAGAGCCGTTTTATATATCTTTTGCAGCTTGATTCCCCATTTTTTACCAGGAGGGGACTTTCCTTCGAGTGTCGTTATCCTACACATGTTTCCTTGCATTGAGCATAGGTATGTTCCACTGCTTGGAACTAGTTTGTTTTCCCTTTGACACTCGTCTCCTCCTAGATTTGTAATTATAAATCACTTTTATTCTTTTTCAAGCTTTCTAAAATATCTGAGAAAGTCCAAAAAAAACCAAAAAACCAAAAATCCGGATAGAAAAATATGTTATCTTTGGCAGCAGTCGAGTTGTGTCGCCTTCGAATAGAGCACTGTATATCACATCCGTTGGTTGGGTTAATAGTTTGACTTTAGGAGCTGTACTCGTTTCTCTGAGTTTATCTCCATCGACTGGTTAAGCTTCCAGTCTCTATGGAGCCTTTGTCGATGTCTCTTGTGTCGCAGAGATGTTCCAGTTTTGTATGTTGAGTCTATGCTGTCTACATTCAGTCACCACTCGCCTTTATGCTCTTGTTCGAAGGAAGTTGAAGCATGAGTCGACCATTCCTCAGTTTTCTTGACTTTGCATGTCGACCATTCCCGGTACTAGTACTGGTTTGAGCACATTATGATCGAGTCCTTCTACATTATACAACTTTGCTGAGTACCTCGTGTTGGATGATGGGGGATGCCTTAATGCCCTCCTTCCAGTGGATTTCATCCCATCGACTTCAGATCATTTATTCTGGGATAGGATTCTAGAGTCATTTGAGTGCCTTGAGACTTACAGTCATCAGTGGTAGGTTCTCTCACCATCGACAGTTTTGGGAATACATCAATGTTCCCTGATCGATGGATTCTTTCAAGTGTTTGACCTCAACACATTTATTCACACTTGTTAGATTGCACTCTAGTACCTTGATTCCCATTTTCATTATCGGTGGGTGATCTCGCGTCTGTTAACGGTATACATCAATGACTGGTAATCAGACGATGGACTACTATGTTCAACCTCGACACCTCTATTCACATAGAAGGACATGTACTCGTAGCGGTTTGTGTAGAATACTTTCCAGATTGGTGGCATTTCATATATGTTACCTCCTTGATCGTGCTAGTGTTCATGAGATGTCAGCTCTCGTGACTTGATTCTAGTGTGTGTCAGATATCTTCAGCCATTATGGAGATCTTGATCCATTGTATATCTTCAGCTTTCATGAAGATCATGATCCTTTGTATATCTTCATCATGGAGATTCCTATCTATCTATATTTTACATGGCGATGACCACACATGTCATATTTTGTATCATGCCTATTCATGGCCATTGTATTCTTATGTATCCGGGACTGCTGTATGTACTTGCAGTCATATGCAGATATATTTGTACTATATTGTTGGATGGCTGGTTCTTCCACCTGGTTCTTCATCACTCCACTTCTAGGATGGACTTATAATGTATTTCGGCCATCGTATCACCCCTCTGACCTCACACATTAGGAGGCATTTGTTACAGCTAATTTTACCACACATGGTAGATCACACATTTTTGGCCTTCCCTGTCCCTCTACAGACTCTTTGGACCCCATGGACTATTTTTGTACCTTTGATGTTTCCAAGATCATCCATAAAAACACCTGTTATTTGCTATACGCGACTTTTTAACCCTTTCTCACGTATACACGCGGATATAACCCTTAAATCCGCATACATCGGGATGTGTGTAAAATGCCAAAATATTTTGGAGTTTTCCTTGATGTGGATCCGAGTCACTTGTCTCTTAGCCTTCCATATGCCTCGAGATCGCTCGGATTTGACCTTCCATTACCCCATTGAAGCACTATATAAGGAACCCTTTGGATACATTGAAAGAGAGGAGAATTGAAGAGCAAGAAGACTATAGTCCATTGTTGCCGTAGCTTTCTTATACTTGAGTCTGCATCCCTTTGTCCCTTGGAGCACTTGGTGTTCTTCCCAAGATTGCTTTTGCTTGTGAGCTTGCTATCGAGAGATGGAGGATTGAGGTGGTGGAGGCCCAGGTGGAGGACTCAGTTTCTCCGGTTCGCAGACGTACCGACAGAGGTTCTCATTCATGTAATCTCTGATTTATATTAATATAAATATCTTTTCCTGTCCAATGATGTGCATTTAAATGAATATTGAATCCATGGATGCTTTTAATTGCTTATACATTATTGATTATATATGCTAGAGTAGGTCTAACACCATGATATGGCATGCTTGTCTTGTTTGCTGATTGTTGAGAAAGCAAATTGTTAACACAAGCGGGATTGGAAAAGCTCAACGAAGATCTACATCAACCATCCGGAATAAGGTATGTTTCGAGATCCTTTAGTGTTAGATGTTTTATTTCTCTTGCATATTGCGAAGGGATTGATTTCTGTGGTTACTCTGTCTGTTGTGGTACACCCCAAGCCATAGGAAGTTTTCTCTGTAACATATATACTCAATGAAAAAGCTACCACCATATTTACACCATATTTACATAAGATATCGAGATAAAGTTCCAACCTATATTTGTGTTGTGACATCAATGAAGACCCACTATTAGACTCCCACACTCAACGTCAATTCTCACTCAAAGTCAATTCTCACTCTTCACCGTTAACTCCTTTATATAAAAGAAAGTTTTCCTATTTTCCAAAGTTTAAAGTTCATGTATATATATTTAGAGCTTGTTGATGCTTTGCACAAGCTTTATTTTTTTATTAATGCAAAATCTAGCTTTTTAACGAGGCTACGGAGGTAGCGAAGACCTTGCCAATGCATCAATAAAAATACAAGAAGTTATGCTCATAGCAGTTAAAGGTTAGAATGTGTTGTATGAATAAAAAATATATTTTGTTGGGCTAAAAGTTATGCTGACAGTTAAAGGTTAAAATGTGTTGTATGAATAAAATACATATTTTGTTGGGATAAAGCGTTCTCTTTTATAGAATATTCTATGAGAAATGCAATGTGAGAGTTCCTCGACTTTACTGAAATCTATAGTATTATACACATTGTAAACCTATTAAGCATGTTTTGCTATATCCCAATACATTAGATGAATGGTTTGGGTGGATGTGTAGCGTGGAAAATGTCACAAAATTCACCTTTATGACATACGTTGAAAAGACATGCAGCTGCCACGTGTTTCAAATGCATTTATTAATTTCTTGGCATACTTGAAACTTTCAAGATTAAGATTAATGACATAATTATGTCCTGCATAGTAGGATATATATGAATCGCACGACCTTATTAATCCAAGCTCGAGTGAGTTTTAATTTTCTATTTATAAAGTTTTATAGTTGCAATTTTTATTTATTAAACTAGTTTTTTAAAACTTATTTACCTGAAATGTAATTGGTTCAGAAACAATGACGCAGGCCTTGAATTTGGTGCCCCAAGACCCGGCGGCACGATGTCGTAAGCCTTTATTAATGTGTTTTCCAGAGTTTATAAGGTTAAATTATTTTGAAAAAAAATATTTTTAAATAATACTTCTTCGTGTCAATGCAAATACCCTAAATTCAAACATTTGTCATCCTCCTTGCATTGCATGGACACCAAGTGTATTTCTCCATACTTGTACGTGTACCAAATTCACCTTGAGACTATCCTCCTCCTTCCTTGCACACTCTCATTGTGTAAGAATCTCATTGTCCTTTGTCCGATTTAGTGTATCGCTGGGAATTGAATTAAATTTATTTATCTCAACTTGAAAATGACGTGCCATTCTGCAATTTTTCTTCTTTTAGTAGTCATAGCTGCCTTAACGTTTGAGGGGAAAGGGGTTTGCTAAGTACAGTGTAGAGAAAGAGCATTCGATTGAACCATTTGGATATAGCGGTGCTCGATACATAACCATTCGTTATTTTTCCCCATAATATGATCAAATTCCACTATACTGTTCGTAGTTTTGTTATTGCTTTAAATTTCGTTTATTTCATCTGCATATGTGATCCAGATTTATGCAAGAACACAACAGAATACACAAATAACCATAGAAACAAATATGCAGCAGAAATAATACTTCATTTAATTAATCAATAACTGAAACTTGTTTACATACAGAATGGAAATAAACTAGCTAGAGTGCTGGTAGCTTATCTCTGAGAAGAGATGTGGAGGCTACATGCCTCTGAACTCTGTGTTACAATGAGGCTCGAAGGCCTATATATTATTGAGAAACAATGGAAACCCTACATATCCAAAAACCTAACCCTAGGAGGTGAAACGCCTTAATGTGGGCCCTGTTGGGTAACTTGGTAAATCAATTTCCCGGGGTCGTAACTTTAGCATACTACCTCTGTTTGACGCGCATGATACATCGTTAGAAAGATCTGTTTAAGGAATACATCCATAAATAAAAAATATTAAGTCTGGAACGGACTCATATTTTCCCGACCATTCGATGCCAAAAAAACGTCGTTTAGGGCCTCAAAACGGCTTCAGAAGTTTAGGACCTGAAAAACTGCCAAAAATAGTAAATTGTGCTACAATTAAAGAAACTGAAAAAATGAAAGAAACAATGGTGGGGGTCCAAGAGGAATAGGTGGGTGGCCACCAATATCCTCCTCGATCATTCCTCCCCCCTTAGGAAGTAATGGTCCCCATTGCGTTGAGTTCCTCCATGAGATGAGGAAACTTCTGTTGAACTTGGTCCCTGGTGAAGGAGTTGGCCTGCTTTGACAACTCGATATAGCTGGATCTTCTGCTAGCGGGTCTTCTTGATTTGTGTGTCCATAATCTGATCAGTTGTGGCTTGTTCCATGCAATCGGGGTTTAACTCTGTTGGTGTGAGTTGTTCTGCCACGTCTGATGTGTCTAGTAAAGGTGGAAAGTAGGGCCGAAGGCGGCCCACATTGAACACTGGGTGCAGACCAAGGAATGGTGGAATACTGAGCTTGAAGGCATTGTCCCCGATAGCCTTGGTGATGGTGTATGGCCCATATCGGAGTGGGCGAAGCTTGCGGTGGGGTCCAGCGAGGCGCTCCTTCTGCAGATGTAGCCACACTTTGTCGCCCACCTAGAAGTTATGTTGCACCCGATGTTGATCATGTCGCTGCTTATACTTAGCATTGGATCTGTCCAATATGTCATGAACTTGTTGGCGAATGTGCTGAATACGCTCAATGAAGCTGTTTGCCTTGGAAACTTTAGATTGGATATGAGCTGAATCAGCGTGAGTAGTTGCAAATGGCATGGCTACATCAATGAGACATAGTGGCTGGAATCCCAAGCCCACCTGAAAGGGGCTATGGTTGGTTGAGCTATGGAGGGCCCGGTTATAGATGTGTTGTACATAGGGGAGGCTCTCATCCCATGTGCGTGGATGCTTTGAGTTGTACATGCGCAAAATGTGTACGATCATCTAGTTGACGACCTCTGTCTCGCCATCAATCTGGGGATGGAAAGATGTGGAATTTGTGAGCTTGGTGTCTAGCATTGACCATATGCTAGACCAGAATGTACTAAGGAACCTGTTGTCATGGTCTGAGATTATACACTGTGGGATCCCAAAGTGTACCCACACTCGTTCAAAGAAGAGTTTAGCAGTGGCTTCTGTTGTGGTATTCTTCTTGCAGGCTGCCATTATGGCCATATTTGAGAATCTGTCAACGACCACAAACACACAGTTATTGCCGTTCTTAGTAGAAGGAAGGCCTAACATGTAATCCATGGAGATGGATTCCCAAGGTCGACTAGGGGTAGGCAACGGAGTATAGAGGCCTTGCTTCTTGATGGATGGTTTGGCAATGGTGTAGGTAGTGCATGATCAGATGTACTTCCCGACGTCCTGTCGAAGGTTCGCCAATAGAAATACTTCTGCAGTACTGCCATTGTTTTCTCGACCCCGAAATGCCCAGCGACCTGACTGTAGTGCGCTTCCCAAATCATCTTGGCACGTTCACTTGAAGGAACACAAAGGTGTCCCATGTGACACAATAGTACATCCTGGAGGTGAAATTTTGGAACTTGGTTTCCCTCCAAGAGCGTCTAGTATGTGTGGCTGAATTCTGGATCACTCTTGTAGAGAAGCGGCCAATCAGAAGTCTCCTGCCCACAAGAGTTGAGCACGATCGTTATCGCCACGAGCGGTGGTTGGCTAAGGCAGTCTGCAACATTATTGGTGCTTCCCTTCTTGTACTTGATGTTCAAATGAAACTGTTGTAGATATGTGGACCACTTCGGATGGCGATCATTCTGTAACTTCCCTTGTGTCTGCATGAACTACAGGGGTCGGTGGTCTGTGTGGATGATCGTTTCCTTCCCCAAAATGTAATGCTTCCATTGTCGGCAAGCCTGTACAATGGAATACATCTCTTTGTCATAAGTGGGATATTTGCGGGCTGTGTCGGATAGTGTCTCAATGTGATATGCCATTGGATGCCCTTGTTGAGTAAGGACTGCCCCAATAGCATAGTCAGAGGCATCTATCTTGATCTCAAATGGTTGTTGCAAGTCTGGTAATGTGAGCACTGGGGCACAGCAGAGGCGATGTTTCAATTCTACAAACGCCTTCTACTGAGTTTCCGACCAAAAGAATTTTGTTTTCGCTCCTCCCTTGGTGACTTGACTCAAGGGCCAAGTGATATGAGAGAATTCGAACACGAACCTGCGGTAGAAATTAGCAAGGCCCAGAAAGCTGCAAAGCTCTGTTAGAGTAGTTGGGGCTGGCCAATCCCGAATGAATTGGACCTTGGTTGGATCCACATGTACCCCACAGTCATCAATAATGTATCCCAAATATTGAACTTGGGTCATGCCAAAAGTGCACTTGTCCAAATTGCCACACAACTTGTGCTGCCACAATGTTTGGAGGACTCGTCGGATGTGGTGGAGGTGCTCTTCCCAAGTCTGGCTGAAGATCGGGATGTCATCCAAGTACACTACTACAAATGAGTTGGTGAATTGTCACAAGATGTCGTCCATCAGTCTCATGAAGGTTGCAGGAGCATTCGTCAGCCCGAAAGGCATGACCAAACATTTGAAAAGGCCCTCCTTGGCTTTGAAGGAAGTCTTCCACACATCGGTCGGTTCGATTGGTACCTGGTGATACCTGGACTTTAAGTCGATCTTGCTAAAATATTTCGCCCCTTCAAGCTGGTCCAGGAGGTCATCAATCCATGGGATCGGGTACCTATTCTGGACAGTGATCTTGTTCAGCGCCCAATAATCAACACAGAGTCTCCAAGTACCATCCTTCTTCTGTACCAACACGATCGAGCTCCCACAGGGCGATGAACTTGGCTGGATGTGACCCTTATGCAGCAGCTCCTGAATTTGCCTCTTGATTTCATCATTCTCCAACACAGAGCGACGATAGATCGGTCCATTGAGAAGTGGCGCACCTGGGGTCAGATCGATGGGGTGCTTAACCTGACAGTGGAGAGGCACCCCGGTGGGTGAGGTGAATATGTCCCGGTACTCCTCCGCGACCTTGTCCATTTGTTGTTGTCGTGCGGAGGGGGCCTGTCTGGGGGTTGTGGCCACTATCTTCTTCTTGCCCTGAGGGCGGATCATCAAGAAAACAAACTTCCCGGTTTTGGAAATGAGCTTACTGCATTATTTTGCAGTAACCAAAGAGATAGCGGTAGGGGGTGGTAATTCTGGTATCCTGTACAAATTATTTCCCAACGTAATAATAACAGCGCGAGGCCGGGACTCATACACAACATGTCGCTTCCATAAGTATGGTTGACTTAATAATACATCACAAACATCAAGAGGAGCAATATCACATAATACCTCATCGGTGAAGGGCTTGATGCTGTAGGGAAGGTGACACGGCTGGCTGACACGAAGATCTCGTCCTTGGTGAAGCCACCCGATGGTGTACAGTTGCGGGTGTGCTGTGGTCGGAAAACCCAACCGCTTCACGACCTCTGCCGAAATCAGGTTCTTTTGGCTCCCACTGTTGATAATGAACTGTAGCGGGGAACCCTTTACCCACATCTGGGAGTGGAAAAGACGCTCCTCCTCCTTTGAATCTTCTGGTTCTTCCTTTTGGATCTTCATGGTGGCAACGGTGGCATTGGGCTCTGCATCGATAATCTTCTTCCCTCTATCATTCCCCTTCTCGGGTTCTGATTCAGTGTCAGAGTATGCATATGATTCAGAAGCCTATATCGCGGCCACTAGTGACTGCTTAGCCCGACACTCACTTGTGTTGTGAGTGGGGCTCTTATGGAACTTGCACCACTTTCCTGCTTCCTTCTTTGGCTTTGCAGTGTTTCTCTTTGCTTGTGGCTTTAGCAAGTTTTCTTGAGTCGCCATGCCTTGGCTGTGTCCTTGGTTCTGCGGTTTGGGGGCACCTTTCCCTTGCTTCTAATTCGCAGATCCAAAGTCTCGCTTTTTCTGTTTGAATTTTTGCTCAATTTTGGCAGCATACCGATATGCCGTACCAAGCGAGGAGATGTCGAGGAACTCCATTTCCTCCTGAATGTATCTATGCAGACAACTGCGGTACTTCAGCACCAAATGTTTCTCTGAATCTTTAATACCCAACTTGGTGTGCAGGGTATGGAACAGATTCGTCAGCTCATGCACATCTTGATCTCTTTGTTGCCGCAGCGTAGTCCATTGGATGTACTTGTCCTCATAGCTCCCCACCGGATAATATTGTCCCTTTATGGCATCTCGGAAAGAATTCCAAGTGGGTATGACCGAGAACAGAGAGGGTTCCTCCTCATCCTTTCTCTCACAGTAGGTTTCCCACTAGTCCTTGACATGGGGGGCGGCTTTGAGTAGGGAAAAAATAATATTTTCCTGGTCAGAAAAGTCATGAACCGAGAAATATCCTTCTAATAGATTCAACCATTTATCTACGGCATCTGCATCTATTCACCCATCAAATATGGGAATGTCGAAGTTTACTTGTACCTTAAAAGGTGTTGCACCTCCAGAGTGGCTGCCAGATGCAGATGCGCCGCCAGTGTGAAGTCGTTGAAGGATTTGGGTGAAGTTATCCATCATCGTGTTTTTTTGTTTTTCAAGGGCCTCCTCGAGCAACATTTTGATAGGATATTTTGTGCCCTCGTATTTATTTTCGTCCCCCATGGGTGGCCGTCGGGATTTGCGAGGATGATATTGCAAAGGTTCAACCAGATCGAGCCCTAACTCTTTATACCCCGCCCTCGTTGGGGACATGCAAAGAAGGATCGAGAAAGAGCAGATTGCTCTGATACCACTGATCCGGATTTATGCAGGAATGCAACAGAATACACAAATAGCCATAGAAACAAATATGCAGTGGAAATAACACTTCATTTCATTAATTAATAACTGAAACTTGTTTACATACAGAATGGAAATAAACTAGCTAGAGTGCTGGTAGCTTATCTCTGAGAAGAGATGTGGTGGCTACATGCCTTTGAACTCTGTGTTACAATGAGGATCGAAGGCATATATATTATTGAGAAACAATGGAAACCCTACACATCCAAAAACCTAACCCTACGAGGTGAAATGCCTTAATGTGGGCCCCGTTGGGTAACTTGGTACATCAATTTCCCGGGGTCGTAACTTTAGCATACTACCTCCGTTTGACGCGCATGATACATCGTTAGAAAGATTTGTTTAAGGACTACATCTACAAGCAACAAAAATTGACTCCAGAACGGACTCATATTTTCCCGACCATTCGATGCCAAAAAAACGTCGTTTAGGGCCTCAAAACGGCTCCGGAAGTTAAGCACCCGAAAAACTGCCTAAAATAGTAAATTGTGCTACAATTAAGGAAACTGGAAAACTGAAAGAAACAATGGTGGGGGTCCAAGAGGAATAGGTGGGTGGCCACCAATATCCTCCTGGATCAATATTCTTGTTTATGGATATGTTGCTTGTTTTAGGGTTTATGCTCATATGATTAATTTTTACTGTATGATTTCCACCAAAACAGCCGAGAATGCTCCATTCAATCGTATTCAGTGCTTTATGCTAAATGATCGACAAAACATATTGCTTGTAACTGCGTTAGCAATGAGCATTTAGTCCGTTGGATTTCCTTTTATTTCATATGTATATACCTGTTGAATTGGTCTGTTCAATGGAGATGTTTGTTTTAAGAGTTTTGCTCATACGATTAATTTAAATCATACTGTTCCTATCAAAACAACAAGGAATACTTCATTGCTTTCTGTTGTTAAAATGTTCTTTAGAATGTTTGTGGTCATAATTGCATCCATACAAGTAAATATTTAATGTTCCAACTCTTGTATTTTATCAGCATTTAAGGTGTCTCTATATTATTTTCATTCAAATATGTAGAAATCCACAAATAAGATGGTCCTTTAGACCATAATTGCCAGGTTCAGCCAAACCTGGCTTAAGTTCGGCTAGATCCAGAACCTTTTGGACTGGTCGAATGGCTCCGGAGTTAATCTTCGAACTTTTTTTTTATAAAACGACAAAAAAAACAAGCCTATAAACTCAATTTGAAAGCAAAATAATTACTGTGTATGTTCATGTATTTTGTTGATCAATTGAATTTTAAGTGATACGTATGTATTTTTCTGTGATTAATTGAATTTTAAGTGATATGTATAATTTGAACTGTATTTTTTACACATTTCTAAACCTTTTCTCTGAACGTAAATAAATCTTGCTTGCTCTTGCGGACAGGCCTTTGTTATACATAAATCTTGCTTGCTCTTGTGGACTATAACGAAACCTTTGTTATAAATAAATCTTGCTTTCTCTTGCAGACAAGCCTTTGTTATAGACGGAACCTTTATTATAAATAAATCTTGCTTGCTCTTGTGGACAGGCCTTTGTTATAGACTGAAAGCATTCTTCATATGAGAGTGAGCAATTACCAGCTGGATATAGCGTTGCTCGATGCAGAACCATTTCGTAATGTAAATATACACAATACACTATCTAGACATATATAAAATAAATATTGTGAATTACCTTTTCTCTGAAAATAAATATTGCGGACAAACGTTTGTAGACATAAAGTTGCAAAGGGAAGAAGTGGATGAGTTTATCTATCACAAATTACAAGTGCATACGGCGCTTGTCTGCCACCAGAAATAAGTAATCTGCATCTGGTAAGTAATTTGTATCTGTTAATATCCATGAGCTGTATCCATTTAAATGTCCTCAAATACTTGGTTCACAAGAACGTCAAGAAAGTTGTGATGTGTGAGTATGGGTCTATTGCTGTTATTGGTGCTGCTAATGCTGGGAGATTTCCAACTAGCACCGTATTTGTCTAAGGGTATAACCGAAGGGAAGCCAGGGCCTCAGGAGATACTGCCTTTGCTTCCACTTACTCAACCTCCGTCGGCTCGAAAACCTCTGTTGGCTGCCTCCGTCCCCTATAAGAGGTCACAAGGTTAAAAACTGGAACTAGTAACTCAGAGGATAGATGCTTCTTCTTGATGTCTTACATTTTTTCTTTGGGTGATTGCTTACCATTTAAGTGAAAGCTCCTGGGTATGGCTTCTGCCTTATTCTCTCAGCACATATGATGGACTTCCAGTAAACAGCTTCGCAGGCCACCTCTTAAAGTTTGATACTTTTCATTTCATTTCTATCATTTATTTCAGTTCATAATTGACATTGGGTAGTCAGCCAACAAAACAAGGATGATGGTTGTTTCAGTTAGCTAGAAAGCTCATAGCTAGTCCAAGAAGGAATAAAGAAAGCCCTACCTGATAGATTGGGGGAAGGACAACATGAAAGAAAGGGCTCCTCGATGGGAGGAAGAAATGGGACGTGTTGGATAACTGGTCCACAAGATTTGATGGATTTTCTCTCTTAAAAATATCAATAGATTACAATTGTTAAGAAAAGAAATATCTAAATCAAATTAGATATTGTTTTGTTACACTCACCTTGATAGCTTGTATTACCAAAAACCTAGAATTTAGAATTCGAATGGTACCAAAAACCCTAGGTCAGTACCAAAAAACTCTGGGGATCCGAGCATTAGGTCGGTACCAAAAACTCCGAGCGCTAGGTCTGTACCAAAAAACTATGGGGATCCGAGCGCTATCTCTTTACCAAAAACTCCGGGGATCCAAGCGCTAGGTTGGTACCAAAAACCCATGCCTTACCTGTCCTCCTCTGTTGCTTAGATAATGGATTCTCCCATGTTTAGTTAGCATCTAATATAGACTATCACTGAAAATATATCCCTGTAATATAATGAATTAGTAGTTAACATATTCGTAGATTTTACCTATAATAAGTCAAACATGATGTTAACAAGTGTGGGGAGTTGAAAATACAAGCACCGAGATGGGATAAACTAAACTAGAAATGGGCATGGAGATTTGAATTCATTCAAGGGTTGTGAAGGGAGTATACAGTACTCCGTCTAGAGAAATTAAGAATAATGGAGTTTGTTGAATGCTTTTGGTTGGTTGCTAGTTTAATTATATCATTATTGGCCAATTGGTGAAATTTTGAAATTTTGCCAGTAAATACAAAATTATTTACTGGTCAGTTGTTTAAAACAATAAACTCTCGATCACCTCAACATGCCACATTTATGGAAATAAACATCAAAATCAATAGAAAAATTCAAAATGAAATGCCTGGCAGCGTACATATCTATTTTGTCATCCTTATATCTCACTTAGGAGAAATGAAATACTGGTGGGGTTGCGGTGCAGAAGTAGAACAAAAAACCGTTGTGGTGCACAACAGGAATTTCGCTGCACGGAAGTAGAATGAAATACTGGTAACTCTTTCATCACTAAGCCACGTTGGTCTCTATGTATTTTGTTTTGTTATATCCCAAAATTGTGATACATGCTATTATTAGATTCAATTTTAAAATTGTTGGTGTAAAGTTAAAATTGCTAATACCAGTGTGGTGTAAAGTGCAGAGCAAGATGTTTATTGCGCACAAGCGAACGGAATATTAGAGTCAAGATTTTGGTTTTCTTTGTTTTAAAAAAATTCAAATTCCTTTGAGCTACTTGTGAGATATTTGATCAGAAGCAAAAATTCGAAAAGCGATGTCCTTACTGTGGATGAAAAAAACCATAGAATTTAGAAACTCTACTTGTTGTTCCTTTAAGTGGATTTTAGCGTAGCAGCAACAGTTACCATGTACCCAACATTTTGCACAATAATCACCTACTATAGCAGAAAATTTATTGGCTTTTTAGAATGAGACGTTATCTCTCCAATCCTATTTTTTCCTCTCTACATAATTGTTTAACAAATTTTCCACCAGAAGTGTTCTATCCCATAACACCAACTAGCTTGGCCACGGGAAAGGTTGAGTGTGAAGACATGTGTTCTGTCCAAAGCAATATATGGTGCCCCATCTCACATTAATTTGCACAGATAACTGTAGTTATTTCTGAAGGAACATTGCTTAGTCATTATAGTTAAGATGATTCATTTTTCACCAAATAGATGGAAATTCCAGTTAAGATGATTCATTTTTTCATGATATTGAGTTGTTGAAGATGGAAACTGTCGTTGATTGAAAATAGAAATGAAGCGTTACCCAAATGCATTGTTTTTTATTTTTATTTTTATTTTTTTAACATACACTTCATGGGTTTGACGATTTTTATTTCCACTTTAAATTTGCATAAAAAATTTCCACGTATTCATTTTTAATGTTATAAATTTTCGGCCAGATTCCAGAAAGGTCATTTTGTTAGGAACTAACATTTTTAATCTTATAAATTTCCTTTCTTGCTGACTATGCAGTCATATAGAAAACTAATTTCACAAGAGATAGAGCTGGGGTCACTCGCGGTCATTAGAGACACGGTCTTTGGGCTCCATTGCTATTCTATATGGGGCCGCCTTGATACTATAACCTTTTCAGGCTTTAATCCCGCAGTGGAAGATGCACATTATTTATGCTTTTCACCCTCGTTTGGATGCTCAGAGCTATCCCTCGTTTAGGTGTTAATCCTCCTTTCCGTGCTATGCGACTTCCCTTTCCTTCGGGGATAGAGTGATTGTGGGTTAAAGTACGCCTTCACTGATCAATCAGAAAGAAGGTAGGACCTAATAGTGTGCTAAGCCCCCCGGTAAGAGAAAGAATGTAGGACCTAGTATTTATCTCGGTTAGGAGGGTAGGTGAGGTATCAATTGTAAGGTAGGTTAGATATTTAATTAGTCTTGTTTCGAAGGACCTTTATTGGGTATGTACTTATGGCCTTGTCATGTTATGTTTTGAAGGGCCGCTTTAGTAAAAAGGTTTTAATTGATCTCATACTATTAAGTTTTGAGAAAAAAAACCCTGTTATAAATTGGTGGATGAATTTTTTATTTCTTTAATGACCATGCTAACTAATTCATAACTAACATGTTTATTTTGTAAATTTAATTCATATTTTAAAATGTTGATTTTGTAGATTTCAAAAACATCTAATTTACAATCGCAGGACATTGCCACCTTGTGGCTCTTGTATCAAAATTGAAATCATTCAATACCAGACCTCAAACCTTATTTTACCCAATTTACAAGCATATTGAAAAGCATTGGAACCTTTACAGCCAAGCAAGGTGTGATCGTGACTCAATGTTTTAATTTGAAATTGACATATACAAATTCTTTGCTGTTTTCCTTTATTAACTCACCAGTGGAGGGTAGGGTCTTTCATTACACATGATCGAGTGCCATGTTCTACAATTGTAAAAGGTTGTTCATTTTTGCATAGGATACATTAAATGTAATGTCTTCTCCAATATCTTGTAAATTTATTCCTCATCATTTTATTAATCTGTCACAGTAATCCAGGGACTAAACACAAGTTTCATCAAAGATTAATAACAATAAGGCATGAAAATGGGGTGATTGTGCTACAAAATGAGTAGCCTCTCTATATA
This sequence comes from Pseudotsuga menziesii, assembly GCA_001517045.1. Taxonomy (NCBI): domain Eukaryota; kingdom Viridiplantae; phylum Streptophyta; class Pinopsida; order Pinales; family Pinaceae; genus Pseudotsuga; species Pseudotsuga menziesii. The sequence continues at coordinate 303,380 of LPNX010447749.1, forward strand.
TTCACACAAAGAATGAGTAATACAATACAAGATCATGCTGCAAGCATGAATGACAAAGAAATTCAGATTTCAAAGGAGGTCATTCGAATTGAATGAGTGAGTCTAGCTTAACTGAATGTAAGCCACAGTCAACACTCAAGTTAACCACTGATCAAAACCCTAATTGACTCAACTGAGCCCTAATTGAAGTCGGTGTGCAATAAATGACTGAGTCTAACTGGAAGTAGGTCAGACACATGTCACAGCAAGCCAACCATCAAGTGGTAGTGCATCAATGACTCCAATGAACCCCGATGAGGTTAACTAAAGTGTAATTGAACATCAGAAGTGGTTGGACGCGCCCCTGTTGACTCCAGTTCATTAAATAATCAATTTAATGAAGGAAGGCACCTTCACTGCTCTGTTTAACTGATTGTAACCATCAGTTAGCAATATGGGGCATTAATGACACTTAGATCACCCTCAGAGTGCTCCAGTTAGCCTCCCCAAATGTAGGTGAAGGCTAAGTTAGCCTCCTTAACTGAAGGTAGGCGTGGGTGTGATCTAGCTGATGTCATCAAGTGCTCCTTTGATGTCAATTAAGTCAATAATACTTAGGATAGTGGTTTAACTAGGCCAAATTGACCAAAAAGAGTGTGTATGGTGGTAAATTTCTCCAACACCCCCCCTTAAGCTCTACTCAGGAGGAGTAGAAAACATAAAAAGCATAAAAATGCTAGTGCCCTGGCAACTAAGGACATAGGTCACCCTGTACAATGCTAAAACTGAAATAATGCTCAAAAACAAACTAAGTGAGAAAAAGAGGGAAAACCCAGTGGGAAACCCCCCCCTCAAGCTGAACACTGAAAGTAGTCTAAATCACCCTGATGAACTCAACCCCAACAGTGAACAGAGGTAAGTGAACTTATTTTTTGAAAATTTCTTGGTGAAGATGTCTACAATCTGCTCATCAGTCGGGTAGTATTGCAGAATAATGGTCCTGTCATGCACTAGCTCCCTGATATAGTGCATGTGGATCTCTACATGCTTGGTCCTCTACCTGGTAACTGGATCTGTGGATATCTTAATAGCACTTTGATTGTCACAAAAGAGGACAATGGACAAAGTACTACCAAGATCAAACTCTGAAAGAATGTCTTGTAACCAAAGTTCTTGGATGCAAGCATTCACCGCTCCTCGATACTCGGCCTCTGCTGAAGATAATGCTATGGCAGCCTGATTTTTGCTAGACCAGCAAATGGGGCCACCACCAAACATGAATAAATGTATGGAAGTAGACTTTCGATCAATAGAATCACCCGCCCAATCGGAATGAATGCCGTAGTCTGCAGCATAGTGAATGCCGTAGGTCCTGGTTCCCTGAATATACTGGAGGATCCTCTTGGCTGCCTTCCAATGAAGATCATGAGGCTGTTGCATGTATCTTGATACATCATTCATGACATAACAGCTATCAGGCCAAGAATGTGTCAAGTACAACAAGCTACCAATCAGTTGTCGATAGATAGTGTAGTCCATGGGAGGTGTGCTTTTTCCTTCTTCAAGGTTGATCCCTGAAAGGAAAGGGAATGGTTTAGGCCTAAATTCAGCCATGTTAAACTTGACTAATAGGTCTGATATGTATTTGGACTGAGTGACCATTATCCCATCATAATTCTGCTCAATTTCGAGCCCCAAAAATTGTTTTAAGAGCCCCAAATCGCTCATTTCAAATGCATTGTGGAGAGCAGTTTTGATGGTTGAAATGGGAGCAACTGTGCTACCTGTGATCAGTAAGTCATCAACATATAAAACAATAATAATCAAATGACCATCAGACTTCTATATATACACATTTGGAAGTTTTGCGAGAGAAGGAAGGCATCCATCTTGGAATACCACTCTCTTGGGGCCTGTTTTAACCCGTATAGTGGCTTCTTTAGCTTGCAAACCAAAGATGGATCAGAGATGTAGCCTTAAATTTGATTCATGTATATCTCCTCATGAATATATCCATGCAGAAAGGCTGACTTAACATCCATATTATGCACTTCCCAGTGCTTAGATGTTGAAATTGCCAAAACTAGGTGGATGGAGTCCATTTTTGCAACCGGTGCAAAAGTCTCATGGTAGTCCACACCTTGTACTTGAGAGAAACCTTTTACCACCAGTCTTGCCCTATATTTGTAGGTGCTTCCATCAGCAGCAACCTTGGTCCAAAACACCCACTTGAATTGAACCAATTTCCTTCCTGGAGGAAGAGAAACTAGCTCCCAAGTAGTGTTTTTCTGAAGAGAATTCATCTCTTCATCCATGGCAACTTGCCATCTCGGATCCTTCCGAGCATGGTAGTAGGATTTTGGGTCTGAACTAATCATCAAATAACAAGTTTCAGACAACAAATTATCAGGACAAGAGAGCGCAATACCTGCTCTTTGGAAATCAGACCGGGTTCTCCTTGGATCATCCGGATTTCCAATGTTATCTCCTGCAGAGGAGAGTGTTTGTCGGGCCCATGTGGGAAGATGATTTTGTACTTCAGGTTCTGATTCAGCATTTGATATTTGCTGTACATTGATATCAGAAATCAGAGGATCCAAATCAGGGTCATCACCCCAATTTCATCATCCAAATATTCAGAAGAATAGGAAGGAAATTCAACAGTTTTCTCCTTCACTAGTTCAACCTCCTGAAGAGGCTCATTGAACTTGACACTCCTTTCGATGATGATCTATTTTGTTTTGATATCCACAGCTTGAAACATTTTGATTCATTAGGATACCCAATAAATATACATTCTATGCTTTGCGGTTGCAAGGCCCTCCTTTTATCAAGTGGAATTCGGGCCCATGCAGTGGACCCAAACACCCATAGGTTCGACACATCTGGCTTGTGTCTGAAGTATGCTTCGAAAGGGGTCTTCCCTTTCATGGATGAGTGTGGCACTCTATTTTGAATATATGCTATAGCATGCATGGCTTCATCCCACAAATTTGCAGCCAACTTCTTTGATTCCAACATACAAGTGCTCATCTCCTTGAGAGACCGATTCTTCCTTTCCGCTACACCGTTCTTCTGGAGAGTGTAGGGAATTGAATGTTGGACATGAATACCACTTTGGGAGCATATGTGCAGAAACTCATTACTGACATACTCCCCACCATTATCAGATCTCAAGATCTTGATCTTAAGCCCAGAGGCATCCTTGATCAAGGCCTTCAGTTCAGAGAATTTTTCACATACTTCAGACTTCTTTTTGAGAAAGAAGACCCACGTGTACCTTAAAAAATCATCAATAAAATTCAGAAGATACCTTGATCCATTCATGGATGTGATAGGCATCGGACCACTAATATCATAATGTATTAGCCCCAAGATGCATGTAGCTCAGTTTGCCTTCCCTCGATCGTACTTGTGCTCAGAGTGTTTTCCAACCACATAGCCCTTGCAAATTCCAGTGGTTGCCTTTATGACCGAGAGGCCTTCAACCATGGAGTTTTTTTGTAATTGCTGCAAATATTTGAAATTTAGATGGCCAAACCTTTCATGCCACAACCTATTGACTTCATTTCCATGAGTTAGCAGTGCGGTGGGCTTTGCATCCGCCAGAAAGTGGGAGAACTCATAGGCTTTTGCATGATGGTTTGCAAGGCCTTTAGCAATGAGTTTCTTGTATGCAAGTTCCGTTATCTCAATATAATTCGGGCTGAAAGATACTCTCTTAGGCACTCATGTATGTGTCATCTGATAGACACTAAGGAGTTTTGATGCCAGAGATGGTACATACAAAACATTTGAAAAATAGCCATTCTCAAGATCAACCGTACCTTGTCCTTATGAAATGATGGTGGAGTCATCTCCCATGTGGATGGGGATGGATTTTTCGATCTCCAAGAATGAAAAGGAGTCTCTTTCAGCCATCATGTGGTTCAAAGCTCCAGAATCAATCAAGAGTGCTTTGGACTTCGAAGTGCTTGCCATGAGGGCATGACCTTTTTCATGATGTGGTTCCCGATCTTGCTGATCTCTCCTCCGAAAGCTTTCCGAAAGATTGATGTGATTTCTCTCAAGGAGAGAGGTAGCTTCATCAAGCTTCTTCTTCATGCAGACATGTTCAAGGTGGAAGCCCTTCCCACAGTATGAACACTTGACTTTTTCCTTTCCATGATGCCCTTTCCCTTTGTTCTTCTTTGAGCCGGAAGATTGATCATGCTGCTGGTTTTCAACTTTAGGCTTAGGAGCTTTAAATTTAGTTTTTGGGTTCTTCTGTTGCTTTCCTTTACCCTTCAGATCTTTGGGCCCTGAGACATGGAGGACTTGATCACGGGAGGATCTGATGATCCCCTTCTGGACAAGATTATCATGTTCACTTGTTAGGGACTCAATGAAGGCATTGAGTGTAGGCATCTTCCATCCAGGGGTTGTGAGCTTCCCTGCACGGAATGTAGAGACAAAAACTGAATAATCAGCTCCAAGTTTGGAGAGTATGGTGAGGATGAGCTGATCATCCTCCTTCTCCACTTTGCATTGCTTCAACAGTAAGACAATGTTCTTGAACTTTGTGAAAAAGTCATTCAAGGTCTCGAAATTGGAAGGCTGGAGAGACATCAATTCATTTTTGAGCTAGTAAACTCTCAAATCATCCTACTTTCCATACAGGGTTTCCAATTTGTCCCAAATTTACTTTGGAGTCTTCAATCCGGAAAGATGGAAAAGAAGATCATGGGAAACTGAGAGGTACAAGAATCCGAATGCTTCATCCTTCTTGTTTAAGAATCTAGATTTGTCTATTGCAGAACTAGGCTCTTCTTCAGTGTCCATGGTGACCCTATAGAGTCCTCTGGAACATAGCTGGATCTCCATGTCTCGTTTCCATGAGTGGAAATTGAACGGAGTCAAAAGATCTACTGAAGAAGCCATTTGAATCTGCTGGAGCGAATGCTTTCACCTGTCAAAAACCTGAAAATCACAATAAAAAGGGAAATGCAAGGTTGGACAGCCTGCACATTTTAGGATTTCATCACACCCAGCATAGTCAATAAAGCAAGCTTGATCAACGAGTTCTTTACTTGGGGTATTAAGTGGTAAGCCTTGGCTTTTGGTGCAGTGCTGGATTTTTGAGCTATTGCTCAATTTTCATGCAAGATCTGTCAAAAACCTTATTTTTGAGAGATTTGAGCTTCGTCCTGCCATGAGCTCTGATACCATATTAATCTGTCACAGTAATCTAGGGACTAAACACAAGTCTCATTAAAGATTAATAACAATAAGGAATGAAAATGGTGTAATTGTGCTACAAAATGAGTAGCCGCTCTGTATATTCACACAAAGAATGAGTAATACACTACAAGATCATGCTACAAGCATGAATGACAAAGCAATTCGAATTCCTAAGGAGGTCATTCGAATTGAATGAGTGATTCTAGCTTAACTGAATGTAATCCACAGTCAACACTCAAGTTAACCACTGATCAAAACCCTAATTGACTTAGCTGAGCCCTAATTGAAGTTGGTGTGCAATAAATGACTGAGTCTAACTGAAAGTAGGTTAGACACATGTCACAGCAAGCCAACCATCAAGTGGTAGTGCATTAATGACTCCAATGAACCCCGATGAGGTTAACTGAAGTGTAACTGGACATCAAAAGTCGTTGGAGACGCCCCTGTTGACTCCAGTTCATTAAATAATCAATAAATAATCAATTTAATGAAGGAAGGAACCTTCACTGCTCTGTTTAATTGATTGTAACCATCATTTAGCAATATGGGGCATTAATGACACTCAGATAATCCCCGGAGTGCTCCAGTTAGCCTCCTTGAATGTAGGAGAAGGCTAAGTTAGCCTCCTTGACTGAAGGTAGGTGTGGGTGTGATCTAGCTGATGTCATCTAGTGCTCCTCTTACGTCAATTAAGTCAATAATACTTAGGATAGTGGTTTAACTAGGCCAAATTGACCAAAATGAGTGTGTAAGGTGGTAAATGTCTCCAACACATCTTACCACTACCAATTCGAGGTCTCCAATGAAAATCATACTTGTTTGAATACTCTTAGTAAACAATGCAATAATTGCAAAAGAGCGCGTGACTCGTGTGCTCCATAATCCTGAGCTAGGTTGGGCAGCTGTGAACCTGACTTCCTCGTGATAGTGGATGGGCTGGAAACCCATCCATTGTAATGCTCCTTTTGAGGAACGAGGCTTTCATTGGGATTAAACTATCCAAGATAGTAGAGCAATTTAGGTGGGTATAAGTGTGGTTGAGGAGCTAAGCTCTAAGATAAAACAACAAATTATAACAATAATTTTGAACCATATTGTTCATACATTTGTGACTATTGTTTATTACATGTCAAAAAATGTATCTAAAACTGTTCATATATATTTTGGAACTTCAATTTTATATTGTCTTAACAAAAAGTAGGAAATCATATAAAAACCATGTGATATGGGCATATGCTTCAAATATAGATAGGTCCTGGATCGATCTCTTTAATGATGTTCTTCTGCTGCTTCCATAGAGTCACTGAATCCCTGACTAGTTGAAGACCAAATTTCGAGAGATAGTCAACATCTACATTCCGGTGACAATAGATATGCTGAAAGATATGTCTTCAAAAGCACCAAGAATACGACATATAACATCAAAAGTAGGGCTAAGAAAAATATTACCAGGATTTTTGTGATAATGGAGCCAGTCGATAACGAGCTTAGAGTCCCCATATACCTGCAAAGAGGATATCCCAAGATGAACTGGAAACCCGAGGATCATAAGGCTAACAACAAGCTTTGCTTTGTTGTTGGTGACAAGCCCAATGTTGGTAGAGAATTTGTATAAGTGATGCAAAGAAAGATATAAAATGCCACCCAAACCCGTAATGCTAGGGCTTCCTTGTGCAACCCCATAAAAGAACACCAGGTCCTATTGTGGTTGATTTGAAGAGTGTCATCATGACACTTTGTTCCAACAAAATTTGTCTCAGGGAAGTGCGCTAAAATAGACAAATTTTTTTCCACATATATCAGTGGCTGAATGAAAATATATTGGAAGATCATATTGTTACGCGTCATCCAGGTCCCCCAAATAATAAGAAGTGGGAGAGCCTAGAATGCCTGAAAAGAATGATCATTGATCCATTGCTAGAAGGCATCTACAAGTATGTTTCCATCCCAGATGAAATTTATGCTTGTTACCTGTTGAGTATACTTCCAAATCGCCTTGATATATGAGTATCTTATGAATAAGTGCTCAATAGATTCATTGTCAGATTTACAGAGAGCGCATATGCCAGGGCCACATCCCATGAACTTAACCAAATGCTCCCAAACATGTATCCTATATACCAGGGAAAGCCACATGAATAATATAATTTATTTTTAGGACATGCCAGTTCCATTCCTCTATTTCATTTCCCATTTCTTCTCGACACTCACAATTGTGTTTTCTTAGAATTTATCTTTTAGAAAAAATAACTAACTCTAGACATTTTGTGGATGGCATTGAAAAGAAAATTTGTTTTTACCTTGAAAACAAATTTTCATTCATTACACACACACACACACACAGATATATATATAGCACAACTTATTAGTTATATATTTTTAATAGTGAAAATATCGTTAAAAAAATTATTTTGCCTCTTCCCTTAAAAAACAAACTTAAAGGCATAACATAATTCTATAGCACACCGTATTTATTTATATAGTTTTAATAATGAATAAAATTATTAAAATGTTTTTTTTCACCATGAAAAAATAACCATAACTTGTTATTCAAAAAGATGAACCAAAGTTACAATAACTGTTCATACCAAGAAACAAACATGGTGGGTGGGTGCTATTGATGACACTTTCACACAACAAGAGTCGTTTAATGACGAGAGGCCCAAACCACATGATAGAGGTAGGTACTGACACAATTCACACCCATTTAATGAGATTCCTCGGAGATTTGGAGATTTCACAATATGGACTAGCCCTTCCAGTCTTAGGCCAATGACAAAGTGAAATGTAGATATGCAATATCATCATATGTATATCGATGTTTCTATTTTGCATTTGAAGGACCCCACCCAACATTGTAGGATCTATCGTGTAGCCATCACTAAATACGAGTATGGGGCTACTATCTACTATATACTTCAATACATCAGTACAATCAATAACTATCACAAAGTTGCCTTCAAAATCTAATCAAGATTGCTTATTACACTAAATCTATAAACAGTAAAAACTGGAGTCCTTATCTTTAATATTTCCCACTTAAAAACATTGCACTTAATGTCACATAAGTTTATAAAAAAAAATAGTCCATCAACAAACAAAAAATAAAGCTACTAGAGCTTATATATTAACTAAAAGATTTGTAGATTGCCACTTTACAACAGTCTTTGATAACCTGTCATTTTTAGTGTTGAAAAGTCTATAGACATGCATGAAAGAGAGAAAATTAAAATGAGCTTTTAGACTCTCTATTCTAAGTTTCCAATGATCCAACAATTTGACTTTAAGATTATACTTGCCAACTTCCAATCAACATTTACTTTGGAAAAACCATTCACTTGCAAAGAGAGGATATTTTTCTTGTGTGCAAAGTATAAGAGTCTCCAAAGTGCCATAAGTTCAGCCCTTTGGAGTTTGTGCCTTTCACACAACCCATCCAAAGGAGGAATTTTCGAGAATAGTCCACTTTGATAATCATTCCCGCCTCACTAGCTCCATGATGCCCCTAAAAAAACCCAACAAAATAGTTATTATTAAATACTGGAAAAAAATAACTTTTGACAAGCCCTTTAACAATTCTTTGTGAAATTCATTGTAAGCTCCAACAATTTTAGAAACCAAAAAACTTTTGACAAGCCCTTTAACAGTTCTTTGTGAAATTCATTGTAAGATCCAACAATTTTTGGAATCGAACATTGAGTTATTTATCTTTACATTCTAAAAAAATACTTTATTTTTAAATTTCTATGAGAAAAATATAATTTTAATAATAAAAGTGTTATAAAGAAAATATACAATTATTTTATATAAATTTATTTTTTATAATAATTTCTTTAAATAATAATTACTATTATCACTCTGATTGAAAATGATATAAAAATGGACATAATTCCAATTTAGAATGATACATTGACATTAAAGTAAATGATATAAAAATGGCATAATTTCAATTGAGAGTGATACATTGACATTAAAGTAAATGATATAAAAATGGCATAATTTCAATTGAGAGTGATACATTGACATTAAAGTAAATGATATAAAAATGGCATAATTTCAATTGAGAATGATACATTGACATTAAAGTAAATGATATAAAAATGACATAATTCCAATTGAGAATGATACATTGATATTAAAGTAAATGATATAAAAATGACATAATTCAAATTGAGAATGTTAAAACAAAGCCATAACTTTATGGACATTGACATTAAAGCAATGCTGAATATTTTTTTTAAGTTAGTTAATTATATAAAAATAAACATTAATGATTTCACAACTATATTTAAATAGATATTATATATATAATTATCTTTTAAATAATTATCCATATTTATAAATAAATAAAATCATTAAAAATATTATAAAGTTACCGCATATCTTATTTAAGTGATAATTTACAAGGTTACCCATGTCTTACATATCTCATATCTTATTTAAATGATAATTTTTATCATGTTTATAAATAAAAATAAAAATAATATAAAGAAAATATAATCTTTAATTTAATTATAAATATCTTTTAAATAATAACTTATATCATGTAATAATTAATTAAATAAAATTAAGAAAATTAACTCTAATGAAATCTTTAATAATAATTTATATCATGTTTAAAAACAATCACATATTATGTTTAATAATAAGCCATATTATGTTCGTAACTATTTTGGTTTGTATTATATTTATAATCATATTACATTTGTAATTATTTTGGTTTGTATCATGTTTATAATCATAGCGGGGCGAGCATCGGACCCTATAAAAAAGAGATCTTATTGCTCCAAACTAGCGAATGAGAAGGGTTTGGAAATTATGTTACAACCCCACTTCTTGCCTGGTAGGATTCTATGTTCTCAATCCAGACAGTTAAACTTCTCCATACCAATATCATACGTTAAAACTTCTCCATGCTACATAGTTCCTCTCAAATAGCCCAGTCGAGTAGTCCGAGTAGAGTAGCCAGAGTAGAATAGCCCGAGAATAGTGGATCGGTCTGGACAAGTTAAACGTCTCCATGGCGATATAATATGTGAAAACGTAGGGACAAAGAGTCAGTCGTTCTATTTTTTTCCCATAGTAGTGATCAGAAGTAGGTGAGTAACTATTTTGGTTTGTATATTGTTTATAATGGTAGAGTAATGGAAAAAAGAAAATAAGTTTTTTAGATATATAATTTTTGAATAATTTTTTATTTTTTCAATTATTAGAGAGAATAAAGGCCAGTAACTTATTTTGGTTTGTTTTTTAGACTTTTCATATAATGGAGCTATCTTTTAATCACTACTATCAATTATTGGAGAGATTAAAGATGAGTAACTTATTTTGGTCTTTTGTAGACTCTATAAGGTGGATATCTGTTAATGACTACTATCATTTATATAGAATAAAGATGTGAATTCATCGTTATTTTTTCTCCATTTACTTAGAAAAACCAAATTATGGATCTCATTAAAGGAATAAGTTAATCTTGTAGAAAATTACATTGATGTTTTTTTATAGTTTTAACATTTCTTTGAAGAATTACTAGAATTACAAATTTTAATAGTTGAATCATAGTAAGGAGTTGTTCCAATGATAATGTGAGTTCCATGAATCCATCAATCCATGTGTAGTGTCAATATTTGTGAAATTGTATAATTTCATTGTTCAATCATGATTTTTCGAGCCCCAAGGGGTATCTTGGTTGGATCTTGCGGGACCAAGACATAATATGGTCAAGGTAAGGGGTTCAATTATATGGGTCCTTTGGGGTTAGGAATCGATGTAATGCCAACAGGTTGAGACCCCTTGGACCCCTTGGACTGGATCTGTGGACGTAACGAGCTCTAGGGCCATGAACCATGTTGAAAAAAATTCATGATTTTCCATTCTTGAATTCCAACCTACCAAAGGGAGAAGTTTGCTCCAAGATTAACAACTTGATTGTTGAGTCCTATTCTTTATATTATCAATAATGTGAATCAATACATTATAAAAGTATCTAATAAAAAACTATTTGAAAACTTACTTTCAAAATGTTGTATCATTTCTTTATGTTATCACCAACTACTAACATGATGTCGAACATTGCTTAAAACAAATTCTTGGAATTTGTCATATATTTCCTCATCTTTAAAAACCTGAAATTCTAAAGAAACTTATCAAGGTTTTGAGGAACTTCTCCACATTTTCTTTCAAACATGAAGAAATCAAGTGATATGTTCTCATAATATCAAGGACATTTAGATGTCACTTGTTAGTCCCTTCTAAAGGTTAGGTAATGTTATAATGAGTTTGGCATAGATTTACATCAGTTTGAGTTTTTTCCATAATTCTTCCTTCTTTCTAAAGTTTAGTATCAACCACATGTTTTATTTTTTATTTTTATTTTTATTTTTATGAAATATTGAAACCAATATCTTTATCATATAATTGGTGGATATATTTGCACTTTTATTATCTTTTTTTTAGCAGGAGAATTAACAACTGGGGATGGATTTGGTACTCGCATGACATGGGGTCTAGGGATCCAATACCGCTACCACTATACCCCCAAGTGCATCCACAGGGACCAAACCATGGCAACCTTGTAAGTTTGGGGTGGATTTGAACATGAGACCTTCCATTTACAACATTTCAACTTTACCACTTGCTCTGCCCTCCATGAGAAGTTGCACTTTTATTCTTACTCAAATGGTGGAAATTTAATACAATATCCTCTATCTAATGTTTGCAATCAATATTTTTCTTTCACACAAAAATAACCACAGGTCTACAATCAAAACAAAGAAAACCGACAAGTAATTATTATTGCAACTAGTATTTATTGTTCCCGCTAGATTTTATGTTCAACAAGTTTTAACATCAAATCAAGTGATATGTTTTGATAATATCAAGGACATTTAGATGTCACTTGTTAGTCCCTTCTAAAGGCTAGCTAATATTATAATGAGTTTGGCATAGATTTACAGTAATTTGAGCTTTTACCATAATTTTTCCACTTTCTAAAGTTTAGTATCAACCAAATGTTTTTTTTTAGTATGAAATATTGAAATTGATATCTCTATCCTACAATTGGTGGATAGATTTGAACTTTTATTCTCGCTTATATGGTGGAAATTTAATACAATATCCTCTCCCTAATGTTTGCAATCAATATTTTTCTTTCACATAAGAATAATCACAGGTCTACAATCACAAATAAGAAAACTGTCAAGTAATTATTATTGCAACTATTATTTATTGTTCCCACTAGATTTATGTTCAACAAGTTTTAACATCTCCCCCGATTTACAGTAATTTGAGCTTTTACCATAATTTTTCCTTCTTTCTAAAGTTTAGTATTAACCAAATGTTTTAAATTTTTATGAGATATTGAAATTGATATCTCTATCCTACAAGTGGATATATTTGCACTTTTATTCTCGCTCAAATGGTGGAAATTTAATACGATATCCTCTCCCTAATGTTTGCAATTAATAATTTTACTTCACATAAGATCAACCACAGGTCTACAATCACAACTAATAAAACTAACAAGTAACTATTATTGCAACTAGTATTTATTGTTCCCAGTAGATTTTATGTTCAACAAGTTTTAACATCGCTCCCGAGGTGTAGATCAATTGACGATATGGTGCATTGTTAAGGAACTCCTTGCAACACCATTGGTTCAAACCTCGACTAAACTTGTGTGTCGTTCTTGGGGTAATGTGAGTATGCTTGGAGGTTATAGTAGTAGTGAACCGGAATTAACCCCATGTCATGTGAGTACAAGGCCTACCCAGTCACTAATTCTACCAAATACAAAAAAAAATTATTAACATCATGCTTCCTCCAATCTTATTTCCCAACTATCACAAGAGAGTTGTTGAATCAATGCTTCCAATTTCATTATCATTTCACTAAATAATATTTTCCTTCAATATATTTAATCCTCTATTTAATTTGAAATGTTATATAACATAGGAAATAATACAAGTGTGCATCACAAGAAATAATATTCCAAATTCATTTAAATTTATAATTTTTTTACAAATTATATTAATTAAAAGTATACAAGTTAGCAATTTCATTGAAGTCATATAGGTGATTGCAGTTATAATAATGGTTACTTATCGAGTATTGCTTCCCTAAATTTATACTTACTAATACAATCCATTTATGCTACACTCCATTATCCCAATGTGGGACAAGTTGACCTTGTTGGTCACATCAAGCATAAATAAATGCACTCCATTACCTTGTTGTGGGACAAGTTAGCCATGTTAGTCGCATCAACCATAAACAAACATTTTATTGTACTATAATTCCCTTTCCTATCACAATGGTATGAATAAATGTCTACATATGGTGGCATTCACATTCAAATAATGGCTAACATCTCTCATCATCCTTACAAAGGTCATAAATATTATTGCCAATTGCAATCTTAAATACTCAAAAGGGAACTTATAAACTTACATAAACATTGAACAATTTTACAATGAAAAACCTATTTACAAACATTAAAATCTCTAAACTTGTATTCAAATCCTCTTCAAAGCATGACATTCCAACAATGAGGGAAGTTGTAAATTTGTACTCAAATCCTCTTCAAAGTGTGATATTCCAAGAATGAGATAACGTTATGAGATTCATTTGGTTTGTTAAGAATAAAACAAGATCTTTGACATATTAGTCACACATGCAATATAAAATCGCCTAATGATCTAATAGGTGTGATTATTTTGTTTAATTCAAACCGTTATACACTCAAATTTAGAATTTTTTTAACTCAAGCCTAAAGGCATGGAGGAAATTTAAGCAACATCCCTCTCAAGAAGCATAAAGTTGAAGGAAATCAATTGAGCCCAACCAAATTGCTGCAAAAAATTGACAATGCGCAATGCAGATACCAATAGCAATGACACGTTGACTTACGTGGATTCATTTCAACAAAATGCTACGAAGGAGTTGTAACACAACAATTTAGAAACTTACAGTAGAATAACATGAAATTGATACAACTAATGAAAATGGGAATTATGCTACACAATTTTCCACAAGAATTTGAATGCCATGCTCCAATGGTCAAGTGAGTCTATACAGTAGCCATTGTGCAACAAGAACTCCTAGGAAACCAGAAGATATACTTTGCTACTTACTAGACATCATAATACCATGTAAAGGTTAATAGACTTACAACAATACCCATACTTAGTTAATCGTAGTAGACCATTTCCAGTATTGAACAAATAAAATATGTCTCCATGGTCGTCAAATATATCTAGATTGCTAGTCCCTAGTTGTACTAAACAAAATTGACAAAGTTAGAGAAATGAAATCAACTCAAAATACATCTAAAGACACTCATGACCATTGCAGGTGTGTAGCAACATCAAAATTCACTTCAAAATACTTTCAAATTCTACTTAGTCTTTTCTTCAATGGATACAGGGGGAAATGAAAACTAGAGTGAAGGTTGGTATAACTCATTTCAAAAACCTGGCATGTTTGTATGAATATGGTGAGAATGCAAGGTGAATCAATTAGAAAGGAAATTGGTGTGCTTGTTTGTTTTGGTCTTGGTCTTGAAATATTATTTATTGATTTTTGGGGATGTTATCTCTATCACTGTTGTTCATTACAAAAATGGAAGCTCATTCATTCTATTTTAGAGAAAAATAAAGGGATCAAGCTCTGGTCCCCTTTTGTATATTTATTGAGTCAGCTTCTAATTATACCAAGTTTCCTTCTCATGAAACCAAGGTAGGACAAAAGTTGATAAGTTAGCTATGAAATTACAAGAGCCTTGATGCCTAATATCAATGTGCTAAATTCACGTAGATATTATAGGAGCATTCCAACTATACTAAGTTTCCTTTCAACTATATTGAGTTGCCTTGTTGTTACACCAAAGTATCACGAGAGTTGGAAAGTTAACTATAAAGTAGAAGAGCCTTGATGCATGCCCTTCAAGTTTTAAACAAGGCCATATATTTTGGTCTTCAAGTGTTAAACTAGCTTATCTTGCGAATAAAGACGTAGAAACTAACTCATTAAACATAGGACTTTGGTTAAATAATGTTGAACTACTTTCTTAGATATCTAAAAATATGATCTTGAGAGGATAGTGTGACTATATATATAGTGTGTGTTAGGTAAATATTTTGAATCATCATAAAATAAAGTCAAGACATATGCTTATATATTTCCACTTCTTATGTTGGGTATCGTTGTTACAATGTAGATAAGTTGTTGAAACAATTTGTTTGAGTATGGGAATATTGTTCTTCAATTTAATTATTTTATTATAAATATATAATTTTGCAAACCCATTTCATTACATCGTCAAGCCTAGTTGAGCGATTGACCATGTTATATTTTTTTAAAAATCTAGGAGACCATATGGGAGCACAACAAACCTAGGTCAATGCCATCCCTAACGTTGGATGGAAGAATGATCTACTTAATGAGGAAGCTACCACCATATCTACATGAGGTATCAAGGTTTGAACCTAGACTTGTCTTGTGACAACAATGAAGACCCACTATTGATCCTCAACCCTAATTTACCATATTCTATGCAAGAAGGAATGATTAAAAGAAAATCAACACACACACACACACAGACACACAGATAGAATTAATTTGATGTAGACCTTTATTATACTTTATGGGTTTTTCAAGTGTTGAAATGAATAAGCAACACCGTGATAACATACTAAATATAGTTTGTTTATACATAATAAAGTCAAAGTTCAAAGCTAATGTTTATATATTTGGATCTTGTAGATGTGTTGCAAAAACTTTATTCTTAAATAAGGATTTTTTTGCCATTTTAACAAGGCTATATGGGTAGCGAAGTCCTTGCAAGTAGCATGTGATTGACAAACTACTTGGTCTACCGGGTTTGGAATAGTGATGTGTCATTTTTTCATAGATCGAGGTTTCGAGACAAAGATTCTTTGTATTGAACGAACTGGAAAGTGGTGAAGAATGAGACCACACATCCTTTCTAGTTGATGGAATTTTTCCTAAATGATTTTAATAATGGAAACTGGAAACCACCCCCAAACCCAAACCATATGGGAGTTGTCTAACTAGGATATGATTTCACACGAAATTTTCTTTTTCTTGTCATCACCCATTAGCTCGGTCCCTCCCTAAGACTTTGTCCCTTGTCGATGACCATCAATCACTACTGCTGAATTACTACCTTGCAGTTTACTCTCCCAAAAAAGCATGTCGTTTCCAATTCAAGGTACATGCGGTGGATTAGACTACACCTGATTAGAGATCCATTGAGTTTAATGCATCCTCTTTATCCATACCCAAACCGAGTGCCATACCATCCAAATTTGAATTTCGACTCACTCCAAATTTGAAATTTGAATCACCCCAGCCTTTAGTGGATATCCATATTCAACTCCTGCATGCAGTGTTTAGGGCCAAACCATCTATCTTGGTTGGACAAAGAATAATTTTTTTTTTGTATGGGTAGTGGCCTCTGTATTATGGTGAAGAAGTTGCAAAGGAGATTTCTAGAAAACATATCCATAAATTTGATTTTAGTAGATGGTATGGTTATGAGATTCAAGTGTCATGTTTATGTTAGAGAGATTGTTGAAAAGTATCCCAACGCGGGATTCATGTTAGAGATATAGTTGAAAAGTATCCTAGCATGCGACATTCAAAGCATACATTATGAAATACTTGGGAGCTAATCTTTTCAACCGTCCTATAGATCACAACTCAATGCTTCAACCGAGGCATTATCTATTATCTTACTCCTATTTTGTCTGCAGGATTTAGACTTGAAGAACTGGAACAAACTATTAATTCCCATCCAAAGATTATTTCCACTTCATCCATAGATGGAATCTGTGTGCTGTGAGTGTAGTTATGTGGTTTCATTTATTAATTCGACCAACATGAGTTTTGTAGAGAATTGTTTTTTGAATGAAGTGTTGAGTTTAGCGAGAGGCCAACCAAGATACATGTATGGGTTTGGGTTTACTTCTAAATGGAAACCTAGTGTTGATACCATCTTGGAGCTCAACAAATATCAAATTGAAAACTAAAGTAGACTTTGTTATATTTATTTCTTCCGTTATCTGCTAAATTTTAGGGTTCAAAGTATTTTTATTGTGCATGTTTGTGCCAGAAATTGTTCCCAGACTACGAAAGAACAAGCCAACACAATCTCAATAAACACAATTAAGTAAAATAGGTTTTTTTAAGGTTTTGGTTGTAAAGGTTGTAGACAAGAGGGAAGAAACTTCATGAAACCAAAGCAAACACTAAATCATGAGCATTTGAAGGAATAAGATGCATAATATATAGAACATAAACCAAACACAATAATCACAGTGCT